>CM050510.1:37872500-38195000 GCA_027563665.1 Antrozous pallidus
CTGAACCACACCAGAGTGGCTGAAGGAGTGAGCCAGGTGGGTTTGGAAGTCCAGACACACCAGAGTGGCTGAAGGAGTGAGCCAGGTGGGTTTGGAAGTCCAGAGAGAAGGAGGTAGAAGAATAGCAGGTGCAAAGACTTGGAGGAAAGATGGTGTGTTGAAGCCAAAAGCAAAGCTAGAATAATGTAGAGTGGAAGGAGCTGGGAAGAGATGGCACAGAGAAAGAGGTAGAGGCTGGCTCTGATAAGTTGCTGAGATTTTAGCTCAAGATCAGTGGACAGCTTAAAGGGTTATACTCAGGGGAGTAACAGGATGCTATTTGCATTTTAAGAGAATGTAGTGTATGGAGAACAGATGGAAATGGAGAAAGATGGGAGAAAGAGGCTGGCAGGGTAAACCAAAGAAATGATGAACTTGATCTAAGGTAGTTACAGGTGAGGAGAAAGGAAGGCAATGGACTTCAGAGGGCTTTAGAAAGGATAGTTGATTTGGCCTGGTTGATGGACCAGGCATGGGTCAAACAGAGAAGAAATTAAGAAAGATAAATATATTTTTTGCCAGGCACAGAAATGATACTGTATAGATGCCATATCACTTCCCACTAATGGCAGCTAAGGAAACAGGACTTGGTCTGATAGGAAACAGGAGGCAACAAAGGATTTCTTGGCTTAGGTAAATCTAATTTTTGAACGTGCAAACTGGAAGTGTGGAGAATGGCTGCAAGGGGAAGACTGGTCTCAGATGGATGTCAAGATGATGGGATAAGGTGGGTGTTAAATGCTGACAGGGCACAGCTCCTCAAAGTAGGGGGCCCCTCCCAGCACTGGTGATCCTGCCCCAAGCATCCTAATATATAAAAACCCTGGGTTGTAACGACCAGTAATGACCAGAGGCTGACGGCAGTCAGTGCTAGCCCTGCCCCCAAGTAAGCTGTAAGGGGCAATCAAGCAGGCAGGCAGAGTGGTTAGGAGTGATCAGGTAGGCAAGCAAGTGGTTAGGTGAGATCAGGTAAGCAGGCCAGCAGTTAGGGGTGATCAAGTAGGCAGGCAAGTGGTTAGGGGAGATCAGGTAGGCAGATGGCCCTTTGCCGGGCTGGGCCCACCCCCAAGCAAGCAGTAAGGGGTGATCAGGCAGGTAGACAGAGTGATTAGGGGTGATCAGGTATGCAGGCCAGTGGTTAGGGGTGATCAGGTAGGTAGACAGCCCCTTGCATGGCTGGCCCACCCCAGCAAAGAAAGAGGGAGGCCCAGGCCAGCCAAGCAATTGCACCCCAGCCTGTCACCTGCAGAGGGCGACCACTAGTGGCAGGGGAGGGGAGGCAGTGCTGCACAGATGGCAAGCAGTGGCAGAGGAAGGGGTGGGACCAACTGCCTGAAGCCTGGGAAAGGAAAGCCCCAAGAGGCTCTGATCTAAGGCCAGACCTAGGGACCCTATCTAAGGGGTCCCGGATTGTGAAGGGGTGCAGGCCAGGCTAAGGGACCCCCAAGTGCATGAATTTTTATGCACTGGGCCTCTAGTAGTGTAATGAAAGAGAAGTATTTTTTAATTGAAGACTTGTATGGGCACGTACTAAAAAAAAAAAAACTTAAGTAATATAAAATGTTATGCTCTGAGAAACAATGCATCCCAGTCCTGGGCTTTTTCTCCCCTGGAGCTTTGCGTTTTATATACTCTCCAGAAATTTTCTACGTACACAAAAATGTGAGAACGTCTATTATGTACATGCTCTCTCTGTCTGTGTGTATCCACTTTCTTTTTCATGAGGTTACGATACACACTCTTATGCCTTGTTATTTTTTAACTGTGAAACTGTATTAAGCCATTTTATATCAGCTCATGTACATCTATTTCATAACCTTTGGTGTCTACTATGGATATACACTGACTGTTGTCTCACAAGCTCCCGATTGATAAATATTTAAGTCACACATGGTTTTAAAGTCTCTTGCCTGTCCCCATTCCTGCCCATTCTCCCCAGTTCTTGATGTGCTTTCTGTTTTAAACCACTCATGGTCTCACTTAGGGTGACTTTCTCCTTCCACCTTTTCACACAAATCTCTTTTCAGATCAGCAGTAAGAGGACTCCCCCTGCAGCCACAAGAATTTAGCACATCCCACCACTTTCCTTTTTCCTGGGAGTCATCTGTAATAGTGGCAGGTATTTGGCTCATCGGATTCATATGCCACCAATCTTTTCTCTAAATTTGTAAAATGTGCTTTGAAAGTCCTGTACTTTTCTAGCCACAACAAGGGCGTTCTAAATTCTAAAATGTCACAGCTCACTGCCAATCAGTGACTAGTTCTTTGCAAGTAAGAACTAAGCTCAGATTTTTCCTACTTCTCAGAGATGGGACTTTCAGTAAGGCTGATCAAGAGCTCCTCAGATGCTTTGCTTTCAGAGGACATGTCAGTTGATATGAGGCCTGAATTTCATTTATTAAAGTCACCAGGGTGCCTAGGTGTTCAACAGACTTTGGTGAACAGACATCTGTTCCTGTAAGTATTGTTCCTGATAGTCTTCCTACTGTCTTTTTCTAAGAATTGTTGGACATTTTATCCTTTATTGCCTTTCATTGTTTGGGCCTATTCTTTCTCCCCAACTCAGATTTTAGCTGAAAGCCTTGATTTGGAGATAAATCTCTTGCCTGCCAAGTCATTAATGGCTCTCAAAGGCCCTCATAGCATTCCTTGCAAGGTGTCTATTGTCTGGTAGCCAAGGTCATCATGAGAAAACCAAATTGTGTTCTTTGACAGCATCCCCAGCTAGCTTCCTTTATTTTCCTGTCTCAAAGTCTGTACAAGAAGAGAGAAAATATTCCCTAGGGCCCTATGTTCTTTTCCCACCTGGAACAGAGTCGATGAACATACAGTTTCTTTTATTGCATATTTCCTTTTCATATAAATCAATTCAAGGCCCTTCATGTCATCAAGAAGTAGTACATCTCCAGACTGACCAACCACAGTAGACATGTGCTGTCCTCTGTCACTTCTGCTCTCTTCCACCATGCCTTGGGGAGATATAGGTTTATGTTATACTCTATATGATGTTTCATAATGATAAAATCACATAATGATGCATTTCTCTGAATGTAACCCCATTAGTAAGTGGTGTATAACTACTCGCAGTAGGTTTTTTTGTTTTGTTTTGTTTTATGCAGGCCATCAACTGATTAAGTGGAGAGCAATCTGCTTTATTCAATCTTCTGATTCAAATGTTTATCTTATCCCAAAACACCTTTACAGACACATCCAGAATAATGTTTGTCCAAATATCTAGGCACTCCATGCCTAGTCAAGTGGACACATAACATGAATCATCACATTAATATCATCAATAGGCCTAGTGATAATCTCTACTTGCCACAAAGATCCATGTGGAAAGTACTTTTATTCCCATTTCTCTAGATATTTATTTAACAAGTGTTTGTATATTTTAGAGATGAGAAACCAAGGTTCAGAGAGTTGAAATAACTTGCAGCACAGCTAGTAAATGGCAGAATCAAGATTCTAGTCTAGGTTTAAACGACTTTGTCTGGCATTCCTCTGCACTGGTGCTGTTATCCCCACAGATCCTGAGGCGCCATGCTTGAGATGGGACAGGTCTGAAGGCATTTTCTGTTGGTCAAAGCTCAACAACAGTAGTGGGGAAGAGGGCTGCTTGTGACAATCTATATGTTCATTTATATAAACATATTGGACTTGAATGCAACTTAGAGCTACTAGGAAGGTTCTGCTTTCCTTTGCCTTTGAGGCAATCCATAGAATACTAATAGTTCCTACCCTTTATTGAAAGCTATGTGCTTATGCTTTGCATAGTTGGTATCACTTATTGTTCACAATGACCCTATGTTCTTCCCACCACCCCACTCTGTTGTGGGAGGGACAGGATAAGATAGTTGCCATGGGCTCTCAAGGGTGGGTACTGTGAGACATCCTTCTTAATCAGGGATGAGCCACCAGGAACACCCCATATTCCCTTAAAAGTGCCCCCGGGCAATCTAATCCTGTTCCATCCCTCCCCCAAATCTTCCCATAAAGCCAGTTTAAAATGTGCATGAATCAATAATTCTGCAGGTGTGTGGTGTCTGCTGATTCACCCAAGAAACAGGCCCAGGCTTTCCCTTCACTTGGTTTGCTCCTCATGCCTGACATGTCACTGCTCCTCACTATCCATCCCTACTAGCCCTTTCTGGAAATGCTGTACAGTTGAAAACTCACTGTAAGTCCCAAGATCAATCTTATTTCAAGGCGACTCCCCTTACCCTCTTCCTACAGCACTCTCTGGGTTGCTTTCTGGGAGTCTGCTTGTGACAATCTAAGCAGTCTTTCCACTATTGCTGAGTTAGCTTTGGCCACAGCAAACCTTTTGTCCCAAAGAGGAGGAATCTGAGACTCAGGAAGGTATGTCTTATTTAAGTTCCCAGTTAAAAGTCAAGTCATCTATTTCCCAGGTGTACCCCAGAGATATCAGTTCTGATGGAGTGGGGGTTGGGCAGCCTCAGGTTCAACCCTGGGTGGAGGAAGGCTCAAGGATAGCATGTCTCCAAGGCAGTGCTTGAGGGACAGACTGCACCAAATGACAAGGGAGTTCAGCACCTCTTCATGTCTGCTGCACATACAGTGATGTACAATGATGTAGGTGCAACACAAAGTAAAGTTTTGGTAGATAAATTGGGATAGGAAGTCATTTTCTATGAACAGAAGCAGATTCCCTTTGGTCTGCATGCTTCACCAGAAGGCTGAGGAAAGAGCTGAGATTCCTGTCTGAAACTACAGCGAGTGACTTACTATGGCCCCCATTCCCAAAGAAAGTGGCTTTGGCATGTATCATGTATTTCTAGAAAATCAGCTCATCTTTAAGTTGCCTTGGAAAAAGCATCCACTTTATTGCTTGACCTGAGATTCCTGGAATTGGGAGATCTATGCTCCTACCCAGGCTCCACCACCCAGTGGTTTCTCCATGGCACTTCTATGAGCAAATGGGAGAGCATTTAGGCTCTGTGGCATGAAGTTTCCAGGTCAGACCCCTAGTTTGGCTCCCTCTATCTCCTCTCTCTGGTGTTGTTTCCAGAGCATGTGAACCAGGTGACAGAAGCTAAGGGTGCATGGGCTTTATTTCAGCCAAGGCTTTGAGAACACACTATCGGGTAAACATTTACACAGGGAAACAATCACTGGTGGCAACTTTCAAAAGAAAGGAAGGTAAAACTTCTTACTATTTTCAAGATCATTCTACTTCTTAATTTTTTAAATATAAAGGGTAAGTGACTCTCAGGTAGTTTGAGAGCAATAAGACCATTGTCGAGAGGGCAGCACACTCTAGAGGTGGACAAAGAATTTGGAAGATACCCAGAGACACAGTGTTAGTTCTGGCTGCCAAAGACTTGCTAGTGCCTTTGGACAAAGCACCCACTTTATTGCTTGACCTGAGATTCCTGGAACTGTGAGATGTATGTTCCTACCCAGGCTCTGTTAGTAACTGTCTGATGTTGACATGAAACTCCTCTGAGCCTCAATTTCTTGGTTTGCAAAATGGAAATAACAACACTTTCTCTACCTGTCCCAGTTGTTGTATAGGCCAAAAAAACCTATGTGAAAACACATTGTTAACATTAGAGTGCTCTGTATTTTTTCCTGTGATGTAGGACATATTAGTAATGTGGGTTTTTTTTTGCTGAAACTGAGGCACAATATTTGTGGAGAATGGTAAAAAAAAAAAACCTAAGACTCTCCTGAGACACACAGAAAGACTCAAGGCTGAGTTGCAGCTGGGATTGGAGACCATGGGTCTGTGGTGGCAACATTCACTACACCAGTGGATGTACAAATGAATGTTGGCTGGGGTAGTGGAAGGAATTAGGGGTATTGACAAGGGAATGGTTACAATGGTGACCCTGAAATCAACAGGGAAAGGGTTGGAGAAAGGGATGCAGCTGATAGATTTGGGGAGCTGACAAGTGTTCGTGAGATATAAATGCCACGTATGCAATAGAGTTAGCTGACGAAGTAGGCGATGGTGGGCAGAAAATATAAGGCTGGGGTTGAAGGTTTGAGAGCTGGAGGACATCTAGATATCTGAGTAGGACAAGGAGCCATGAGGGAGGGGGTACTTGCTGGAAGGAGCACCAGGAGTTGAAGGGCCCCAGGTTGCTGACAGGAGTTGGGGTTAAGAGAATGAGATCTGAGTGCTAGGGCCCTGAGAGAATATGGGTGAGTTATCAGAGCTGGGGATAGCTATAGGGAAGACAAGGAACCTGTGGATGGAGGTGGATGGGGAGACATGGAAGGTGGGGGATTAGCTGAGTGTCTATAAAGGTTGAGAGGAGCATAATGCTGATGCTGCTTCAGGGTAAGGGTAGCCCAGAAAACAGAATGGCCCAGAGGCATGCTCTGATTTAAAATTTGATAAGAACCACATAAAAATAAGTAATTTTACATAAAGGTAATCAAAAGTTGTAAGGGCATTTTGGCCTCAATATGCAAATATATGAAAATTTTAATAAGTAACTCCTTTTAGTCATTGATATTTTTAATATAACAGGCCCAATGGCAAGCCAGTTAGCACCAGTGGATGAGGGCCACACATTGTTAAATTTTCTGAAATTTTGCAAGCTAGGTGTCATGTTAGTAGCTTGAAATAAGTCTGGGAATAAATAGTTACAGCGTGAAAATCTTCAATCCTTCCCTGGAAATCTGGTGGTTAAACATTTCCCAGCACACCACTGAACAGGCCTAAATATAACCTCTGCCTTACTTTGCAGTACTGTTGTTGTGAGTGTAATTGTGTCACAAACAGTGGTAATCCTAACCCTTGGTACCTGTGAATGTGACCTTATTTGGAAAAGGACTTTTGCAGATGTTACTCAGGTATAAATTTAGATGAGGTTACACTGGAGTAGTGTGGGCCCTTAAGCCAATATGACTGGTGTCTTTGTAAGAAGAGGAGACCGAGGAAGGACACCATGTGAAGACACAGACACAGAGGGAATGCCATAGTGATGGAGGCAGAGACTGGGGTACATATGCCAAGGATTGCAGCAACCTCAGAAGCTAAGAGGAAGTCATGAATCAGAGTCTCTGAGCTGCCAGAGGAATGAACCCTGCTGACACCTTGATTTCAAACTTCAACCCTCAGAACTGAGAGAAAATCCACTTCAGCTGTTTTACATCGCCCAGTTTGTGCTACCTTGTTACAACAGTGCTAGGAAACCGATACCCTGTCATGCCAGCGTCAAGTTTGCGCATGAGGCAAGTGGAAGTTCCCCAATGTGAACTGTAAGGGGAGCTCCCTGTTCCCTGTGCTCTGGCTCCCAGAAACCTTCCCTCCTACCTCCTCTAGCTCGGATGTTCTACACCATCGTCTGGCCCTTCCTGTAGGCTTCCTTGTAGTGTGGATTATGCTTTTAAGTGTAGACATGTTGCCTCCTTTTCTAGATGGTGGCCAGAGGTTATAAACTCAGCTGCCTCCTGGGTCAAGGTTGCTGAGTGGAATGCTAGGGGAACCATTTCAGCTGGAATGTGTGTCTGCCTTTAAATAAAATACTTTCTCTACCCTGCTGGCCAAGGAAAACCCGACTAAGACCTGTTGTTTTGGGACCTCTGCATGTACCCAGAGAGAGGGGACATCTTTTGGCCTTTGCCTCCCTCCAACAGAAGCTAATGAACACTCATTACTACTTGTGAATTTGCTGCTTAGGTCTCTCGGGTCTTGTCCTGCCCAGCCAATAAGTGAATGGGGCTGAGATCTTAGAAGCTCAACACCTGCCCAAAGTTTCTTTTCAAATAAAAGCTTCATAAGAGATTTTTTTGTAAGGTTATATTTTATATTCCCCACTGACTCGACACTATTGCAAAACTTCAGCTTCAGAAGAATGCAACAAGAGGGCGGAGCCCCTTCTAGGCAAAGCTTGCCCTACCCTAATGTTTCAGTGAGTGTTTTTCTTGGCAATTCTTGGAATCTCAGGTGGCTGAGAGAGGGAGGTATCAGGGACACTAGAGGGTGATTTGGGGTGAGGAGTAGTTCCAAGTTGAAACTTCTGTTTACAGTTCATTTCTTTTTGAACACCAGAGGGCGATGCAGACCTACTGAATAGCTGACTACCTTGCTTTAAACTTGAGATCCTGGGAACTAGTCTTTACTTTTTCTTTTTTTAAATGTGAGAACCAATGCTGAAATGAATATTTGTTCGCTGGACTATGTATTTTGCTCAGGCATATAAGAAAGTTACAGAGAAGGCTATTGAGACCACTTGGATGTCCAAGCTCTGGGGCCTGGAGCTGGGAGACCCACAGAAAGGTGCTAGGCAAGGTTGCAGCTTCCTCTGTGGGGAAGCATTTGTCACTCAACCTCTCACTCCATCCTGAGACTGTCTAGTTCTGGTCGGCTCTGTGGGAAGGTTTGGATTTTGTCCATGGTAAGAGCTCCCTTGTGTTAGGACCCAGCTTGTTACTTCCAGGGCCATTTTACTAGTAAATTGGTTCCATGAGATTGTTCTACTTAGTGTCTGGAAGTGAGGCCTGGCTCTGAGCGAATGAAGATCAAGAGATTGCATAGGTCCTAATGGTTATTATGGGCAGTGCTGGGGCTCTGGTGATGGTGGCCAGCTGACCAGGTTGTGTGTCTGTGGTCATGAACCAATTCCTTTCAACACTCTCTGACAGTGAGGAGAGTTCTGCAGAATGTTCACGGTTTCTGGAGAATTAAGGAAAACTGTACATTCATCAAAGAATCTGGAAGGAGCAGAAGTAGAGCAGTTGGGAATATCTATGGGAATCTCAACAGTGGTGAGGGCCCTGGGAAGGGGAGACTGGGCTTGGCTTTGCTGCTCTGAGGTCTGTGGACAGGTGCCCCCTGGGCAGCAGGGACGAGACACCACTAGCATCAAAGCTCATCTAATTCTATATGTAAGAACTCTTGGATGTGTGTGTGTAGTTGTAGAAGAATCTGTACCTGACTATGTGACTCATTTGGAAAGGGGCCTGTCCATCTTCTTCCCCTGGGAGAGGCAGCTCAGTGTTAGCCATATGGCTCTGGGGACCAGGCAGTGGAATTCAAAAGAGAGCAAGATTGTTCTTTCCAATAGGGTGTTGTCAGCAACAAAGCACTCATTTACTACACAAGATAGAAAAAGGCCTTGAAGAACCGAAGCTAAAGAATTGACTACTATTTAGTGGCCCCAATGGTTCATCTGAACATGAAAACTGATAAAATGAGGATAAATGCATATCTATAATAAAGGCACGAGGTCACTGTCATCTGACAACTAGGTTGAAATGTACCACTAAGAAGATCTACTGTGGACACTAGAAATAGGTGCAGGGCCATGGTCTGCATGGTGTGGTGGGCCCAGAGGCAGACAGGACTTCCCAGAAGGCTTCCTAGGTCTGTGACCATTGTTGGGGCTGTTTGGCTATGTACACGAATAAAATAGAATTCTCTTTGTCATATACAATTCCATTGCTCAATTCAGCATTTTTATTTAACAAGGATATAAAAGAACAGGATTTGCAGGCAGAACACCTAGATTGGACTCCCATTCCAGCTTTTATTTCTCATTATCCATGTTCATGCTTAGGGAAGTCACATGACAACACTTAGCCAGTTATCTGTTTCTTAAAATGGGCATTGAGTACCAAGCAATGTATACATGTGAAAATACTGGGAAATTATCAAGTATGATATAAGGACAGTTATTAATTTCTAGAGGGCATCCTTAGCATTTCCTTCTCTCAAATATTTGTTACTTGGGCTGAGTGAAGCTTCATTTGAAAGGGGGCTCAGCCGAAACTGGTTTGGCTCAGTGGATAGAGCGTCGACCTGCGGACTGAGAGGTCTCAGGTTCAATTCTGGTCAAGGGCATGTGCCGTGGCTGCGGGCACATCCCCAGTAGGGGGTGTGCAAGAGGCAGCTGATCGATGTTTCTCTCTCTTCGATGTTTCTGACTTTCTATCCCTCTCCCTTCCTCTCTGTGAAAAATCAATAAAATATTAAAAAAAGAAGAAAGAAAGGGGGCTTAATTAGAGTTAAGATATATTTTTAGTCCAGTCTTACTACTACTAAAAAAACAAATAAAAAGAAATGAGAACTAGTTTGGTTTCTGTGCACTCTACAAATTGTAGGCTAGTTAGCCATATTCAAATGACAATTTGCAGAACAATCACTTTATATTGGAAACACTATTGAAAGAACTTTGTCTTGAGCAAAAGTTTTTCTCTTCTATCTTTTTTAGCTACTTAACATAAGAGGCATCTTGGGCTAATGTGAAAAGGGAACAACTATTGGCAAAGTCAAGGATCAAGGTTTTGTTTATAGACATTTTGTCAAATAAATACATCTGTTGGACCTGAAGCCTCTTTGGTTTATTACAGCAATTGCTTACTGTGAATAAGCAACGAGGTGCTTAAATTTCGCATCTGTGAAATACATATTACGTTTCCTAGCAGGAGAGAAGACTCAGTCAATATTTTTTCAGTAGCACAGGTCTCATTCAGAGTTCTGTTTAATCAAATAGATATTGTCCTTGACACTGAACTACACGCTGGGCCTCATTAATGAACGTGCCCATTGGTAGTTCCTTGTTTAAAGCCATCACTCCATTTTTTTTTTTCTTAAGCTCTAACACACACACCATCTGGTGCAGATTGATAAGCAAGGGAGGACAGCAGGCAGCAGTTCCCTGGAATCAGTCTATCAACTCCTAAAGCAAAGAAATCTCTCTGATGCAATCTAAACTCACTGCCACTGTCAAGATTCATTCCCAGCTGCTCTGCTCTGCTCCTTCCAGGGCCTTCAGTGAGCTGGACACAGATTTCCTGATTGCTCCAGAAACCATGAACATTCTGCCAGACTATCCTCACTGTCAGAAGGTGTAGATTCCTCCTCCGCAAAATCAGAATGTGGAAGTACCAACCGTATACTCTTGTAGGTTTTCAATGAAATAATCTAGTTACATGTTAGTTACTATTATCACCATCATCACCATCTCTGAATCCCTCACAACCCCCAGCATAGTGTCCTGCACTATGATAACAAGGGAGCAATTACCATTCGCTGGATCCCATTCACTGATGAATTATACATTTGGAATGAAATTGATCAGATTGCACTTTCAATTTCTTTTTAAGAAAATAAATATATTAATTTCAAAGAGAAAGACAGAGGAATACAATGATAAGATAGAATCATTGATCTGCTGCCTTCTGCACTCCCTCACCTCTGTCTCCCTGCCCTCTCCTCTCCTCCCCCCCGCAAAAAAAAAAAAAACCCACATACACTGGGGAGTGAGCCCAAAACCCAGGCATATGCCCTGACTGGGAATCGAACCATGACCTCCTGGCTCACAGGTCAAGGATCAACAACTTATGCTGAAAGTGCAATTTCTTAAAGCACTTTTAGCATACGTTCTGATTTGGTGTGTGTGGTGGGGGAAAGGAGGCGAGGGCATGCAGGGAAGAGGTACAGAGAGTAACTACTTAACAATTGTTCAAACGCCAACCCTAGAGAACAATAATTAAATCTGTGCTTACAAAAGTTCCAAGTATCATTCTTGGTACACTGTACTAGACATTTGACAAAAGGTCTGAGAGATAAAGAGTTCCTATTTTATTGTTTTGCAGAATAGACACAGGCTGACAGTGACTTGCCTAGAGTTGAAGAAACAGCCATGTTGTTTTTGGATATTTCTTCTTGAGTTAAACTATGCGAAGCCAAATTTTATTTTGTGTTTAATCACATGGGAGCCATTATCTTCAGTAAATGTTTTCTTAGGACATCCAGGCAATGGAACATTCCTCCAGAGGGCTGCTTAGTCGGCAGGTGTTTTCCATGTTACTTAATTGAAGAGCTCTTTGCTCGTCAGATGGAGTGAATAAGGGAAGTGGTTATCAGTGGCTCTCAACCTGACAGCTCTTTAGAACTGCTCAGGGCCTAAAAAGTATCTGAGCCTGGCCCCTCTCTGCAAAATTTTGCTTTGGAATAATCTGTCCAGGCATCAAAATTCCTAAAATCTTTCTTAAGTGACCCTAAGAAGTGTTTCCATCTAGTTCTTTCCCCTCAGCCTTCTGTGATTCTATGCTTTTTCACATATTTATAGATTCAGGCACATTAAAATTCCATCCTCTTTGTAATCTTCCTCAACAGGGACATTTTATAGAAGAATTTCCAGGATTGTTCTGTAGTTATATCTGAAATGCCATTGGAGTGGGGCTCCAAAAGCCCCTTAATTGTACAAAATCAAAGCTATAATCCATCTTTCTTCTTTCTAAATTCATTTAACAGAATAAAGCTTTCCCAGATGATTTTTCCTTTTGAAATTTACAAAGTAATGGCCTGAGTTTCATGTATTATTATAATAATACTAGAGGCCCAATGCACAAAATTCGTGCAAGGGTAAGTCTTCCTTTCCCCAGCTATAGGAACCGGCTTCCTTCTGACACCTGGGACCCAGGCTTCCCTCACAGTCCCAGCTTTGTCTGGAAGGTCATCTGGTCTAATGAGCATATTATGCTTTTATTATTGTAGATAAGCAATGTAGAGGGGTAATAGTAATAATGAGAGCAATAATAATGTCTTTGTTCATTGTGTTGGGCTGTTTAGATTAGGATTTACTTGTTGGGGCCATGTGCACTTGCACATCACATGTTCATAATGAGTAGTGTTTGCACCTGTAAAGATAGGAAGTTTACATTAAAGACTATCTACCCTAATGTTTATGATAGATTATTTTGGTTGAATATTCAAACTTGTCTAGCACCTGCTGCAGATTCTGTACTGATACTTACAATTACTGATAATATCCCTGACCCTATATGATAATTGAGACAGGTATATACAATGTCTTTAGGAGCACCCTAGAGCATTGGTTGCCAAACTCATTAGTCAGCAGAGCAGCAAACTGCGGTTCACGAGCTGCAGTTTGCTGACTACTGCCCCGGAGGAATAGTGAATAAAGGAATAGTGCAGACTCCATAAATAAAATATACCAGGGAAATTAGCATGTAACACTCTTCATTCCCCCACGCCCGCACCACCACACCATTCTCTCTCCAATTTTCTACCTCACAGAAAGGCCACTTTGTTTCAATCTTGCAATATCTTCTAAGTCAGCCTCTTCAAACCCAAATGACTTAATTGGCAATGCTTTTACAATGTATTTAGTGCATTTTACTTCAGGGAATTATTTATGGGCTTACCATCAGTTATTTCCTTTTACAAACATCATTGAAGCTCACCACTTCTGGAAAGCCTCACCTGTTTAAGTGGAATATGATCCCATTAACCTCTGGCTGTATCTTCAAAGGATATATCAGAGGTCATCTTTGTATAGGCATATGCTGCCATCCTATGCAGTATGTATGAAAGCACGTCAGCACGTCTCTTTTATTTCTCTAATGTTAGCACGAGGGCCATTGAACATGCTCTTTCATCTGCCAAGAAGATATTTGATTCTACCAGCAACCTCAAAATTTCTTTTATTTCATCAAGGATATTGTCCTAAAGCTGCAATGATTCTGGAACTTAGATTTAAATGTCTTTAGTTTCCTCCACTCCTCCTAATTCTCTGCATGACAAAGGGCTGCTTCCTAAACTGGCTGGAAATCGAGATCTATGAGAAAAAGCCTTTTGTTCCTTTATACTGTCTGTATCTAAAAACAAAACAAAACAGTGCCATCTAGAGATGAGAGTGCTAAAATGTTCACACAAAATAGCCCCAGGCTATGTGTCAAGCTAAGCAGCACCTTTCAACTCTGCTGAGCTTCAGGAGCCAGGCAGACCCACTGTGCCAAATTCAGGAGTAACACCTGTCTCAGTTGATTTAAGACTTTTTTTTGTCTGTAGGATCTTACTTGAAATCACAGAGACTATTCCCTTGTTTTTGCATATGAGAGTTGGATATTGATTGTTTTAGAAAGAGATCCCTTAATTCTTTAAAACCACCTCAGTCACCTTGACTAAAATGTGGGTAATTGTGACTCAGTTCTTATTGACTAAGATTAGGATAAAATATTCAGATATAAAAATAGTTCAGAGTCAATCTGAGATTGAAGCAACCAAGATGGCAGCATAGGTAAACACCTATTTTGCTGCCCCACACAACAATTCCAAAACTACAACATAACAACAAAACAAACATCATCCAGAATCACCAGAAAGCTGGCTGAGTGAAAATTCCACAAAATAAAAGTAAAGATAGGACACTGTGACTCAGACAAGTAGCGGTGTGCAGCCTTGAAGATACACGCGGAGAGAGGTTCAGAGATGTCGCATGCAAGTGGTGAAGGGCAGGGGGCAGCAAACCGGCTGGTTTTGTCCAACGGGGAGGGCGCAGGCATCCCACTGCACTGATTCGCCAGTTCCATGCGAGGTCCAAGGTCTGGGAAAGGCAAGCTAAAACCTGGGCACAGCTGAGGTCTGTGAGTTTGAGGGGAGTGTGCGTAACTTGGAACAGCAGTTTGCGTGTAAACTAGGGGACAGAAGTGTGAGACCATGCAGAGAGGACTCGTGACTTGCTCCCTCATTTGGGAGACTAACAGACTGCTTTGTTTTACAACCCTGGGTGAGACTTTGGGTGTGCAGACTCATTTGGGGAGAAGCAGAGTTGTCCAGCAACGGGTAGAGACCAGCGGTGGCTTTCTCTCGGAGGTGTGTGCAGCAATTACCACCCAACACAGAGATCCACGTGCCGCATAGGGCAGAGCTGACACTGACGCTGCCTGCTCAGCCCGGAGACTCTGCCCATCCAACCTGAACACAGTTTACCTTCACAGACCCATAAAGGATTGCAGCAAGAGTATCCACCAAAGGTAACTGGGGAGGCTGAGCCACTGTCCCTTAGAGGACATCTACCACACACAGCTAATGGACCAACTCAGGAAAGCAGCCACAATGCAGAGAAATGGAAAGAAATCAGGTGTGAAAGAAATGGAGGAAAAAAGACGACTAGACATAGAGTTCAAAACCACAGTAATAAGGTTTTTCAAGAGGCTCCTAGAAAAGGCCAATGAACTTAATGAGAACTACAAGGAAATGAACAAGACCTACAAGGAAATGAACAACACCTACAAGGATATGAAAAAGGGCCAACTAGAAATTAAGCATACACTGACTGAAACAAAAAATATTATACAAAGACCTAAAAGCAGTCCAGACGACCGCAAGAACCAAGTCAAAGATTTGAAATACAAAGAAGCAAAATCCACTCAGCCAGAAAAGCAAGAAGCAAAAAGAATCAAAATAATTGAAGATAGTGTAAGGGGCCTCTGGGACAACCTCAAGCATACCAACATCAGAATTATTGAGGTGCCAGAAAAAGAGAGAGAGCAAGATAATGAAAACCTACTTGAAGTAATAGTGACCAAAAACTTCCCCCACCTGGTGAAAGAAATTGACTTAAAAGCCCAAGAAGTGCACAGAACCTCAAAATATACGAATCTAAAGAGGACCACACCAAGACACATCATAATTAAAATACCAAGAGCAAAAGATAAAGAGAGAATATTAAAAGCAGCAAGAGAGAAACAGTTAGTTACCTATAAGGGAGCACCCATATGATTGTCAGCGGATTTCTCAACAGAAACAATGCAGGCCAGACAGGAGTGGCAAGAAATATTCAGTGATGAATAGCGAGAATCTACAACCAAGATTATTCTATCCAGCAAAGCTATCATTCAGAATTGAAGGTCAGATAAAGTGCTTCACTGATAAGAAAAAGCTAAAGGCGTTCATCACTGCCAAACCAATATTACATGAAATGCTGAAATATAGTCTTTAAGAAGAGGAAGAAGAAAACGGTAAAAATGTAAATTACGAACAACAAATACACATCTATCAACAAATGAAACTAAAAATCAAGTGAATTAATAATCTGATGAACATGATAAACTGGTGAATATAACAGAATCATGGACATAGAGAGGGAATGGACTGACAATTCTTGGGGAGGAAAGTGGTGTGGGAATTACAGCAAGAGACTGGACAAAAATCATACAACTATGGGAAAGGACAGTGGGGGGGGAGGGGAGGGCGGAGGGTGGGGTGGGTACCAGGTGAAGGGGAGCTATAGGAGAAAAAAAGGGGAACAATGTAATTAATAAACTGAACAATAAAAAAGAGTAAAAAATAGTTCAATTACATACTGAGCAATTACAGTTTCCTCCTTATTAATATTACATGGTCTTTCCAATAACTTTAAAGCAAATAATTATTTCTAGCCCTAGACATACAGAAAATAAAATCTAGGAGAACCTACTTTTACCCCAAATAGCAAAAGCAATCTTGAGAAAGAGTAACAAAGCATCATGCTTCCTGATTTCAAACTATATTGCAAAACTATAATAATCACAATATATAGTATTGGCATTAAAAACAGACACAAAGATGAAAGAGAATAGAAAGACCAGACATAAAGCCACACTTGTGTGGCCTATTAATCTATGACAAGGGAATCAGGAACATACAGTAGAGAAAGAACGGTCTCTTCAATAAATGATATCAAGAAAACTGACAGCCACATGTGAAAGAATGGAACTGGATTCCTGTCTGACACCAGACACAATAATAAACTCAGAATGGATTAAAAAACTTAAATGTAAAACCTGAAACCATATAACTCATAGAAGAAAAGATAGGCAGTAAGCTCCTTAACATTAATCTTGGCAATGATATTTTGGATTTGACACTAAAAAGCAGAGGAGAACTAAGATGGCGGCAAAGGCAAAACACCTATCTTGCCGTCATAATCAGCAATTTCAATACTACAACTTAACGAAAGAACAAACACCTTCCAGAATCACCAGAAAGCTCGCCAAGTGAAAATTCCACAAATAAAAGTGAAGATAAGACACTGGACTCGGAGGAGCAGCAGCGAACAGCTTTGAAAGATTCGCGTGGAGAGAGGTTTGGAGTGCGCGCCGCGGAGAGGGCGGGCGGCTGAAAACCGGCCAGTTTTCTTGATCGGGGAGACAAAGGCGTCCCACTGGACTGATTCTCCAGCTCTGGGCGAAGTCCAGAGAACCCACTATCACACGGGGTGAAAACTGGACAGTGGGAGGGCACGCCGAAGCTCGGGTGCTGCCGGGTCTCCCGGCTTGTGGAGAAGGCAGCTTGCGCGAACAGCTCGGCTGCGTGACGGTGCAGAGAGCGCACCGCGACTTGCCTCTCATTCGGAAAACCGTCAGACTGCTTTGTTTTACGACCCTGGGTGAGACATTGCGCATGCAGACTCATTTTGGGAAAGTCTGAATTCCCTGGCAACCGGCAGCCTGTGGAGCTCCGCAGCGGCTCTCTCTCAGAGGTGCTGGCGGCCATTGCCCCCGGCACAGAGTCCCTGGGGCCGCATAGGGCGGAGCTAACGCTGTCTGCTTGGCCCAGAGACTCCGCCCACCCAACCTGAGCACAGCTGAGCTTCACAGACAATTGGCCTGGAGGTCAACCCTCCAAGTGCTAGCAACGATTAACTGAGCTTAACTTCAGTAAGACTGTGTAGCCCATATCCACCTCAGGTAACCGGGGAGGCTTAGCCACTATCCCTAGTAGGAAGTCTACCACACAAAGCTAATTGACCAACTCAGGGAAGCAGCCACCATGCAGCAACATGGAAAGAAATCAGATGTGAAAGAAATGGAGGAAAAAAAACGACTGGACATGGAATTCAGAACCACGGTTATAGGGTTTTTTAAGAGGCTCCAACAAAAGATCGAGGCCTATAAGGAAATAAGCAAGACCACAAAGGAAATGAATGAGTCCTACAAGAAAATGAATAACACCCTCCAGGATATAAACGAGAGCTGCAAAGAAATTATCAAGACCAACGTGGAAATGAATGAGTCCTACAAGGAAATGAAAGAAACCCTCAAGGATATAAAGCAGACTCTCAAGGATATAAAAAAGGACCAACCAGAAATTAAGCATACACTGACTGAAACAAAAAATATTATACAAAGACCTGAAAGTGCCCTGGAGCACCCCAAGAACCAAGTTAAAGATTTGAAATACAAAGAGGTAAAATCCACTCAGCTGAAAAAGCAAGAAACCAAAAGAATCCAAAAAATTGAAGATAGTGAAGATAGTGCACAACCCTCTGGGACAACCTCAAGCATACCAACATCCGAATTATAGGGGTGCCAGAAAAAGCGAGAGGCCAAGACAACGAAAACCTATTTGAAGAAATAGTGACTGAAAACTTCCCACACCTGGTGAAAGAAATTGACTTAGGAGTCCAAGAAGTGCACCGAACCCCAATATATAGGAACCCTAAGAGGACCACACCGAGGCACATCATAATTAAATTGCCAAGAGCAAAAGACAAAGAGAGAATATTAAAAGCAGCAAGAGAGAAACAGTTGGTTACCTATAAGGGAGCACCCATACGACTGTCAGCGGATTTCTCAACAGAAACGATGCAGGCCAGACGCGAGTGGCAAGAAATATTCAAAGTGATGAACAGCAAGAATCTACAACCAAGATTACTCTATCCAGCAAAGATATCATTCAGAATTGAAGGTCAGATGAAGTGCTTCGAAGATAAGAAAAAGCTAAAGGAGTTCATCACCACCAAACCAACATTATATGAAATGCTGAAAGATATTCTTTAAGAAGAGGAAGAAGAAAAAGGTAAAGATGAAAATTATGAACAACAAATACACATCTATCAACAAATGAACATAAAAATCAAGTGAATTGATAGGCTGTTGAACAGGATAGACTGGTGAATATAACAGAGACATGGACATAGAGAGGGAATGGACTGACAATTCTTGGGGAGAAAAGGGTTGTGGGAAGTGCAGCAAGAGACTGGACAAAAATCTAGCAACAATGGGAGAGGACAGTGGGGAGGGGGAGGTGAGGGTGGAGGGTGGGATAGGTATAGGGTGGAGGGAAGCTATAGGGGGATAGAAAGGGGAAACAATGTAATTAATAAACTGAACAATAAAGATAAAAAATGAAATAAAATAAAATAAAAAACAAACAAACAAACAAAAAAACAAAAACAAAAGCAAGTAAAGCAAAAATTATCATGTAGGACTACATCAAATTTAAAAAAATCTGCACATCAAATAAAACCATTAACAAAATGAAAAGGCAACATACCAATTGTAAGAAAATATTTGCAAATCACATATTTGATAAAGGATTAATATCCCTAAAATACAAAGACCTCAGACAACTCAACAGCAAAAAACTCCAAACAATCAGATTTAAAAATGGGCAATCTAAATAGATATTTCTTCAAAGAAGACATACAGATGTCTAATGGTACATTAAAAGATTCTCAACATTACTAATCATCAGGTAAATGCAAATCAAATCTATAATGATTTATACCTGTTAAAATGGCTATTATAAAAAAGGTAAGAAATAACAAGGGCTAGTAAGGATGTATAGAAAACATAACCCTCTGTGCACTGTTGATGGGATTGAAAATGGGTCTTGTCACTCTGGAAAACAGTATAAAGGTTCCTCAAAATATTAAGAATGGAACTATCATATGATCAAATTACACTTCTGGGTATTTATCTGAAACAACCATAACAAACAAACAAAAAGAAAACACAAATTCTCAAAGATATATGCATCTCTATGTTCATTATACCATTATTTACAATAGCCAAGAAATGGGAATAACCTGTGTCCATCAGTGGATGAACAGATAAAGAAAATGTCACACACACACACACACACACACACACCCACACACACACACACACTCATACATACTCACACTGGAGTCTTATTTGGCTATTAAAAAAAAAAAGAAATCTTGACATTATGATAGCATGGATGGACCTTGATGGCATTATGCTAAGTGACATCAGAGAGAAAGACAAATAACATACAATCTCTCTTACATGTTGAACTAGAGGCCTGGTGCATGACATTCATGCATGGTAGGATCCCTAGGCCTTGCTGGTGATCACGGCTGATCGCAGCCTTCTGACTGCTGGCTGGGCCTTCCTACCCCAGCTGCTGGATGCTGGCTAGGGCCTCCTGGTGGTCAGCACAGGTCATAGTTAGTGATAGAACTCCAGGTCTCCCGATTGAACTCCTGCAGGGACATCTTATATATTAGCCTTTTGTGTATATAGATAAGAACAAAACCTAACCAAAACAGAACTCATAGATATAGAGAACAGATTGGCAGAGATGAGGGTTGGGGGTTGGGCAAAATGGATGAAAGGGGTCAAAAGGTACAAACTTCCAGTTGTAAAATAAGTCATGGGGATGTAATATACAGCATGGTGCCTATGCTTAATACTGTATTGCACATTTGAAAGTTGGTAAGAGAATAGATCTTAAAAGTTCACATCACAAGAAAAAAATTTGGTAACTATGTAAGGTGATGGATGTTAATTGCACTTATTGTGGTGATCATTTAGCAATATATACAAAAATCAATCATTATGTTGTACATCTGAAACTAATATAATGTTTTGTTAATTATATCTCAATAAAAATATAAGAATTCACTTTTCATGTCAGGAGATTAGCATATTTTCTTAATTTAAAGTTCTGGTGAAAATCTGGTGGCAGGTCCATTGTAGCATTTGGTTAAATCAAGTGCCAACTGATGAATAAACAAAATAGAGGCAGCATTATTTTGGGATCACTAGATGCCTTGTAATGGCAACCTTTATGGTCATGCATGTTTTATTCTCTCTTTGTTATGTTTTCCAGAGGGATAACCAATTGGCTGATAGAGTAACAAATGAAAAGTAACTTGACTCCATTGACCTGCTTAACTCTGTATGGGAACTATGGAAAGGAGCAACTGTTTGCTTTGAAACAGTGGAACAGGTATGGAACAGCTCCTTTCGGTTTTGCCTTCCTTTATTTCTTTGCACATCTATTTCCAGACCAGTTAAAAACATCACGTTGTTCCTGATTGAGAACACAGAATCGGAGTTATAGGAACAGGTACTGTGCGTATTGTAACATTTCCGAGTTGTGTGTCTTGAGGTTGCTGTTTATATATAAGTACCAGTAAAATTAAGAGAGAATTATTTTTCAATAGTAAGTAATCATGCTAGGGATAATTATTATTTTAAAACAGAATTAGCAGTTTGAATGTGTGTTTAGCTTTAAGATATACAATTTGAATAAGGAGATTTTGCTCCAATAAATTCCTCTTATGGAGGAATTATGGAAGTAATAACAGAATAGTAGAGCATGTTGGTTTTCCCAATCCAAGCCATTAAAAGTGTTTTTGCTTGTTTAATGATTATCTTCCCTGACCATTTTCCTTTTCTCAACTATGAAGGGACCCTGCCAAGAAAAGCATTGTTTGATTTTTTTCCATTTTTCAGAATTCACATAATAGATATAGATGAAGCTTCTTTTACTTTGAAAGGAACATTTCAAGTAAACATAAAGAATTTAGAACAGCATTTGTAGAACCTCTAAAATATGCATTTATTTTGAATTAGATACCTATCATCATCAGCGTGCTGAATCTTCTTTCAATTATACCCATAAGGGCGGGGTAGCAGTATATGGTTTGGTAGTGACTATATAGTAATCAATGCTTTAAGAAATTATGATATTAATGAATTGTGATGCAGCTAGAACTTATTTAAATCCTGAAGATTAAGTTTCAAGTACTGGATGATCAAGATTAAATTAATAACTGCATGACAACATATTTTACTCCATTGGATAGCTTATGGATGAGAGACTATGAATAAATAATAATGACTTGAATTTTGCATAGGAATATTAGAATTCAAAGGCTACAGAAAAAGAATTCATAAAATTATATTTTATATAAGGAGTTAAATAAGGGTACGATTCCATTATTTAAGGTTATTTAAGGAGAGCTTTTAGGAAATGTTTTCACTATTACTCTGTAGTTTGTATGTTCTCAGAGCATAATATATTTTCACACATTAAAACAACTAAAGGTTTCAATGTATTACTCTATTGAATTTGAAACTAAGTGTTGTCTACATCAATAATATATGAAGAGTCTAGTTTCTAGCTCAGCAAGGAAACAGGAAAAATAGAGGTTGTTGCTGTTAGATGTGCAGAGAACAACTTTGCAGTCTTTTTGGTTGCTTTATGTTTGTTTGTAGTTAGCCAACCACTAACCACACTGACTAACTTTAATTAAAGACATTTGTCTGTCTGAAAGGAAATCTTTGGGAAATAAGGTAAAGAAGGTGATACATAGAATAAAAAATTTCCAAACTCCCTATAGCAACCCATTCTGAGTATTGTTCAACCCACATCACAGAGCAAGTCAGTTATCATATTTCACTTAGGGACAGATTACAATGTGATTAGATTTATAATTGAATAGATGATTTGAAAAAAAATACACAAACCAAAGGGATAGCCAGTTATGATGTCTTTGCTGGTGTGAGTTTCCATGTATGAAATCATTTGAGAGAGGCAATCTGCCGTCCTTTTGCTCATTGGGAAGAGGAGTGGGTAGAGGGATGGCCATGGGACAGGGAAGGTTAAAACCAGGCTGTTTCCAGTACCATTCTCTGGAAATGGTAGCCCTCAACTGATCCCATCCCTGTTGTTCTACATCTGAAATAACTTTGAAGGAGGCAGCCTTAGAAAAAAAAAAGTACCAGTCAAACTGTCATAATGTCCCTCTTCTTTCAATCCCCAAACCAGAAAATCTTTCATTCAATTACCCAACAGACATCTATTGCATACCTAATAGGTGCCAGCCACAATGCCAGGACTCAAAGCTGAATCCCTGTCCTCCAGAAGATTCCTTCTTGTTCAGTTTGCCCTCTATACTTAGTACTAGTTTATAACACTAGTTTCATTATTGGCTTTCAGTTTTGCATCCCATATTAATTTGCAATCTCCCTAAAGACCAGGCCTGCAGTGCAGATTTTGAAAAATAAGTCACTGAATTGTCTGCTGTGGGTGTCAACATAATATGTTTAGCAGATTATCTTCAATACTATGTACATTTTTTTTCTGGATTAGTGACAGCAACACCCAAATATGAAGGAATCAAAGCTGGTCATGGAATAGGATGCTCTCAAAGTGAAGATTGTGTATGTGCCTTGTTAAAATTAATTTTAGGACTATCAGTTGATTTTTGGGAACTCTGACATCTGTCTTGTTTCATGATACAGATGAAGACTGAATACACTTTCCCCTCAAATTACAATTTCCTTTTGAATTCTGAATATAGAGAAAAATAGATAAAGCAAAGGTTACTATTTGCCATACTTTTCTTCTTAGTGCTCTTGACTAGCTATCTATACACCTTCTTTATGGAAGCATGTTGACTCAAATTTATCTCTGCTCCTTTTTAAAAAATGTATTTTTATTGATTTCAAAGAGGAAAGGAGAGGGAGGAAAGAGAGAAACATCTATGATGAGAGAGAATCATTGATTGGCATGCCCCACATTTGAGATTGAGCCCGCAACCTGGTCATGTGCCCCTACTGGGAATCACTGCTGCTTTTATCCATACTAGTAATGTCTGTCCAATACATCTGAATGTGTTTGGTTTGAATCTCTTGGTATACCCTTGTAATTACCTCCAAAGCATTCATCCCCAAATATCTAGAAGTCACATTCAATTTAAAGGAAGAGTACGTGCAGTGATTTAAAAAAAAATCTACAATTATCCTGGTAAGTTTTATGTTAGATTTTACCATAAAAGCAAAACAACATCAGCAACAGCAACACACACACACACACACACACACACACACACACACACACACACACAAAACTACTTAGATTGCCTGCTCTTCTGACCACAAGTTCCTTGAAAATCATCGTTCATATCTTGGCTTTGGGCCTTGTGTAGCAAGTGTTATCAGTGAATGAATGCGAATGAATGACTATAGCAGGGCCCAGAAGGTGATGTCAGGGATATGGAGACACTCATGCTCAACTTGGGGAATCGATAGAAATAGTGGTGGCAGCAGCAAAGCCCAACGGGTACGTCCCAGTGTCAGGTGGGCTTGGTGGGAGACAACTTTCCAGCTCTCCTCCCAGCAAGCTAATGACAAAAAACCAACACACGCAAGAGCAGAGCTTTCCCAACGTTGCCTGGTGGATCAGGATGGTTTTAGAGGCCCCTGATATGCCAGACTCAGTGAACATTGTACAATAAGTGGTATGAAGTACAATCACTATGATTTCTAACCATCATCACTGTATTTTCCCAGAACTTTTTAATTATCCCAAAAAAGAAACTCCGTAACTAGTAAGTAATAACTCCCCATTCTCCACTCCCCTTCAGCCCTTTGTAATCTCTATTTTACTTCTGTCTCTATGAATCTGCCTATTCAAGTTACCTCATATGAGAGAAACCATACAATATTTGTTCTTTCGTGACTGGCTTAGCATATTTCACTTAGCATAATGTTCAAGGTTCATCCATAATGTAGCATATGTCAGAATTCCATTTCTTTTTATCACAGAAAAATATCCCAGTCTCTTTATGAACATTTGGGTTGTTTCTATCTTTTAGCTTTTATGACTAATTCTGCTATGAACAATAGTGTTCATTTTTGTTTACTATATTAATTGACTTATTTCTTGTGTTTAAGCTAATTTTTTTATCTTTATTTTAGTAGTTTCAAATTTTTCTATAATAAGTAAATTATTTATAGATAGGGAAAGTGATTTAGTTGGCTCATGGCAAGGCCAACATTCCAACCCAGAAAGTCTGACTACAGTGCACTCTCTGATTTATACACTGTGCCACTTTAATAAAAATATTTACATTTTTCTTTGAACCTACTATATTCTGGGTACATCAAATGCATTATTTCTAAATCCTTAAGATATCAGTATGATGTCTTTTTTATCCTTGTATTAGGTGAAGACATTAAGGCTTGGACAGGCTAAGTGGGGGATGAAGGAATGCCCCCAGGGTGTGCTTGCTACTCTGCCTGGCCCTTCCTAGAGCCAGAACATAGCAGGAAGATGGTTCCTTGGGACTTGGGATAGCACAACTCTTTCTGGATAGACTTCAGGGAAAGGATTTATTTAGGGGGCAGAACCCATGAGCACTGTGGGGCCTCTGGTATCACATAGCTGCCCAGAAGTTCTACCCTGGCTCCCAGATAAGGCCAGGATTTTTTCCTTAATACTTACACAAAGTTGTTTCTGTAAACTCTTTCCCTATGTTAGGCCAATAGGTCAAGGCAAAATGGATGATTATTTCCATTTTTGGCTAACTTTGGAAAGCAGACAAAGGAGTTCTACAAGTTATACAGATTTATTAAAAAAGAAATCTACACATGCCTGACCTATGAGGATTGTTCCTCAATAATTCTGAATTAGTTGAATACTTATAGAACATATTGCTTCTATTTTGCCATATGGACAAAGCCATATTCCATTTGCATAGCCTTTAGCCTTTCATACTGACTTTTGGCAATCCTAACCCTTTACTCCCCTCGTTTTACAGGTGGTATAAAAATGTACTTCAGGTTGTTATTTTGCAAAAGGTCAGAAATGAACTATCTTCCTTTTAGGATCCAGTAAGCATAACCTTCATGGCTATTTCCCCCTTTTGATTTTACAGGAGGAGAAAATGGCATGTAACGTTCCTAACCAAAGACAGCGGACTATGTCAACCTCTGGAGAAGCTCTGTATGAAATTCTTGGTCTGCATAAGGGAGCATCAAATGAAGAAATTAAGAAAACCTACAGGTACAGAGGCAGTTCAATGATGATATTTTCTGAACTATTAGAGATAGTTATTTTGTGATTGGTAAGAGCTTCAATTAAAGATATTTGCTCTCTGATAAGACCAGGTAATCTCAGTTTGGGAAATCATATTCCCTGTTCCATAAACACAGGCAGTTAGGAATAGAGGCAGACATTGATTTTATGAAAGAACTGTCTCATGATGCTGGGCCTTAGGAAAGGGCAGTCTATGTTCCAAGCCTACAATGAGAGAGATAGGAGTAAGGGTAAGAGAAGTGGGTTGGGGGGTGGGGAAGGGAAGAAAGGAAGGGAAAGAGAGCCGGAGGCAGAGGAACAGGAGGAGGAAGAGGAGGAGAAGCAGGAGGAAGAGGAGGAGAAGGAGGAGGAGAAGGAGGAGAAGGAGAAGGAGGAAGAGAAGGAGGAAGAGGAGAAGGAGGAAGAAGAGGAGGAGGAGGAGGAGCAGGAGGAGGAGGAGGAGGAGGAGGAGAAGAGATGAAGAGAGAGATCTCACTGAGAATGAATATGAGTTGTGATTAAGCCCATAACCCATATAATATTGTTTCAACAAGTCTTTTTAAGGGGGGTTTGTTGCTGAATTGTATGCTATTCTTTTTAACTCTTCAGTTTTGATCTTTCATATCCGATCTAGTTTCAGGTTAGCTATTTTGGGAAAATTTGAAATACCTTTTTATTTAAACCTCCAAGGATTTTTTAAAAAAAGGATTGAATACAAAAATAATTTACTTATTATAGAAAAATTAAAAATTACTAAAAATAAAAATAACATATCCATAATTCTATCTCTAATGATAATTTCACTGATATTTTTTCCTTCTAGTCTTTTTTTCCTGATTAGATATTTTAAACTTAAATTGGGTTCATCTATATACTCTTTCACTTTAATAAGATCCTATCATAAAATTATACTGATGTTATTAAATATTTTTATTTTTAATGATATGGATATTCTCTAATTACTTTGTTAGCTATTTTTAAAAACATGTGCATTCTTTTAATTTTTCCCTAGAGTTAATTTCATTGTACATAAAACATGATGTACATTTTCAATTATGTCCTTATTTATTGAAGAATAAAGTTGTGCTGTTAGAAAGAAAAATTAATCAAACTATAAATGAAAGTTTATTTTTAATCACTTAATTCTTATTTGGCCTTGAATTAGGTTTTTTGAACTTATGGGGATTTTTTTAATGTATGTAAGTTAAGAATTTTTAAGTAGATAAATCTGTTAGTCATTTACTGTATGGATTTTATTTTATCTGTCATGGTTAAAAAGCCTTTCCAATTACAATGTTATAAAAATACTAGAGGCCTGGTGCATGAAATTTGTGCATGGGTAGGGTCCGTAGGCCTGGCCAGAGATCAGGCTGATTGGGCGTTCCTTCCCCTGGCTGCCAGCTGCTGGCCGAGGCCTTCCTTAGTTCTGCATTACCTTCTGGTGGTCATTGCTCCTCATAACGGGTGGTCAAACTCCCAAGCGGACAATTTGCATATTAGCCTTTTATTACATAGGATTAACTCATTTATTCTAGTACATTTATAATTTTACATGTTTATATTAAATCTTTGGTCAATTTAGAGTTTAACGTGAGGAATGAAGGTCTAATTTCATATATTTTTTTTTCTTAAATCACTAGCCCACCAAAATTTATTGAATTATCTATTTTTATCTATTGATGGGAAAATTCTTTAGCTTTGTATTGAAACCTTTACTATACAGTAAACTGTAGGACCCAAAAGGCCTTCAAGGAGCATGTGTTGAAGAATAAGTGACAACAGAGGAAATTGCCGTTTGAATCCAAACAGTTTTGTGAAAATGGTAAAGTTTGACCAAAGTCAGTATCAGTTTTCCAGCTTATATTTCACTGAAGGTAGTGGGGAGAGAAAGAGTCTTTGCTATTTTTTTGTGTCCTAGAGCTAACCAGGTGTGGGCCTGGGAGCTTCTCAGCCTTATGCCTGGATATCCTTGGATGAGGGTCACTAAACTTGATTTTTAAGGTTTTGGTGCTGAGACATTGTGCTGGGGGTGGGAGTTGGGAGTTAAAGTAATTGTATTACAAGCTTAATATCTACAAAGGTCCTCTCCAAATTGAGAAAAAAAAAAGTGATGTGTAACTAACCACCTTGTAAATTTTAAAAATCCACTTTATAAATGTGACTTTTAATTGCCTTTATTAATTTTGTAAGCTAAAACTTCAGGTCATATCCTAATTAAGGCACTAATTATGCCAAACTGTTTGCAAGTTTAATAATTACAACCTAAAGTCTTTTCATGTAGTCAACATCTTCCTATTAATTTTGTTTTAATGTCATACAAATATTATTTTTTCAGCTGATTAGGGTACTAGTATGCTGCCCAAAGCATCTGCTTCTATCTAAATTACACATTTGTATTCTGGAAGTTATTCAAAGTGTATGAGCAGGCTGAAAAACTCCTCATAATATCATTGTTATATTCAGGGATCTGAATTAAAGCAGTCAAAATGTAGTGAAATTAAAAGTCAGTGAAATTTAATAAAATTACCAACTGTTGCATCCATACGCTGCTTGACCTCTGTTGTAATCCTTGGTTGTGCTCTTGAAAACAAGGGTGAGTTAGAAGACATTTTTTCTTCATTTACATTTTATTTTTATTTTTGAATAGATAATTTATTCACTTGATTAAAATGAGATCAAACAAACAGGTATACAAAAAATCTCCCTCATACATCAAGTTCTCCCTTAGGGGAAGGCAATTCCTTGTACACCTTTCTAGAGAGATCATCTAACTATATAAGCGTATATCCAGACTTCCTCATCTGGACAAGACAGGACAGGTTTGTCTCTCTTTGATCATCCCTACTAAGCATGACTAAAAAGCCTTAGAAACAATGCAAGAGACAAGTAAAAGAGAACCCTGAAAGGTAGAAAGAGAAGATTAATTGGTTAGGGACCACAAACTAGAAACTGCATGTTAAATCCAGAGTAGCTGCCAATTAAAATAAAAATATATAAATAGGAATCAGAGTGTCTTAATACAACAGCCAAAATGTCCACATGAATATCAGTCATTGTACCAAGAACCAAGAAAATCACAAGTTACATGAGAAAAGATAATCATCTGACTTCCATACTGAGATGAACCAGATATTGGACTTATGTGGTATTTTAAAGTAACTATAATAAAAAAGATTCAGCAAGCAATTAGTAATTCTTTTGAAACAAATAAAAAAAATAGAAAGTTCACCAAAGAAATAAAAATTATTTTTAAAAAAACAAGTGGAAATTATAGAGCTGAAAAATAGCAGAAATGTTATAACAAACTAGAAGAGCTCTGTAGTAGAAGGAGCTGATTGAGGACAGAATCAGCGAAGTTGAGGACAGATTGATGGAACTTAGCCAGCCTGAACCACAGAGAGAAAATAAACTGAAAATAAACAACAGAGTCTCAGGAACCTGTACGGCTATAACAAAAGATCCAACATGTATACTATTAGAGTCCTAAAAGGGAAAGAAAGAGAATGGGATCAAAAGAATGTTGAGAGAAATAATGACTAAAAATTCCCCAAGCTTGGCAGACTCTATAAACATACAGACCAAGAAGCTGAGTGAACCATAAATAGGATAAATCTAGAGAAATCCATGCCAAGACACATCATAATTAAACTTCTGAAAACTAAAGACAAACCTCAAAAGCAGACAGAGAAATAACACGTTATTTATGAGGGAACATCAATTCAAATGACAGCAGATTTTTTATCTGAAACAACAGAGACCAAAAAGAAGTGACACAACATTTTTCAAGTGTTAAAAATAAAGAGCTGTCAACTGTGAATTCTGTATTTGGTGATACTCTACTTCAGAAATTAAGGGAAAATAAAAGTATTCCCAGATAAAGAAAGAAAACAATGAAGAAAGGAATCTTGGATCATCAGGAAGGGAGAAAGGAAAATGAAGAATGCAGAAATATGGATAAATAAAATAGATTATCCTCCTCATGAGTTTTCTAAATTACATATGATGATTAGTATAAAAATTATAACATTATCTGATACTCAAGATAATTACATCTAAAATTGAGGAGGATAATGGGACCCAAATGGGAGTCAAGTTTCTGCACTTTACTCAAATTGGTAAAACAATATCAATGGACTGTGATATATATATATATATGAAAATTTTATTCAAGTAACCTACAGGAAGTCAAGGGAAATGGAGGAGTAAGAAACAGAGGGCACAAACAGAAAACAAATAATAAAATGATAGACTTAAGCTCTGACACAGTAAGTACATTAAAGGTAAATGGTCTAAGCATATATTACATTTTCCTTCCTTGTTATACAAATGGTGGTGTACTATAACTCCTGTACTTTGCATTATTCTCTTAACAATATACCTTGGAGATCATTCTCAGGAATGATCAGTTCATAAAAGCTTCATTCTTTTCATATTGCAGCATCATGTACTCATAACAAAGATGTCCAATGATTTAATCAGTTCCCTGTTGTTAAATATTTAGGTTGTTTTAAATCAAGTATTCCTTTTAAAACCAACTTAGCTTCTCAGGAAAACCCCATGGTCCCAGAAAAGTAGATAGAGATGGGGAGAGGGAAACTATCTTTGTTCTGCCCACTTCCCAGTTTTTGCTCTGCCCCTATTCCAAACTCCGGGAGCAAGGATCTAATAGACCCCGCTGGGTCAGATGTTCAGCCAAGTCTAGCTAGCTCTGACTAGAGAGCTGGAATCACAAATACCCACTACCTTAGCAAGGACTGTAGGACCCAACTCTGTGGGAACAAAGAGGGACAATGTTCTCTAAGCTTGGGTATAAAGTTCTTTATTCCCCTAAACATTCACATAAATAGTAGCCTCATAGACCTACCTCAGCCCTTTCTGATGTTTATTTATAAGTCTTTATCATAAAATCTTTCTCTAAGTAAAGCATCTATTTTTGACATGTCATCTTTTTTCCTGCAATAGTATAACTATGTTTTATTTGTTAGCTGATAAATAGGAGTCCCCAGCTACCTCAGAGGGCAGCTGGGAGGAGTGACAAGAGGAAGGCCTTTGTATCAATCCATTATGTATTGAAGCTCTTATCTCATTGAGATTTTGTAAAGATAAACGAGATGATTTTTTTCTCAAAGTGTGTGGAGCTCTTTGTGGAAGACTACAATGAAAATACCAGGTACAGTTATGAATGGATAGATATCCTCATCATCCTTAAAAGTCTAAAATCATCCTGCAATTTGCTGCTACTGTTCAAAAACCATTTGTCCAGCATAAAGTGACGTTTTGCTCCATGTCAAAAGAGCCATATCATAGGGTGAGACTCATGGTATGATTCTCACCCATGGCCTTCATTATGGAATAAATCTGCCTTTCACATTGTACAGCATAATCATTCAAGGAGCTTAAAGTTTAAGGCTCCTTTAATCCAACTTTTTCATGGTTATGTCACACCACTTAATCATAACAATGTTTGCATGAGATAAGCAAATATTTTTCCCCTCTTCTCCCACTGCCTAAAAAAAAGTCTTTACTCCCCCTTTTCATGCTGTCTGAAGGAGACTCATTTTAGTTAATCAAATACACCTGGAAAGGCTAAGCGGTTACTTATCTTGCACATATTTGCTGTACCTTTAAACTGGCATGTTTCCCTTTTACCTAATTTAAGTCGTCTCTCTGAGGCAACAGGAATTTGCATTAGGAAGCTGGGGAGGAAGAGGAGGGAGGAGGAGAGAGACACTAGTGAATGGTGGGACAACTGGCAAGAGGGTTGGTTGGTGAAATAAGAGACTCAGCTTGTTCTCTAATCCCCAATACCAGGTTTTGGCCCTTTTCAAGTGAGTCAAGAGCTTGAGTTCCCTGTAAAGTCTTCTCCACCCAAGTCCTTTTAGGAGTCTCCCCTGGGGAAGTCTCCCATGATCCAGGAATGAGTTCATCCTTATGTAGCAGTGTTGCTCCAGCAAACCAAGTTTCCACCCTGTGAATGATACTACTTTTATTCACTCAGTGGGCATGTCCATGGTCACTGCAGGCACAACTCGGCATGCTAGGCTCTGCTGCTGCAGCTCCTCTGGTTCTCAGCTGGGCAGGGCTGCTCTGCTGCTATTCTGTGCCACCCCACCAGGCCTGGCAGGGATAGCAGGTCTCCTTGCTAAAGAATCGGTGACCAAGTCTTCAAATTACTCTTCCAGGCCAAGAAGCCACCAATGCTATTTATCTGGAGACTTGAGGGAATCACCAGGGCCTGCTGGTCTGTGCTCCACTAAGAGGTAGAGGCTGCAAATAGGGGATAGCTCCCTCCTTCTTGTGATACCCTCTGTTAGAGCCTCCAGGGAGTGTCAAAGTTTGATAGGAAAGCTCCTTCCATCTTTTCTTACAGAACTCTTTCTAAAGGACCCAAACATGTGCTCAGAGGTGAGTCAGAGACCAGCAGTAATGACCCTATACTGAGACTCTCCATCCTCTTTGACCCATAAAGCTTTGCTCCTGGGTCAAGATCATTATGCTGGGCTCTTTCTTACCTGAGATGGCATTCTTTTCAAGGAATCTCTGCCACCCCCAGATAGGCTCCATCAGGCTGCCTCACCAGTTCATCAGATTTCCCAGCTGTGGCTGCCCCAGCAGAGTATATAATGTGGATTTTTTTTTCCTGGAAGACTCTTCAGGCTTGGGGGACTTCTGGGATGCTGCCTTTAGGCCTCCAAGGATGCTTTGATGTGCTCAAACTCTCAGCCATGAACAGTAGGCTGAATTGGCTCAAAGATGCATGTACCTCCCTACCATAGCTCTATAACAAACAAGGTTACCTGTTCTGTATTCTCCTTAGTAACTTGAATGAGGTAAATATAGTTTGCTGCTCAGCAAGCACTTTAGGTGTGTGATTTAAATCCTTCTTTTATTGATATTAACCGGTACATAAAAATCCTTCAGTCCAAAGTCAGTAGATGTTGCTCTATACCTCATATTGCTACCTTATAGCAGAAGCCAAGAAGGATGATGAGAGCACTTAGCAGGAAGGTATCTCTAGAATCTCTCACAATCATTAATGGCTTTCTAGCAGCAAGTTCTTTTCATTATCCAACAAATACTTATTGAGCACCTACTACGTGCTAGGCAAACAGACAAGATCACTGTAATCCTAAGTCTATATTCTGGGCTGGAGGAGTAGGGCAACGGAATAATAAGTAAATAAGTAAAACATACAGTCTATCCAATGTTGTAAGGGCTGTGCAGAAAAGCAAAGCAGGTAGGGGGTGCTGGGAGTGGTGCTAGATGTTATACATTCTCTTCAAGGTGTTCCACGTAGATTTTAACACCAAAATCCTTTGGTTGCAGTAACTTCTAAGTATAAAGTAGAAGTTAAGAGCACAGAGTATGAATTCAGAAAATTCTGGATTTAAATCCTGTCTCTTAGCCTCACTTTCTTCGAAATACAGATAATGTACTGAGCTCAGAGGACTGCTGAGGATTAAGTGAGATGATACATGTAAAGTGTTTAGCCAAGGTCTGGCACATGGGTACTGGGTGATATCAAGAATACTTAAGAAATCATACAAAAATACACAAGAAATAATAGAAATAGCCCTGTAGAATGGCATTCTTCAAACTAGTTAGGGCCTGGGTGCAGGGAAACTGTTTTAGGAGTATGTGTATGTGTGTTGGGGGTGGAGGGAGGATGAGGGTATTTAGATTTCTGTGACATTTAAATTCCATTGCATACATATAAAAGGGTATTAAAACTTTTATTTTAACATGCCAATGTTTGTACTATGCTGAAAATTTTATACTCTTTGCATCTGTTTATTCTCATAAAAATTTTAGATACTGCCCTGGCTGGTGTGCTCAGTGGTTAGAGTATCAGCCCACACACTGAAGGGTTGCAGGTAAGGGCATGTATCTGGGTTGCAGGTTCAATTTCTGGCCCCTGTTAGGGTGCATGTAGAGGGAGGAAACCAATCAATGTGTCTCTTTCACATTGATGTTTTTCTCTCTCTTCTTCTTCTTCTTCTTCTTCTTCTTCTTCTTCTTCTTCTTCTTCTTCTTCTTCTTCTTCTCTCTCTCTCTCTCTCTCTCTCTCTCTCTCTCTCTCTCTCTCTCTCTCTCTCTCTCTCTCTTCCCCTTTCTCTTTTCCTCCCTCCCTCCCCCTCTCTCTAAAAATCAAAGGGAAAAATATCTTCAGGTAAATATTAACAAATAAACAAACAAAAAAGGTAACAAGTTTAGAATGTGGAGAGAATGGTCTCTCAAAAATTTAAGGGGCATATAAGCAAAAGGTTAGAATCAGAGAAGGAATGCGGGAGAGAGGGAGGGAGGGACCAAACATTACACCCAAAATGAATACAAGGGGTTGGGGGAAGGAGGCCTGTGGGGGCCTTCTTTGAGGCCCTCTGTGTGTTCCATGGCCCACTGTGATGTCCAATCAGAGCATCAGAGAGGTTTTAGTTCCTTCCTTTCCTGCTTCTTCACTCCATCAGTTCTCTGAGAGAAGGCACTGTGCTTTGTCTTCGTCACACTTCCAGCCCTAGCACCATGCTAATGTTACCAAATATAAGAATAAAGTGGTCAGCAAATAGATTTTGCCTGTTTTTTTCTGTTTATATTCTCAGTTTCGTCAGGATTATTCTCAAAGGTTTTGTCACCTCGCTGGTTAGGGAGTCACTTACTGACCCAGTAAATAGAAAGGGCGGACCAGCAAGGAAAGGCAACGGTTTCAGTTTGGGACCTGCTCACTTTGTATGGTTGTGGGATCTTCCAGTGATAAGTAAGTAGTTAGTGGATAAGGAAGGAAAAACTATAGAAAATACAGCCAGTTATGCAATTTGGAGAATTTGAATCTTGAGTATTTAAAATCTCATGTGTAACTTCAATGTTAGTTTTTATTTACACTGATATGTACATTGTTGAAGTTAGATAAAAACAAGGAATTGGATACCTAAAAGGGAAGCTGACTGCTTTCCCTTGGTACAAGAAACTAACAAAATGCTGACCTACTTTCTGGATAATATCTAACTCTTCATTAACATATCAGAGACCATAAAATTAGAGTGAACTAGTTTTATACATCAGCACCTGGATCTCTGTGCCTCATAGATGAGCTTAATTTCTCTTTGTTGACAAGGTCCCAAATATCCTGGTACAGAGCATCAGTAATTACATTGATTCTTCTATTTCATTCAATTTTACATGGAACTTTCTGGAATTCATCTTCCATCTCTAAAGAGGTGAGTTGCCTCAGAGTAGATGAAAGTGAGTCAAAAGTCATTTTCACAAGGAGCAGGAAGGAGTGTCATTTCCATAGTGATTTGTGGCAACCCCAAGTGGTGGTGCTTTTACCCATCTTTATTAGTAATTACAGGTCATAACAGAGGCTGATGATGAATAAAGTGTAAATGTCAGGGGAATACATAGCTAATAGAAGAATGGTAAATATTTACAAGGCAAGATGATGATTCAAGCTCACAAGATAAATTGAAATTAATCTCTATCAAGCACCAATTTGTTTCCTGAATTCTAAAACCTTCCACTAAAACAAGAGAGTATGAGGCTAAGCCAGAGTTATCTTCCAGCTCTCGCATACCCGCCCTTCTCCCATTGCACATTTTCCTCTTGATCTTCTTATTTCTTCATGCAACTTCAACTTCCTGGACACAAGAATCATAATAATCAGTGACTTTTTTTCACTCATTTACTCAATATCTACTTAGTATTGGATAGTTACTCATATTATACCTATCCATATCTATAGTTTGTTCCATTTAAAAAGCTTATTTTATAGAAAATTAGATTTACTAAGGTTTAAAAGATACACACTGAAAGACAAGCCAAATAAAGGAGTCAGTTGTGGATACAATAGATTAAATTGAGCATAGGAATCATATTAATCACTTAAATGAAAGTTAATGCTTCATTCCATCATTCATTCCTGTCCCAGGCACTATGCTAGGTTCTGGAATTACAATTATAAGTAAACCATGGTTACTGGTCTCATGTAACTTGAGGTCTAGTGGAGGAAACAGAAATTAATCAATGAGTGCCTAATTACGGATGAGATACAGTGCCCTGGAGGAAAAAGCATGGATCCACAAGAGTATATAACAAAGACAGCCGATCTGGACTAGAGATTAGAGAAGTCTTCCCCAAGAAAATGAATGCAGTCTTAATTTTAGTAAAGTTTACATGATGATTTGTAGTCATTATTATATTTGATTCTCACATTTCTATATTATAGGCACTTTCATTGTTTTCATTTTACACTTGAAAAAACAGGTTTGGAAATGTAGGTTAAGTAGCTGTCACATATAGTAAGTACTGGCACTTGGGTTGCTTTACTCCAGAGCCCACAGCTCTTACCCATACATTTCTGAGTTTAAAACAACTGCCATGAATCCAAAGGATTCAAAGGCCAGAACCTGAGTGATGGGCCAAATTGGAGGATGCTGTAAAGGTCAATATCTGAGAAAGAAGCCTGGAGACGAAATTCAGGGTTCTTAGTCCCAGGTTGAGATTTAAATACAGTAGAGAAAGGATCCAGAATGAGTACCAAGCTTTAAGTTCAAGACAATGTGAGGAAGTGGGGTCACTCTCAGCACTCCTAGGGAATGACTACACATACCAGCTAATGTAACATCTTTCCTTGCATTGAGATAGATGTGGATTCTGGTATCTACTAGCAAAGTTCATATTATACATCTAATGGTTAAAATAGTTAGATCCACAAGAGAGTCCTTAGAGGTCCTAAGGTAATGTAATGTACCTCTTGCAGCAATACTACTAAACTGAACTGCTTCTTAAGTAATCTTTTTATTTAAAAAATCATGGCTTGCCAAAACCAGTTTGGCTCAGTGGATAGAGCGTCCGCCTGCGGACTGAAAGGTCCCAGGTTCGATTCTGGTCAAGGGCACATACCTTGGTTGCAAGCACATCCCCAGTAGAGGGTGTGCAGGAGGCAGCTGATTGATGTCTTTCTCTCATTGATGTTTCTAACTCTCTATCTCTCTTCCATCCTCTCTGTAAAAAATCAATAATATATATATATTTTAAAAAATCATGGCTTTACTCAGCAGATGTTATTTACCATATACTTTATACCTTTAGCTATGCCTGATGGACTTGGTGCTTAATAACTAGTTGGTGAATAAATGTATGTATGAAAGCATAAATAAATAAATTAGTGAGAAAAAGTAATGCTTCCTGGGTGCTTTAGCAATGGGGGTCAAACCAAATAATCTATTACACCCATAAGGAACTTATGTGAACATAAATTTGAAAGCAAGAATATGAAGATACAATACTGTTTGACCTCAATGAAAATTGTTACACCCATTGCATACCAAAATGTTCCTTAAGTCTGCTTTATGTCTATCAGTAATCTTAAAACAAAAGCATCTATAATAATCTATAATAATAAAAGCATAATATGCTAATTAGATCGATGTCCTTCCGGATGTCCTTCCATCCTTCCAGATGATGCCAGGGCTGCAAGGGAAGCTCAGGTCCTGGATGCCAGCAGCCAGGGGAAGAGTATACTTTCAAAGGGATATGTTTCTATAAATTTTAATACATTTTAGTGAAATTGATATTAAAACTACTGAAAGGTGGTGATGTCAGTGAAAATGATGGCATAAGAAACTCCAAATTTCTGATCCTTTATAAAAGCTTCTAAATATCTGGAAAAAGCTGTCAAAATAAACCTTTTAAGAATCTGGGAAAACTAACCAACTATCAGACATTGTAGAAAGAAATTGAAGAAGACACAAACAGAAAGACTCATGGATTGAAATAATTAATATTGTTAAAATGTCCATATTTCCCAAAGCAATCTACAGATTCAATGCAATCTCTATCAAATTCCAAAAGCACTTTTCACAGAAATAGAACAAAGAATCCTAAAACAGGTACGGAACCACAAAAGACCCTGACTAACCAAAGCAATATTGAGAAAGAAGAACAAAACTGGAGGCAACACGATCCTTGATTTCATATCTTATTATGAAGATATAGTAATCAAAGCAGTATGGTATTAGCAAGAAAACAGACATACAGATCAATGAAGAGAGCCCAGAAGTAAGTCTGCTTGCATAGTTTACTTAATTTATGACAAAGGAGCCAGGAATGTACAATGGGGAAAGGACAGTTCTTTAATAAACTAAACAGCCACATGCAAAAGAATGAACTGGACCACTATCTTACATCATACACAAAAATTACTTCAAAATGGATTAAAGACTTGACTGTAATAGCTGAAACCATAAAATTACAAGACGGAAACACAAGTGGTAGGTTCCTTGACATCAGCCTTGGTGATGATTTTTTTTAGATTTGACACCAGAAGCAAGACAACTAAAGCAAATATAAACAAGTGGGATTATATCAAACTACCTGCAAAGCAAAGAAAACCATCAACTAAATGAAAAGGCACTCTACTGAATGGGAGAAAAATCTGCAAGACATATATCTGGTAATAATTTAATATCAGACACATAATACATACAACTCAATAGCAAGAAAACAAAGACAAAACCCATCTGATTAAAAAATGGGCGAAAGGATCTGAATAAACATGGTTTTCCAAAGAAGACATATAGCTGGTCCATGAGGTACTCAATATCACTAATCATCAGGTAAATAATAATAGCAAGTGGCATTTTAACTTTTCAAAAGTTTAAGTATTTTTAACTCTCATATTAAAAACATACTCAATCATAATACCTCATAAAGTCAAGTAAAAATCTGGAATTATTTGCCAGGAATCATTGAAGTACAGTGGAGTCACTATCTTGACCGCCACTAGAGGTCAGCACTTGACTCTCAATATGTTTCTACATGATCGAAAAGACCAATTCCTTGAAACAGATCACATTTATGGTTCCTATTGTTATCTATGCAATCTGTCTTGAATCACGACTGTGGATCCAAGACAACACCCAATTTCCGGGGTGAGATTATCAGATATTCCATCTCTAAATTTGAAGAAATCATAGGACTGTGTAATGTGCCTTCAAGGGGGCCTTTACTTTTGGCATGATTCAATTACTTGAGTTGTACATTATGGTATTATGTATTCAGAAATAATTTTGTAGCAGAGATAGTACTGGCATCATTATTTGCTATTCAAATTCTATTCTGTCCCTTGACTCTACACTAATCCTGGATCAGTGGAACCTGCTTCCTTGAGCCCCATTAATACTCTAGTTTCAGCTCTCAGTAGTATATTGAGTTTTTGTTTGTTTGTTTTTAGAGCTTTTTGTAGAAAGTGAAACTGTACTGGGTACAAATACATGAAATGTTTTTAGGGGGTTTGAAAGACTTGAGAGCTGAGGGGGTTTGAAAGACTTGAGGGCTGATCAAGGGAAAAGATATGACCAAAAAAGCCAGTAACATGCACAGGAACACAGGAGAGGGGAAGCCCCTCACAGAATGAGACCTTTCAGAGACTAACAGCATGGGGACACCCTCAGAATGGGAACTGGGCAAAGGCACTGCCAACAGAAGGAGAAGGTGGGAAGGAGACTCACTATCTAGGTGATGTCATTCAGAAGCTTAGAGAGAAGTCTTGAAATCAGAGAGCTCCAATGGGCCATGGCAGCTTGAGTCTTAAAACCACACTAGTGGCCCAGTACACAAAATTTGTGCACATTAAAAGGGTATTACCTACAGGAAATATTTTAATAGTGCTATTTGCCCTTTCTCTATAATAAAAGTGTGACTGATAAAAGGTAATGAGTACAATGTATATGAAAGTAATAAAGAATTTCATTAATAAATAAATAATAACAAAAATGATATAACAACAAAAACAAACTCATGATATAAAAACAACATTGATGCAAATAATGACTGATAAAGTGATTAAACTTATTCTAATATCTCCTGTATACCACATTAACAGTGAAAACACTTTCAGAGTGCTTGACTAATTTCCCTTGGGGTAAAGTATTTACAACTTGAACTTTAACATCACATGCTCTTTGAACTCGAAAGAAAGCAACATAATAACTGGCCATGTATGAAAACGGGTTCAGGTAGGAATATTCCTACTCTGTCTAGAGTTTGTCCTTGTGATTTATTAATAGTCATTGCAAGAGCTGGCATCATGGGAAACTGTCGTCGAATTAATTTAAATGGGAGGCCAGTGTCAGATGGGGACAAATCAATTCTTGGAATCAGAACAACCTCTCCCTCTGCAGATCCTGTTAATACTTCCGCTTCAATAATGTTAGGTAGTAATCTTTTGAGAATAAACCTGGCACCATTACAAAGACCCCATTTACTATTAATATTTCTCAATAGCATGATGATTGCACCCACTTTCAATTTTAATTTATGACACGGCATTCCTGAAGGAGTAATACTATTAAGAAATTCAGTGGGAAAATTTTCCTTTTCAGCATCATCTGTTGAGTCAATGGAATCATCACTCAAATAGATGTGGAAATCTTCATCAAGTATATCCAAAATTTCTTCATTTAATTTTGAACATGCCCATTTTTTGGACAAAGAATTGCACAGTTAGATATATTTTTAATATTATCTATGGAGAATATACTATTTCCAAAGGTGGCTTCAATAATAGATCCATTACAAATCATTTCATGCAGAGGTTCAATAATATCCATTCCTAAATGAAAACCACTATCAAGTATGCCATCTCCAAGTTTTATTAACCACTCTCTATAAGCACAATCCTCTGATCTCATATTTGTTTTAAGAGACAACTTTCTGAAACATATCCAAACATCACAGTACTTTAAACTTGTTTGTACTATGGCTGATGGCATAGCATGTGTCATGATACTGACACATTGTCGAAAATCCCCTCTGAGAAAGAGAACTTTTCCACCAAATGCAACATTCAAATTGATAATTTCTCTTAGTAATCTGTCTATGGCGTTTATAGCATGACTGGATGCCATGGTGCATTCATCAATAATAAGAAGTTGGGCCTTTTTAATAGTTTCAGCAACTTCGCCACACACAGCAGCAGCCACCATGGGTCCCTCAGCCTGACCTGCACCCTCTCTAATCTGGGAACCCTCAGGGGACTCCCTCTAATCTGGGAGTTTCTGTCTGTCTTTGCAATCACATGAGTGAATTGTCTGAGACCCCAACCTTTGCTTTCTCTCCATCCCTCACCCGCAACAGTAACTTCTTCCACACTCATTTTGATATAGTGTCTAGGAGATCTGGTAGTGTGTATGCCACCAGAACTACATTTCCCAGCACTCCTGGTGCTCCGCCGCTTGGGACCAGAACACCTTGCGCCTAGCGTTCATTGCCCAAGGTGCCCCTAGCACTCATTTGCATATCCCATGCGACAGGTAAACCCCACACCTCAGTCACAGCCTAACAGTCAGAGCAACCTACATGCAAGCCTCATGAGGGGATCTCATGGCATGAAATTCCTTTAACCATCCCAAGGTCACCGCGAAAGGTCACGACTCAGTCAATAGTAACTGTAAGGAGGGAAGGATCTCACCGGCCCTTAAGTACCATGTGGGCAGAGCTTATAGCATGGTGCTTATTTATGCCGCACTGTGGCCATGCCCCTGACTTCTGGCCATGCCCCTGTCTGCTGGCCATGCCCCCTGCTATGCCCCCTGCTCCTGATTGGCTGGTAGCATAGTGGAGGTATGGTCTATTTGCATGTTACTCTTTTATTAGATAGAATGGTTGTATCTTATCAATGGCCAGCAGCTATAGGGTGAGGTCTTGCAATATATAAAGCAGGCAAGCTCTAAAAAGCTAACAATATTCTTGTTTGCGTTATTTTTAAAATACTTGAAGGTATAAAAATTGGAGTTTGACACCAGTAGTATTTTGAGTTAATTGGTCTTAGCCTGCAATAAAGAAGTGAACAAAGGCCCTGGCTGGTGTGGCTCAGTTGGTTAGAGCATTGTCCCATGCAATGAAAGTTGCAGGTTTGATTCCTAGTCAGTGCACATACCTAGGTTGCGGGCTCATCCCCCAGGTGGGGCCCCTAAGGGCCACAAATCAATGTATCTCTCTCCATTGATGTTTCTCTCTATCTCTCTCCCTTCCTCCCTCTCTAAAATCAATGCTTTAAAAAAGAAACAAAAGAACAACATAGGAGTCAACATAGAGGTGCTTTGGCTCATTTATTTAACAGTGATATAAAGTTTTTTGTGCAGTTTATATTTGAAAGAAAAAAATATAAACAAAAAAAGTAAGCAGAAGTTTTTGAATTAAGACTTTCTGGGTACCACTGCCTAGATCATTTGTACCAGTTCTCCCTTCTGCTGAGAACAACTAGAAAAATTAGAAGGAAAGTTCTATTTCTAAATATACATCTTAAAATCATTTGAGAGTAAAGAATTACTCCTGACTAGGTCATAATTTGAGAGAAAAGAGAGGCTGAGCAGGACTCTATGAAGGGGGGAAAGTTTTGGACTCTAGCCCAACAAGAATGGGAATCTTGCAATTCTATTTAGACTCCCAAGTGCGGCACCCCAGAAGAAAGGGCAGCAAGGAAATAAACCATCTGTGGTTGACAATGACTTTAGTGAGCCTCCCAAACTATGCCTCATGTCTTTGTGGAGTCCTTTTGAAACTGGCTGGTTCTCTGACCTGATTTAACCAATAGAATGGGACAGAAGGTTTATTTTACTAAAACTTTAAAAGATCTAGCAGCTTCTACTTTTGCAATCTGGCTTAAGCTGGCCACTGAAAAAATATGACTACCCTGAGACCATGATGTTGTGAGGCACCTCTCCTAGCCATGTGGCGAAGCAAGTCCCCGCCCATAGCCCCAGCTGAACTCTAGCCGAAGCAGCACCACTTCCCAGCAGGTCAGCAAGGCTGCCTTGGAAGCAGATCCTTCATCTCCAATTGAGCAGTCCTGGCCAAAGGCAGACAGAGCAAGGAAAGTGTCCCTACCAAGTCCAACACAATTACAACATTGTAGGCAAATAAGCAAAATGCTTGTTGTTTTAAGCTACTAATTTTTATTGTAGCTTTATTACACACACATAGATCATGAAACACCAGTATTGCATGGATTGTAACCAAACTTTGAGCCATTGGTTGACCAAGAAAATCTCAATCCCTAATATTGGATTAAAATGATTCCAATTTTGTAAGGGCCTCCAGACATCTGAAAGTAGGAAATAAAAATGCTGTCTAGTATAAGATAACATCTTAGTTCTCCAAATACTTATTTAAAAGTTTTTAAAATACGTATCTGACACACAGAGATAATCAAGTACTCAAGCCAAGACAATATGAACAAGAGTAGCAGAAATGAGAAAATAGAAACAGAACTGTAGAAACCTCAGGTATTAAAATGATCAGCTATAGATTTAAAAATAACTATGAGGATCAAGAAAGATAAATTACAACAATGAGAATTTTCAGAGAGAATTGAAAATTATGAAAATATTTCAGGTTTTTAAAATAAACAGATAAGTTTTATAACTAAAAAATACAATGACGAAAATCAAGGACTCAAAGGTACGGTTTAATAGATTAGAGAGCTGACTGGAAGATAGGTCAGAAAAAAAAATAGAAAAATTAGAAAAGGAGAGGAAACAATGCAAGAAAGATAAAATACATAGAGAATCCATTAACATGGCCTTTGATAAATGCAATTGGAGTCTGAAAGGAGAGTAGAAAGAGAATTAAGGAGAAAGCCATTTGAAAGCATAATATATATGAACTTTCCAGGTTTGTGAATGATATCAACCCCTAAATTCCAGAAGCCCAGTAAAAGCCAAGCAAAATAAAAAAATTATACCCAAGCACATCATATAAAAACTGCAGAAAATCAAAGAGGAAAAGCCTGACATTCTAATCCCATGGAGATAGATTTGGACTAGAGCTAGAGCAACATGGTCAGAATCAAGTCTTAGGTGACTCAGATACTGATAGAGTAGTAGGTAGATTTCACCTGAGTGTTAGCTGGTGTAAGGAAGAGAACTGGAGGAACATTACAATTCTTAGAATTATTCCACTGCCTCAAAATAGATAGCTGTTAGGGGCCTAAGGAAATCACAACTATAAGCTATGTTTGGCTTCTCTGTCACTCACTGAATTCACTATGCATTTCAGTTTATAGCTGTCATAAGATTTTGAAGTAGAAATAAAAATAAAGACATTATTGCTACTTCTAATATTAGTTATAGCTATACCAGTTTAATAGATGACTAATGGGATAGAGAGATTTTTAGAATTACAGGCTCTGATTTAATATTATGTTACTTTTAAGTACAAAATTAGAAATTATAAGAAATATATTTAAAGTAAGTGAGTAAAGATACATTTAAATGTACTCCAAGCACTTCCTTTCAACCCTAAATTCTACATGTTTCTTGCTCCATAGACAATTCCCAAGGGGGTGGGTCACTGATCAATATCTCCTTGAGCAATTGTGTAATTTTGGCAGCTGTCTCTGCTAGCCATATTTCCAGAGGATTCCTCAAAGCCAAGAGTATCTGCCAAGAGGAGTCAAAATGCTGCAGGCAACCAAGAATTGGATTTGTTACAAATGGAGGTGTTCCAGCTCTCTGACTTTGCCAGCTCCATTGTTAGAGGAATGTGATAAATGGTTGAAAGCATCTGCCCTTGTGAGCTGACAAAGATCCAAGCAGCTTAAAATATGATAGGAAGCCAGGCGTCTCTGGCCAGCTCTTGGGCGGTATGTATCAGTCTACAACTGAATACTAGAAACAAAGAAATGTATGTAAAGAGCCATTTTCTAGGGATTTCTTTGTTTCTAAGCAGAAGTTAACAGCTCTTGCATTTGACTGGTCTGGACATGATCTCTGGAACTAGTAGGAAAGATGCTGCAAGTGTATTCCAGGGCACAGAGTGAGAATTTTAGGAATATTGAGCCATTAAAATTAATGTGCTTAAAGAATGCACGTGAGTTTTTTGATGATGAATGTTGTATCATGAAAGTTTGAGGACTGTTTTTCTTCTTTTTTCCCCTTTTAATTTGTCATGAGCCATTTTAGGGAACAAACTCTGAACTTTCAGCTATTAAAACAAAAAACAAAACATAGAATCGCCTATAATCCCAATGTATATCTATAAACCCAGTTAATTGTGCTTATAGATATAACCTTCCATTTTTCCTTTCTATTCTAGCTATTTTTATGTTTTTTGTTTTTGTTTTTGTTTTGTTATATAAAGACATATACAGAATGAGTCCTGGTGCATGAATTCATGCATTGGTGGGGTCCCTTAGTCTGGCCAGTGATTAGAACCATCTCATGTGGGGGAGGAGGAGGAGGAAATGCAGGAGATTGGCCAGCCGCAGGAGGTTGGCTATGGGAGTGCACTGACCACCAGGGGGCAGCTCCTGTGTCGAACGTCTGCCCCCTGGTTGTAAGTGTGCATCATAACCACCAGACAATCAGTCGTTCGGCCATTTGGTCGCTTAGGCTTTTATATATATACTAGAGGCCTGGTGCATGAAATTCATGCACTGGAGATGGAGGGGGTTCCCCTCAGCCTGGCCTGTGCCCTCTCGCAGTCCAGGACCCCTCGCTCCTTGCCAGCCACTGTTTGCTGCTTCTTACCACTCAGCTTGCTTTGCACTGAGAGGCTCCTGCCAATACCACTGTGCTCACCAGCCCATGAGCCTGACTTCTGGCTGAGCAGCACTCCCCCTGTGGGACCGCACTGACCACCAGGGGGCAGCTCCTGTGTTGAGCGTCTGCCCCCTGGTGGTCAGTGTGTATCATAGCGACCATTCCTTCTATATGTTCTGCCATAATGGTTGCTTAGGCTTTATTATATAGATAGAGGCCCGGTGCACGAAATTCGTGCCCGGGGGAATGGCAGGGGGTGTCCCTCAGCCCAGCCAATACCAGTAGGATTGGGCTTAAATGGGCAGTCGGACATCCTTCTCACAATCCAGGACTGCTAGCTCCAAACTCCTCGCCTGCCTGCCTCCCTGATTGCCCTTAACTGCTTCTGCCTGCCAACCTGATCACCCCCTAACCACTACCCTGCCAGCCTAATTGATGTCTAACTGTTCCCCTACCAGTCTGTTTGCCCCCAACTTCTTTCCTCTGCCAGCCTGGTCCCTCCCAACTGCCCTCCCCTTCTGGCCTGATCACCCACAACTGCCCTCCCTTGCAGGCTTGGAACCTCCCACTGTCCTCTCCTGCTGGCCACCTTGTGGTGGTCATCCTGTGTCCACATGGGGGCAGGATCTTTGATTACATGGGGGCAGCCCTCTTGTGTGTTGGAGTGATGGTCAATCTGCATATTACTCTATTAGATAGGATACTAGAGGCCTGATGCACAAAGATTCATGCAAGAATAGGCCTTCCTTCCCCTGGCTGCTGGCACCGACTTCCCTCTGGCACCCAGGACTCGGGCTGCTTTGCTCCAGTCATAACTACCCCCACCAGAGGCATGCTCTGAGCTGCACCACGGCCCCTTGGAGCACGCCTCCACCCCTGGTATGTGTCCGCTGGGGCTGGGGGCGGCACACAGTCCCCTCCCACCCATCTGCATGCACAGCTCCTCCTGACCTTTCATGATACAGCCTCCTCCTGAGCTGATCGTGATTGTTACAGCTTCCTGGCCTAATTATCTCTCTCTCTCTCTCTCTCTCTCTCTCTCTCTCTCTCTCTCTCTCTCTATATATATATATATATATATATATATATATTAAACATATTTAAAATAAGTGAGTAAAGGTACATTTAAATGTACTCCAAGCACTTCCTTTCAACCCTAAATTCTACACGTTTCTTGCTCCATAGACAATTCCCAAGGGGGCAGGTCTATATGGATATATAGATTGTCTCTGTGTTGTGTATAGATACATATGGTTACATGTGTATGGGGTTGCATGTCAAAGTTACCAAAGATTTCTATACAACTAAATCCAGTGATCAAGTCTTAATCCTCATCATACCTAACCTGTCAATAGCATTTGACACAGCTTACCTTCTTCAAATCCTTTGCTCACCTGGACCCCAAGATCCTATATTCTCTGGATTTTTTCTTTTTATAACATCAGTCTTTCTTTTTGTCAACTCTTTTGTTGGTTCCTCCTTCCTAAAGTTCAGTCTTTGGACTGCTGTTGGACCTACTCTTTTGGGAATCTTTTCCTGTTCCATGAGTCTAAATACTATCTACCTGCTGAGAACTCCCAAACGTACCTGTCCCATAATTCTCATGTGAACTTCAGGCTCATAGATCTCTTTACCTCCATCTCCACTTGGAAGTCTAATAGGCATCTCAGAGATGTCCAAAAGAGAATTCAAAATCCTAGCAAACCATTTCCTACAAAAAAAAAAATGTCTTGCCAGTCCTTTAACAGTAACTCCAAATTTCCCATTGCTCAGTCCAAATTGTTGGTGCGTCCCTGGGTCCTCTTTTTCTTTCACATTTCACATTCCAATCCAGCTAGTCTTCAAAATATCAGAATCCAACCACTTTTCATTACATCGAACACTACCACACTCGTCGGAATCATTATAAAGTTCTAAAAGAGTCTCCCTGCTTTAACCTGTCCTCTCCAAGACTGAATGGTTCTTCTGAAACTAAAGTCAGATCATACCACTCTCCTCAAAACACTCCAATCGTTTCCCACATTACCTAGACCAAAAGCCAAAGTCATTATAATGACCTAATAATAATCTGTGTGCCTTACTTCCTTAAATTTAAAAATATATAGGAGGGAGCATATTGTGGTTAAAAGCATGTGCTCAGGGTTAGATTGCCTGTCTTCAAAGTCTGGCTCTAATTGTTAGGTGAGTGAAATTGGGTAACTTACTTAACTTCTTATTGGCTAAGGTTCTTCATTTGTTAAATAAAATGATCATACATATCTCATAGAGTTTGGTGAATATTAATGAATTAATATGTATAACATTCTTACAAAAGTGCTGGCATATAGCAAATATAAACATTAAAAAAAATTACAAAATAGGCATTTTGCTCTATTAGCACAAGATATAAATTCTGCACATAAAAATGTCTCCAATGACTCCATCTATAAGATACCCCCAACATCCCTCAAAAAGATGAAAAATGTTTTGGTTAATCAAATTTAAAATGAACCATCAATGTTTTATTCTTTTTGTTTATCCTGAGTTCAAAGCTAAAATGGATTACATATCAACATTTGTACTTTTAAATATTTTGGTATCTTTTTGAGCATCCTGACACTGACCTACTTTATTATTCACTTTCTTCCTAACCCAACAATACTTTCACTCATAAAATAGGTGTGACTCCCCTCCAACTTATTGCTTTATAAGATATACCTTACTTTTCTGCCCTTATTATTGCATTAAAAATAAAACAATTTACTCTAAAAGTGATAAAAACAAAACCATATGGCGTATTCATACATATATCTATGATAGGCACAGTAAGGAGAATAAGTCATGTGGACTTTCCAGTAGAGAGTCATAAAATTAATTGACTTTGTATTGGACAAACTACTATAGACTCAATTCTATACATGGCTTTAATCAGTATTGAAATCTCTCTGAAGAGGGCTACTAGCCAGAGCCTGACTATTATAAGCTCACTTCTTACATCCATTTTACAGTTTTATTTGTACTTGAGTACAACTGAAGATAAAAAATATTCCAATCAGTCCCTTCGCCTCCCCTTCCCCCATGCACAAATGGGACAGCACAATGCATACCCATACCCTTTTCACACTGCTTTATGGTCCACAGAGACAGGGCCTTTTACTTACAAGTAAATTTCTATGGATTATTTGAAGTGGAAAGACCAATTTGAAAAGAGATAAAATATACATTTAAATACAAGGTCAGTCACAGTATTTATTCAGAAAACAAAAGGGATTTGTGGAAGATTTGTTGAAGGGGTTATAATATATCTAAGGAAATAAAAATTAGCAAAATGATAGGTGAATTTAACTTTTAGAATTTGTTAAGATTTGTTAATTCTGGAAAATTCTTCCAGTTGTAAATGAAATTTTTGGTATAAACTAATCCTGTTGCTTTTAAAGTTCCATGAATGTTGCATGGTGAGGTGGGGGAGTGATCAGCTTCCAGGTAATAATAAACTTCAAATATTTGCCAATAGCAAGATGTCTCAGCCCCAACAACCATGCATTTGAGAATCCCTTTGAAGATGTGAGAGGAGAAACAATACTATTGTACCTGCACATTACAAACAAGAGACATTTAATTAGCACTTGCTCAGTTAAATCAACATTATCATTTCACAGTATTTATTTTTTTAAATTTATTTTTAATCTTTATTCAAGGATATTTTTTCCATTGATTTTTAGAGACAGTGGGAGGGAGAGGGAGAGATAGAGAGAAACACTGAAGTGAGAGAGACACCAATGTGAAAGAGACACATCAGAATAGAACCCGGGACCTTTCAGTCCACAGTCCGACTGACGCTCTATCCACTGAGCCACACCAGCTAGAGCTCATTTCATAGTATTAGATCTATAAAGAATGCACAAATGAAGTGCTCTTCTAAAATGCCATTGTAATTCTTGTCAAATGACATTTCCTTTATTTTTTTTAAAAGAAAGTTGGCCCTGAAACACCATCCAGACAAGAATCCAGATGACCCAGCTGCTGCTGACAAGTTCAAGGAAATCAACCATGCCCACACAATACTTACTGATATGTCCAAGAGAAACATATATGACAAGTATGGATCGCTGGGACTCTATGTGGCAGAGCAATTTGGAGATGAAAATGTTAATACCTACTTTGTGCTTTCAAGTTGGTGGGCAAAGGTGAATCATTTTTTTCCCCCTTCAAAACCAATTTCCTGTTAGATCATGATATTCACACTTTTAGACTCGATTTCAAAGAAAGCCTAACCTTATATATTATTAAACTCTTGTAAATAAAAGGAGATATAGTTTTGATGGAAAATTGTTATTTGAGGATTGTTTTTGCTTCAGCTCATCAAATGATTGTAATATACAGCACGACTTAAAATAATTCCAGACATTAATTATATTTGCATTTGAAGCTTCAGGTTAATTCTAACTGTCTTCTCTTCCTTCATAGTGACTAATTAAGAACTAACTCATTGCTCAAAACGGAAAATAATTTATTAGTGTGATGACTCTCTAATAAATTATTATTAACAAATTTAGCCATGTACCTTACTATTTATAGCACAGAATACATCAGCAAACATAATACTTGGGCGAGTGTGTGGTGATGATGTCATAGACTCACGTGGAGCTTGCAGTGAGGTTGTGAAGGAAATGAGGGGGAAAGGGGAGAATTAAGTAGTGGAGGAGAGGGAGTTGGAGAGACAGAGAGAGGAAAGGAGAGAAAAAAGATATCTGGTAAGAAAAAGCAACATTTTTAAGGACTTACTGCAATCAGAACTGATTTTTGACAGCAATTTTGTGCAGCTTCCTAGTAATCCCTACTATATGTATGTTTGGTGATGGTTTTATATTTGTTTATAAGTTTTAATATCTTCTGATAAAATGTACTTACATGTGAACATATATATAGCCCACCAGCATATTACTGGGCAATTCACATACATGTGAGCAGTTCACACATTTTGTGAAATCATATGAACTTACATTCATGAGTTGTAATTAATAATTTATAAAGCTGCTGATTTCCAGAAAGACATGCTATGTAGTATTCTGATTGCTACTTTCTTCCACTAAAATAAATATTGCTAAATTGAAGAGTTTTATATATGCAGGAAGAGAATTTTTTGTACATAAGTCTGCAACTTAAAGCCTCATTTGCCTCCTGCAGTCCCATACTTCCTTTTCTTGAGGATAACTAGGATTCTCTATTGTTGAAGATTTGGGAGGGAAGACAAGTTCCTGCCAAGCAGATCTGGAACTTGGAATGAGAGTGTACTACTGACAATGTCATTTCTGATGATAGATTAAACATTCATCAAACAACATGGGTTTTTTGTGGGCTTGCCTGGGGACCTAACCTCCAGGCACGACACTTCTCCCATAGGAAGGTCCATCTGGAGTTCTAGATTATTTGTACACAAGCACCTGATTGCATATGGGAGCCCACCTGCATAAAAATGAGAATAGGTTTTTTTTTGCTCAGAAAGTTGACAAAATTGATCAAAATTCATAGATAAGCAGATGTTCAGTAGTATAAGCAGTATAAAAAGTAATTCCTGATGTGGTTTTTTAAAAATAGGGCTACAAAAAATTCTACCTTCCCTTTCTGCTTGTGCCAAAGCCTAATTGCACAGTGCCCATGAGAGTGGCCTGGCACACAGTGATCATGTATTAAGTATGGACTGTATGAATGAATCTGTACTATTAAATATGTATTTTAAAAATAATGGACACCCACGTGCACCTAGTACTGTGCTAAGCACTGAAAGGGATAAACAAGACAAACAATCTAGTTGAAACAACTAAAGGACAAAACAGTATATGAATTAAAGAAAATTTTCAGAGAAGAGGAAATTCTTGGAATTGCATTGTAACATTTTTAAAAGGATGAGAAGAGTTTGTTGGGGCAATGACTCAAGAGTTCTGCACAGGAGGGTCTTAGAGCCAGTTGAAGAGGAGGAGGGTGTTGCAGGTTTGTTTTTCAAAATATATTTTTATTGATTTTCAGAGAGAAAGGGAGAGAGAAAAAGAGACAGAAACACCAATGATAAGAGAGAATCATGATCAGCTGCCTCCTGCTTGCCCCACACTGGGACCAAACCCGACACCCAGACATTGCCCTGGCTGGGAATGGACTGTGACCTCCTGACGCATAGGTAGACATTCAACCAAGGAGCCATACCAGCTGGGCTGCAGTTTTATTTTTAGAGTAATTTTCCTAAGTCTATGAAAACGTAGACTATTCAGAGCAAAAGGATGCTAGGTGTGAGGGTATAACTAAAGCTCCCTCTAAGCCACCCGACAACTGGGGCCAGAGTCAGATAAGGAGTGCTGGGCTGGGAAGCCAGGATGGGGCAGGGGAAGTTCCTCAACCTAAAAAATTCCACCATAAGTCACTGAGGAATTGCAGACACACGCAATGATCTTTATCCCCTTTGTTCCTTTTATTAGATAAAATCTGCATTCTGATTCAAAGATGTATAAACCACTTAAGCACCACGGTAGAAGTTTGTATGGAATACAAAGGAGAGGAGGGGTTCAGAAAACATGTCAGGGAGAGGATCTTTGAGATGGCTCTGAAACACAGAGTGGGTAATTGTTACACGGCTTGGTGGGTACATCTAGGCAGACGAATCCACAGGGAGAGCAAAGCTATGGCAGGTATGGCAGGAACAGAGCAGGCTGGTGCAGGGGAAGGGTTGGCAAAGGCCAGATGGCCATAATAAGGAGCTCCAGCCTTATCTGAGAGACAGCAGAGTAGCTGCATGGGTTCAAGAGAATATATATATATTCCAGGAAGCTCCAGCAGCAACACACAGGGTGGATTAGGAGGCAGGGAAGCCAGTTATAAGGTTACCGAAACATCCAAAACAGAGATAACAGGATCTGTTCTAAAGCCCCGCCAGCCAGGATAGAGACGGGAGAGTGTAAGACATACTGAGAAGAGAAAGTCTGCAGAGACTAAGAGGAATGTAGGTGGGGGAGGGGGAGCTACCAATAGCTCCTTTGGTGAGAATGATTCTGTCCTCTTGGTTAAATCAGGAGACTTGTAGATTTTTTGCTTGTTGGTTGATTGGGTTTGTTTTGTTTGGTTTACTCTTAATAATGATCACTATAACTTAAGAATAAAAAAGAAAATGTCATGCATCATTACTTTGGCTACAAGCCATTTCCTCTGGGTTTTAACTTACTAGGTAAAACTCTATGTGGAATTTTTGTTTCCAAGGAAACTAAAAAAAAAAAAAATGCATGCAATAGGGATGAGAGTGCAGGGTGAACTGCAATGTCTTTAGGTCTCTGGAGGTACGTGAGTACACACTTGATGGCGGGAGTTCTCACATACCCCACTACCCCTCACCCCTGCTTTGCTTTTCCTGTTTCTCCTAGGCCCTGTTTGTCATTATTGGCCTCTTGACTGGCTGCTATTTTTGCTGCTGTCTATGCTGTTGTTGCAACTGCTGCTGTGGACACTGCCGGCCCAAATCATCGGAGCCAGAAGAGGACTTCTATGTGTCCCCAGAGGATCTTGAGGAGCAGATCAAAACTGACATGGAAAAAGGTAAAGTAAGATGAGACCAGAGGCAGTGGGTGTCTTTTCATAGGCCTGGCCAACCACCAGGTCCCATGGTGATGGTTATCACTAAAATGAGAGAAATCCATCAACCAAGTTGGGGAAGACCCACAGACTGTCAGTTTCTTTTGCAGAGGATGAAAGAATAGTTACCTTTAGCAGCAACAGAGAAAAACAGAGCCTAAAACCATTAGAAAGAAATATGCTGATCGAGTATAATATGCAAAGCTAGTATAATTCATAGTCTCATTACAAGAGTGTGAGCTCTGGGTTCAGGGAGGATTGGGAGTGCCCAGGGGAGGAGAACCGAGGTAGAAATTTCTCCCAGGAGAAGCATTTCAGCCTGTTACTTTAAGATCTTTATTCAAATAGAAGGGAATGGACATCAAAGGACAGCAACTTGTCACTTTTCTTCTTTTTGATTATTTGATAATGAGTTTTAGGTAGATTTGGGGGGGGGGGGCATAGTCTTTTTTCCCTTTAAATGTAGCTTCCTTCCAAACCTACACTTTAGAGCTTGCCCTATCCATGAGATATTACTTGAGTTCACTTTGCCCAGAAATGATAATGAAAAAATGTAGCAAATGATAAAATCTCACAGAATTTACAACACCAGGAATATTTCTGAAAAATGACTTTGTTTAAACAAGCTGGAGTCAAGCCTGCCATTGTCCTTTATCTTTAGCCATAATTCTACTGTCATTTTCTCCTGTAGAATGCATCATCATTCTGAATTATGGACTATCACTAAATCACAAAGAACCTTAGACAGCCAAATAAGAGAATTACTTGGTAATTCAGACAGTGGCCCAGTGTTGTTAGAGCTGTTGAAATTAGGAATGGTGCACTTTAGACAGTACCATACTCTGATTCTTTGCATCACAATGAAACAAATTCCATGACTTCAATCAGCAGACTGCTTAAAGGCTTGCATGCATCTTTTATTCCCAATCAAATGTGATGCTAAGTAGTATCCAGTTATTACCCACCCTGACTCCAGCTTCATGTGAATCATGCTTAGTCTCACACCATTTACGACTGGGGGATCAGAGAGGATGGAGGGATTTTCCTGTAACCTGTCACCCCTTATTATGGGGACCGCTGTGTGTCCAGTCCAGCAAATGGGGATTGCTATTACAATTTTTTATTACCGCCCCTGGAACCAAAGAATGGGCTCAAGATGAAATGTGATCACAAGTTTCCTTTGCCTTATCCTAGCTAATAAAAGAGTAACATGAAAATTGACCATATCTCTGATACACCCACAAGCCACGCCAACAAGCCACACCCATGTGACAATCAGGAGCAAATAAATCCCAACCATGATGACTGTAGCCACTGAGAGCAGGGGGGGAGGCTTGGGTTTCCCCGGCAATGGAGGAAGCCAAGCTTTCCGCCTGCCATTGCCAGCCTAGGCCTCCACTCAATGCTACAAGTGCTTCTATCTTGTAATGGAAGGATATATAATGCTTCTATCAATTATGGAAGATATATCCCAACAGAAATGGCGGCAGCCATGGAGCTGGAGAGAGCAGAGGCTAGGGTTGTCCGGATGATGGAGGAAGCCAAACTTCTGCAGCCCTAGCACCTAGGCCTCTACTCTAGGCTACAAAGTTTCAATTATAGAATTTAAATAAACCCAAACAGAAATGGCTGTCACCATGGAGCGAGCAGAAGGCTTGGCTCTGCTCCAAGCTACAAAGTTTCGATTGTAGAACATAAATTAATGCCAGATCCCAGGGCCTTTGCTTGGGGCTCTGGGGGGCATGGCCAGCCTGCAAACCAACATAGGCCCCTCACCCAGGCTGCCCCACACCCCAAGGGAACCTTCACCCTGATCTGGGACACCCTTCAGGGCAAACCAGCCAGCCCCCACTCATGCACCAGGCTTCTATCCTATCTAATAAAAGAGTAATACGCAGATTGACCATCACTCCAACACACAAGAGGGCTGCCCCCATGTGGTCAAAGGTCCTGTCTCCATGTGGACACAAGATGGCCACCACAAGATGGCCAGCAGGGGAGGGCCATTGGGAGGTTCCAGACCTGCAAGGGAGGGCAATTGGGGGTGACCAGGTTATCAGAGGAGGGAAGTTGGGGGCAAACAGGCAGGGGAGCAGTTAGACATCAATTAGGCTGGCAGGGGAGTGGTTAGGGGGTGATCAGGCTGGCAGATAGAAGCGGTTAGGGGCAATCAGGGAGGCAGGCAGATGAGCAATTTGGAGCTAGGGATTGTGAGAGAGATGTCCGACTGCCCGTTTAGGCCCGATCCATTGGGATCGGGCCTAAACGGGCAGTCAGACATCCCTCGAGGGGTCCCAGATTAGAGAGGGTGCAGGCTGGGCTGAGGGACATCCCCCCTCCTCCCATGCACGAATTTTGTGCACCAGGCCTATAGTTTGTGATGTAAGAGTACAAGTCTTTTACTGGAGGCATAAATATAAAAAAGCACAAGCAAGCAGTATTACTCATACATGGGTTAAAAAGAGATACATATGTGCAAACTCCTCTTCAGAAAAGGGCCAGTGTATGGCCTTGGCATAACATGTCTACGAATGATGAGCCCAGTGTATTAATCCCAACTGCTTTTTGAGGCAGGTAAAATGTTGAAAGATCATGTCAAAAGTCTCTGGAACCATTGTTCATAGGATCTCCCATAGCATCCATCAATCCTATCCAGTACTCACTGACAGAGGACAGGAAGGAGAGCACTGTCATCATCATCATCCACTGTAAAGAGCAACCTTAATTTGTCTTTTATACTGTGGAACCCAAAACTAGGTGAACTGAACTTGGATATCACAAATCCAGTGTTCATACTTCTCTGAAAAGTATCAGCATTTTTCCTCTTTTAATTTTTAAAATTCTGACTGGGGCTGGGGATGGAATCTGCAACCCAAGTACATGTCCTTGACCACCAGGAATTAAACATATGAATCTTTGGTATGTGGACTGGTGCTCTAACCACTGAACATACCAGCCAAGGCAAAGTTTTTCCTCTGTTAAATTAGATCAAAGTTCCACCAGGTCATTTCAGCAGACATTTTTTGCAGATTTCTTTTCTGGAACAGAAATTCATCCTTGGTGCCAAATTCCACCCAGGTTTCCTTCCTGCAGGGTGACTGGTGATAAATCTATGTGTCTCAACTGTTCTCAGTTCTGATGCCCCCCAGGGCTACCAATTCCATTACAGAGGTCAGATTCTAGACTAAGTAAATTATGATCCCATTTTATTGTATTACTAAGTATCACAAGATCTCACCTATAAGTGGAATATAATGAAGAAAATAAACTGATGAATAAAATAGACCATCTTCCCAAAGAAGCCTTCACCAAGAGGAAAAAGCTTTATTCCATTCCTAAATATTTAAAAGCTCCAATGCAGAATTAATTCAGGTTTTGTAGGGCTTGAAACTTATACAATTTGGAGGGCAGTCCTTTTTATGAAAAAATTACAAATGCAAAATTGCATCAGAAAGTAAATATTTATTTAGAATGAGAAGAAGAAATCACAACAAATTGCAAAGCTTAAAAACTGCCAAATAACATAAATATCACAAAATCTAGAAAAACAGCAATAGTTTAATTAACTGCCTGGTATATCTCTATAATACTTTTACCCTATGCTTTCTGGGTGCATATTCTTTGCTTGCCTCTTCATTTAACAATACTTTTATAACATCATTTTCTGCAAAAAGAATAGAAAAATAATTCTTTCTTCTAGCATGTTCAATCAATCTGTTTTTATGATTGTAGGTTAGAAAAGTTACAGTTTTGCAACTCATTATTGCCAATGTCTAAATATTTAGGGATTGTTGTAAAATCTGCAAAAATTAGTTGACTTCATATATAACATAAAATTTGGAAAAAAAATTTTCCACACACCATTTTATAACTACACATTTCAAACCTTGTTTCCCCTCCATCACCCAATGGTCAGAGCTTGCTGCCATATTCATTTTGTGTGACATCACCTCTGGTGTGAATCTTCATGCCCCCTCAAGAAGTGAATTGGCATAGTGAGTTACAAGATTATCCCCAAAGCCATCCCTATCTATGCCAGTATGGCTACCAATAATTATACACAGAGTTGCTGCAAATCACAAAATCATATCTCACTAAACCCAAAGGAAACCAATCCCCAACTATATTTCCCCTTAACTGAATCTCCAAAATGTCCATAGCCCCTCTGTTGCCACTCATCAAGAAGAAAAGCATGATGGAGGAAAAGTGGAAAGAGACAATGTTTTGTTATGATTAACATATTTTACTTTTGCAAATCTACAAAAAATGTGAACATATCTCTATGGTCCCTAAAGCTTAACTTTCATTAACTGCAGCAAAACCAACACCACTGCTCCTCAGTCTAACATTTCATTATGAGAATTTATTCCTTATTTGAAGTAAAGTGCATTAGTTAGTTTCAGACTTTTATTCCACTAATTCAAAGACTTAATGTAGTTTACTGGTAAAAGTAGTGCAATTTAAGGCTTGTGATGATGAAAATGAAGATTCCATGGGAAGACTATAATTTCTGAACTCTGATCCTATTAATGGATTATGGTCTCTTCCATTCTGCAAAAGAAGACCCACTTAAAGTTGTTTAAGAAAAGGCACTTGAAAGTAGCTACTAGTCACTTGGATATCAAGTTGTGACAAATGATAAGCAGCATATATCAAGATTTGAGCCCATTAGAAGGCACATGTAAGATATTGGAGCTTTGCATGTTTTATTTTGCAAATACCAATGATGGGGAGGTTTGGACCCTTGTATGAAAAGTGAGACATACTCATAAAAATACAACCTCCACAGGGGGATACAGAGTCAAAGAAAGGCAAGTTTATATCAACCTCCTGGCACCAGCTCATCAAGGATCACAATTTTTTAAAAAATTGTGTAACTATTTAAGGGGGGAGGGTTGTTTGTTTTACAAAAATGTTATAGCTATATATTGGGTTTTTTTTCCCCCTCCTGCTTTGTGGAGAAAAAATTTTGATGAAAAATTTATTAATGTTTTTAATGGATAATGCTTTTGATGTCATGTCTAAGAACTCAGGCTAAGCCTATGTCACGAAGATTTTCTTCATTTTTTTCTAAAAGTTTTATGTTTAACATTTAGATCTATACCCATTTTGAGTTCACTTTTGTATAAGGTGTGAGGTTTAGGTGGAGATTTTTTTTTTCATATAGAGGGAGAAGGAAGGGAAGTGAGGATCAGTGAAAAAGAGGAAGAATTTAATATCTTCCTTTGTGCCCTTTTTCTGGTCTGTAAAGTGTGGTGAATGCTGAACAGCAAATGTAATAAATGTCTCAGCACCAAAACTCAAGACTAACAAATTTCCTTGCAGATTTAGAGGTGTGGTGATTTACAGAGCACATAACCATTTTGAGTATTGGCTTTATGTAGGGATCTTCCTATTAGATTCTTTATCTAAGCAAACTCTGGGTTTTGGCCTCTCTCCTGATGAGAGCCTTATATGCTATTGTGTACTGCACAACTCTAGGGGGCATTTTTCATATATTACTAGGGGCCTGGTACACGAAATTCGTGCACTGGGGTGGGTGGTCCCTCAACCCAACCTGCCCCCTCTCACATACTGGGAGCCCTCAGGGGATGTCCAACTGATGGCTCACCCCCAGCGAGGCTTTAGGCCTTGGGCACTAAGCTATCGCCCTGCTCAGCTCAGCCCCAGCTAGCTGCCTGCGACCACCCAACCCTGGAGATTGGGCACTCACTGCCACTTCTGCTCACAGCGCCCGGGAGCTGGGTGCTCGCCGCCACCACCATTTCATCTCCACCCCTGGGGCCAGGTGCTCGTGCCACTTGGCCCCGCCCCTGCTCCTGATTGGCTGGTAGCATAGCCAATCAGGAGCAAAGGTACAGTCAAATTTGCATGTTTCTCTTTCATTATATAGGATAGTCTATATGATATGTAATGGGCCTATCCTCATTCCCATAAGATGGTAAAAACTAAACCAAGTTCAGCAATTGACTCAAATTGAAAGCTGAGTTCATGCTTTGGTTTTATATTTCTATAATTGATAGAATTCATGGAAGAGTAAGGACAGTGTCTCTTCCCTTCTAAAGTCCTTTAAATGATAGCCATCCTCAATATCTTAAGAACTGAATTGATTTACCAGTCATCATTTCAATAAAAATATCTATCACTTGCCCCATTAAAGAAAACATAGCATGATAAGAGGGTATTTATTGTTTTGCTTTGTTTATTTTTAGATTTGGACTTTCCAGTTGTTCTTCAGCCTACAAATGCAAATGAGAAAACACAGCTAATCAGAGAAGAACCTCGAAGTTATTGCACAGACTCTTAATATTGAGCCCATTGAGGGTCTGCAGTACCTCCTCTTGGTTCACCCATGCCTCCAGGTGGTCATGGGGAGAGGACAGGGGGCATGAAATGCTGTGAACTTTTCCACATTTGTATTTTATTTTTAGGTTAGGGAAAGATAACTTTCCCTACATAACTTTATCAGTATGCAGACTTACTCTTTGAGTAGAATTCCTAACGAAACATTTCATTTCAATGAATAAAGACTTGAAGAGTTGTTTTATGCTCCTTGCATGAGGTAAAACAGTGGCACTGAACAGGCTTTCTGAGCCTGCCCTTTATGTGAGGCAGACTTTACTCCTTACAGACTAAGAAAATATTCTGAAACAAAGGCCACTTTTCATCAACTTAGCTAAATGCAATATTCACATTTGCCATAAATATCAGCAAAATATATATGAGAATTTAGGAGGAATTTTTCATTTGTGGAAAATATTCTATATGGATACAGAAATATTTAAAGAGGCAGAAAAAATTATTAGGTAAAAAAAGACAAATCATATTATTTTAAAGTACATTTTTGAAAGATTTAAAATTTTAATTTGTTGAAAACTGACAAATAAAACCAAGAAGAAAGAGGTTTTATGTATACTTTTCGACTGGCAAAAAAACAAAAATAAAACTCCAACCTGGTTAAATGTTATAAATGATCCGGAAAATCATTATGAGTTCAAGCCAGTCCCAAACAATGTGTTGATCATTTTCATGTAAAAATTATTTCTGCATAACTGGCCTAAATTAGCTAAACTAAAAGAAAAACAACACAAGAGGTAAAGGGTAGAATTCTAAATTCTATAGCCTAAGTTTAAAGGCATATCACTTATTCCATTTTTGGTGGGATTAAATACACTGGTGAGAAAATGTTTATCTTTGCGCATGTTAAACATTTAAACTTAGAGGTCATCTTTACATTTACTTACTTTATCCAGATATTCATTATGTGCTATTTCTGAACAGCACAGCAGCAAAAGTGTTTGCTTTCCAAGATCTCTTTTAGATCTTTCTATAACGTTGCATTTTCAAGATCTTGTTGTGTTTTTATATGATATTATGAAATGCCTATTTTTTTCTGTTTCTTATTCCCCTGCAACCAAATAATAGTTAATTGAGATTAAAAATACATTGTGAGAATTGGTGTGATATCTCTTTCAGTTCTGATGTCATTAAAACTCAGCTCTAACTCTTGAGTTACTGGAATTTTTTTTAAATAAACATAATCAAGTAGAAAGGGCCCTGGTTTGAAAGTTAAGGAACTTTCTAATCTCAGTTCTAATTAACTATCTCTTTGATCAAGTGAGATGAGAATAATATAGCTAATCTCCCTATGACTCTGTTTTCATATTTGCTGTCATCTTCAGTAAGACCAGATGAAAGAGCTGAGGTTAAAGAACTCTGACCAGTCAAGTGTTTAACAAATATGACATAAATTTGTATATGTTGGTACTCATAGAAAAATGAGATGTGAATTTCTTCAGTATATAAACTCTCACTCAAGAAGACCTATGAACATACCCAATACTAACAGCCCAAATGACAAGCTCAGAACTCTGAGATAAATAGTTCTAACCTGCGGATAATTTGAGGACTGCAAAGGTCAGGCCTATCCTATATAATTAAAGGCTAATATGCAAATTGACCAAACAGTGGAATGACCAGTTGCTATGACATGCACTGACCACCAGGGGGAAAATGCTCAATGCCGAAGCTGCCCTCTGGTGGTCAGTGTGCTCCCACAGGGGTGGCACTGCTCAGCCAGAAGCTGGGCTCATGGCTGGTGAGCACAATGGCAGTGGTGGGAGCCTCTCCCACCTCCACGTCAGTGCTAAGGATGTCCGACTGATGGCTTAGGCCTGCAAGAGGGCGCAGGCCGGACTAAGGGGCCCTGCTGAGTGCATCGGGCCTCTAGTTTTATGACAATCTGCACATAACAAACCTCAGCTTTCTCTCCCAGACCTCATTTTTCTCTCTCACACGGAGTTTTTTACTTCCACTCCCAGCTTGCTCAGGGAGCTGGTACAAGAATGGTTAAGATGAGAAGAGGACATGAATCAGAATCAGAATCAAATAGTGAAAATTAAATTTCTACAGGGATCCTGAGCAATATTTCTCACAAAGGCTAGTTTCTAGTTACAATAATGTGTGGCAGATGCAAGCACATGAATGCCTATGAATGAGGAAATGAATTACACAGAATATCCCTTAGCTACAGACACAAGAATCATCAATTCTTAATCTGAGGAGGGGCCACTTAAACATATTTTGGGAGGCAAGGGGCAGCTGCGGCCATCTGGAATCACCAGCAGTTATTCTGAATCCACAAATATCTTAGCAGAGAAACATCAAGGAAAGAAGGGATATGCTGACCATGATCCTCAGCAATGGTTGCATGGCCCTGGTTCACGCAGGGCCAAAGGAACCATCCACTTTAGCGGCTCACTACCTAATCCTGGTCTCCAGGATACCTGAGTAGGAAATTTCATATAAAGTTTTATAGTACATCCATTTATTTTTGCTGTCTTACATTAGAACATAACAAAAATATGCATTTTTTCTTCACTAAAATATGCATTTCTTAATTCTTTGAGAATAAATGACATTCTATTTCTAAATTTCTAATGACATGCAGGCTAAAACACATTTGATGTGGCCTAGCCTGGATATACCTGATCATCTCACCTACAAAGAATTCCAATGAAGCTACACGATCTCTGTGGTAGGCACAACAATGACCTCCCAAAATGTGCATGTCCTAATTTCCATATCACGTGAATATATCACCTCTCATAGTAAAAAGAACCTTGAAAATGTGTTTGTTAAGAACCTTGAGATGGGGTGATTATCCTCGGTTATAAAACTGGGCTCAATCTAATAACGTGGGTCCTTAAAAACGGAAAAAGAACCTTTCCTAGCTATGGAGAGGGAGACATGTGACTACAGAGGAATTGTCAGAAAAATGCACTTGAAGATCAGAGAATGGTCAGAGATATGATTTCCAGGGGGAAGAGGCTGGGCCATGAGTCAAGGTATACAGGCAGCTCTAAAAACTGAAAAAAGTCAAGGAAATGGATTCTCCTTTAGAGCCTCCAGAAAGAAACACAACTCTGTTACCACCTTGATTTTAGCCCAGTGACACTTCGTCAAACTTCTGACCTTCAGAAGTTTAGTAATGAATTAGTGTTCCCCACTTGTTTCTTCATTGTCTCCTTGTCCTTTTCTTCCCCATTCCTCAGTACTCCACCCCTTTCCCTGTCCCCCTCCCCCTCCCATTTCTACCTTTCCTTCCATTTGACCTTCATTTCTCTTTTTTATCTCCTAATCCCTCTACTCACCACTGTCAACTCTCCTCCTTAACATTTGCTGGTCTTTTATTTATTTTTAATAATCCCCCCATCCCCATTGACCTACTCCAGCCCACCCCCAGCCCCTCACAACTCCATTGTCTGTGTCAATGGGCCATACCATATATGCATACAAGGTCTTTGGTTGAGTACCTCCCACCCACCCATTCTTCCCCACGTTCCCTCTGAGATTTCACACTCTGTTTCATGCTTCCATGTCTCTGGATTCATTCTATTCATCAGTGTATTTTGTTACTCAGATTCCACATATGAGGGAGATCATGTGATACTTATCTTTCTCTGATTGATTTCATTGAGCATGATACTCTCTAGGTCTCTCCATGCTGTCTCAAAGGCATTTGCTGGTCTTTTAAATAAACTGAACTATCATAACTATACAACACTGGTGGGGGAGGGAGAGATTGGAAATAGTCTGGGTAATGGAATATTCTTAAATGCCTTTTCCCCCTTAACTTCAAGCACAAATAATCACAATGCTAATAGGCAAAGGGGGAACAAAATTACTTTTCAAACAATTCTCTGAGTGTACTGACCAATAGAAGTAATTTATTGAAACATCATTTTTGTTTTATCCTTAGTGCTTCAGCAGAGTCAAAGGAATAAGGATTCTACTATTGAGCTGCATCTTTAAAAGTCACTCTCTTAGTACCTTCCACCAACATACTTTTTATCTTGATTACTGTCTGTCTCCCACACCACAAGGGCAAAGATTTGTGTCTGTTTTCAAGGGCAGCTTAGCATAAAATTAACACAAAAGTTAAATATGTTAGCTCGGTATCCAATCAAGGCTCGATACCCAATCAACTACAGAGGTTTTTTTTTTTAAAGTTCAGTACCCTGCCCTCCCTTCTCACTGATATAAAGACAATGTGCATTTCCAGGGTACCTGTCATCCAAGCAGAGAAACCTCCTCCTGCTCTCCAAAAGCCCCCCTTTCCAGTCTACATACCTAAGTCACATTAATCTTCACATTGTTCCTGAGCAGTTCACCAAAAATTTAGATTATACATATTTGGATAACCAGTTCTGTTAAACACATCCATTTTCAAATTGTAGATGGCTCAGATTAGGGTTGATTTCCAGAACTACATCTTACATCTGTATTTTGCACGGTGTTAAAAACAAAGTAGGAAACTAATAAGTACCTATTAATTGATTAATTCTCATGATATATTTCTGAAAAAAGCTTTTTTCTAAAAGGAGACTTAAATATCTTCAGTGCCAGATAAATGGGTAATAGTGTGATACAACTTTTTGGAATTTTCATGCTATTCCAGAGCTGTCCCCAAGAAGCAAAACTAAATTCCTAGAATCATATATCAGCAATTACAGGACAGATGTTAACACATTCTGCTCACCATTGGGCTATCAACTGAGCTTTCTAATAGTTAAAAATCCAGTTATCAGCTTGCCAATTTCTGAGAGCCCACCAGACACATCTTTGTTCTCAGGGCCAGAAAGAAGGGATCTTACCTTGTGAGGAATTTTCCCTTTACTTCTGAGCAATCTGCTCTGGTATCCAAGTATCTCCACTCCTGAGATGTCGAAATTCATTTTTGTCAGTTTCACTTTTTTTCCTGGTGAAGAAGAATTGGGGAAATTTTTTAGGGCAGATTTTTACTTCAGTTATGAAATTCCAACATTTAAATTTTTTATCTATTTGTACACATATATGTTAACTATTTGCTAAAGTGTCATTTTTCAGGGGTATTTATTACCAAGGGTCCTGGGTTCTGGTCAAGAGCACATGCATGGGTTTCGGGCTCGATCCCCAGTAGGTTGCATGCAGGAGGCAGCTGATCAATGATTGTCTCATGGTTGATGTTTTGACTATCTGCCATCCTCTCTGAAATCAATAATATATATATATATGTATATATATATATATATATGTATATATATATATATATTAGAAAAAATAAGTTTATTGTATTTAGGATGGAGTTTATTTGTAAACACAGTATATAGGATATTAGGAAATTAATTTTTAACCACAAATTTTTTTTTTAAAAATATATTTTATTGATTTTTTACAGAGCGGAAGGGAGAGGGATAGAAAGTCAGAAACATCGATGAGAGAGAGACATGGATCAGCCACTTCTTGCACACCCCCCACTGGGGATGTGCCTGCAGCCAAGGTACATGCCCTTGCCGGAATCGAACCTGGGACCCTTCAGTCCGCAGTCCGATGCTCTATCCACTGAGCCAAACCAGTCTCAGCTTAACCACAAAATTTTTTACCTGAAAGACATATGTCAAAAGATAAAGTTTTAATAGAAAAAAAATGATTAATTTCTCTGCTTTTCTTAGTTCTCTTACCTCTCCTCAGCACATCCCTTCTCCCAAACTAAAGGATTTGAAAGGAGGTAAAAAGTGATGGCATTTTGAATCACAGGTGCTTTTGTATTTGAAAAAGATGATTCATTCTTTCATAAATTAAAAATAAATCTGTCAAATGAATAATAATTACCAATAGTTGTAGTGCTTTGTACCTGAAACTACTATAAGAAATTTGTATTGGCTTTATGTAGACCTATTCACTTAATACAACAACTTATGAGACAGGTCTATCACCACTATTATCATTCCCCATTTTTCAGACTAAGAAACTGAAACACAGAAGAATTGAGTAGCTTGGCAGAGGCCACTCACCACTGTTAACAAATGGCTCCTGTGGACCTCCTTAATGGAGGTGAGGAACTAGGAATTGGTTTCATCAAAACCTTTTGATGTAGTGATTTGGTATATAATTCATGATTTAGTTTGACTTAATAATACAGTCAATCTTCTTCATTCACAGATTCCATATTTGCAAATTTGCCTGCTTGCCAAAATTCATTTCATGATCATGCACAGATATACACAGATTGACAAGAAACTTCAATTTACCAGCTGAGGTTGAACAAGGCAATGTTCTAGCTCTCTTACTATAAACAAGTGCTAATTTTTTTTTTCTTTTGGGTGCTTTTTGTTGGTGATTTCACTATTTAAAATGTTGAAAGGCAGCCCAGCTGATGTGGCTCGGTGGTTGAGCACAGGCCTGTGAACTAGGAGGTCATGATTCCTGGTCAGGGCAAATGCCCGAGTTGTGGCCTCGATTCCCAGTGTAGGGCATGCAGGAGGTAGCTGATTGATGATTCTCTCTCATCATTGATGTTTCTTCCTCTCCTCCCTTCCTCTCTGAAAGCAATAATGACATATTTTTAAAAATAAAATAAAATGTTTAAAGGCATAGCGCAGAAGTGTTGCCTAGTGTTCCTGTGTATGACATTATAATTACCTTATGGAGAAAATATGTATGTCAGATAAACCTCTGTTGGCTGTGAGTTCAACGTTAATGAATCAACAATACACTAAATACAGTGTCTAAACAGAAACACACATAAAACAATGCATGCACTGATCACTTAATGAAAATGTTGTGTAGAGGCTCACAGGAACCTAACCCTGTACTCCTCTAGGAGCAATAGTTCAGCATTCACTAAATTAGTATTCGTGGTGGTTTTATAAAACCTAACAGCAAGTAACAAGAATCAACTACATCTCCCCTAGAGTTCTCCAGAATGGCTCCCTTTCTCATCTCAGAAACAATCTGTAGTTTCTCACAAATAGCTTTCTTGGGCACATTATATATTTATAGAAAACCACAGGTGAGAATTTAGTGAATCTGACTTCAGCCCCACTGCCTCAATCTGGAGGGGTCATCCCGAAGAAATTATTATTATTTCTTGGTAGAGCTTCCTGATCTATAGAACAGTTTCCTTGAAAACATTTTCTTATGCATACATGTAAGGTACGTTTCAAGCTGTACCTTGACATAACTTCTCATTTGTTGTTAACAAATTCTAGGGATTTTGTTTTTGGACTCTAGAGGTAAGAGAGTTCACTTTAATAAATGGAACATTCTTTTACTCCCAGAACGTCCTGGTCATTGTCTGACCAAGCCTAGCCTCAAAAGCCACCTTTCAACCTCCTTCCTCCTAGGCAGCAGTCCAGTAGTCCACTCTCTGTAATTCATTTGTTCAACTGGGGACAGGGAGACCAAATAATGCTAAGGAGAGAGTCCTGGCTGGTTACTCGGATATCTGATACCTTATCTGCTGTTATACATTGTTATTGAAGGTCAGTCATTTCACAACTCTTGGCATCTGTTTCTCTTTCTCCTCCCTTCCTCTCTGAAATCAATAATGCAAACAAAAATGCAAACAATACAAAAGAAAGCAGGAAAGAAGCAAATTTCTCTTTCCTCACCATCTCTTTATTAGTTTGCTAGGATTACCATAACAAAATACCAGACTGAGTAGCTTAAACAATAGCAATTTATTTTCTCATAGTTGCAGAGGCCAGAAGTGAAAGATCAAGATGTCAGGGGGGCAGGGCAGGAGACTTGATTTTTTATGCGGTCTCTCTCCTTGACTTGCAAATGGTCATCTTCCTGCTATGTGTTCACATAGCCTTCTCTCTATGTGTGCACGTTTGGTGTCTCTCTTTTTATAAAAACACTAATCACATTGGTTTATGGCCCACCAAATCAACTCTCTTTAAATTGCCTCTTTAAAGGCCGTATCTCCAAATAAGTCACATTATGAGATACTGAGGGTTAGGGCTTTAATATTAGAATTTGGGCAGGGGGACTCAAATTAGCCTATAACACATGCCATCAATTGTGCCCAATTTCAGTTTGCTTTCATTTGGACCATGAGTTCTTCATAAAGCTCTTTGTTTCTTTTGTGTGCGTTTTGTTTTTTAGAAATTCCTAATCCTATATAATAAAACCCTAATATGCAAATCAACTGAATAGCGGAACCACCAGTTACTATGACATTCAACGCAGGAGCTGCCCCCTGGTGGTCAGTGCGGTCTCACAGGGGTAGTACCACTCAGCCATAAGCTGGGCTCATGGCTGGTGAGCACAGCAGCAGTGGCAGGAGCCTCTCCTGCCTCTGAGGCAGTGGTAAGGACCTCTGGGGTGATGTCTGCCAGCGTAGGCCTGCCCCCTCCCAGGCCTAAATCATCAGGTGGACATCCCCTGGAGAGGTCCCAGACTACAAAAGGGTGCAGGTTGGGCTGAGGGACCCCCTGCCCAAGTGCACAAATTTTTGTGCACTGGGCCTCTAGTTATTTTTATCATTACCTATTTGAATCTAACAAATGGCTCCTGTTAACCTCCTTAATGGAGGTGAGGGGCTGGAGATTGGTTTCATCAAGATCTTTTGATGTAGTGATTTGGTATATAATCACAGAAATAAAAATCTCAGGTTTGTTGATTATACCTTCTGTTGTTTTTCATACTGCAGAAGTCTTTCTTTTTGTATATCTTCATTATCTTTTCACTGGAATCCTAGGAAAGAGGGGATACAGTCATATATTTCCAACCATAAGCCTGGAGGTGAGCTGTCCTGATGGTTGCATATAATTTTGATCTTGGATACATTTCATGGGACAGGGGTGTGCATATAACTGAGGCCAGACAATGAAGAGTTTTGCAGTCAGGACTGAAAAAGAGAAGTGAGTCTCTAGTTGATAAAGGTCTTAGTCCATTTGGGTTGCTGTAACAAAAGAGACACCAGAGACTGGGTGGCTTATAAACAATATTTATTTCTCACAGTTCTGGAGGCTGAATGTCCAAGATCAGGCTGCCAGCATGGTCAGGTTCTGGTGAAGACCTTCTTCCCACTTGCAAACTTTTCAATTTCTGTGTCGTCACATAGTGGAAGAGAGGGGAGATCTTTCTGGAACTTCTTTATTTTTTTTAAGTATTTATTTTTAAAACCTATATTGTTGAAAGTATTATCCTATGTCGCCTTTTTTTTCCTTCTCTTATTGATTCCTACCCCTGCCCGGACCCTCTTTTATAAGCGCACTAACCCTGTTTGTAAGGGCTCTGTCCTCATGCCCTAATCACCTCCCATAGGCCCTCACCTCTTATTGAGCATTTGGTTTACAACACGTGAAGTTGAGGAAACACAAGTATTCAGTCTACAGCAACAGACTGTGAGACATAAAGGTCAGAAACTTTTGAAGGGAGGCAGCACCATGTTTTCAACTTTGCATTAGAGCAGCGATTTTCAACCTTTTTCATCTCCTGGTACACATAAACTAAAAATTACTAAAATTCTGTGGCATACCAAAAAATATATATATATTTACTAATCTGACCAAAGAAATAGGTATAACTAGATTCATTCACACTGACAGCTATTGTTGTTGGCTGTTGTCATATTTTTATTTGACAATATAAGGGAAGAGAGGTCAGTGCCCCTAACTACAGTCAGGTGTTGCATGTTTTACAAATTCTTGAGGCACACTGTTTGAAAATCGCTACACTAGAGAAGTTTAAAAGGGGCTGAGAAGCACTGGGAGAAAAACCTTGAGAAGGCCGTTTCATTTCATCCTTGGTTTTCCTGGGACACCCCTGTATCTTTATAAGAAGTGCCTCATTTAAATAACCTTAACTTTCTAAACTCCTCTCCACTAACTGTGTTACTGTGTGCCACAAGCACCAGAGCCAGAAACCTTGCACCGTCTTGGCCCTCTGGGAATGCGGCGTGGCTGGCTGTTGGAGGAAAGGGTGCGCCCGAACGGGGTTGTAGCGGGGCGCAGGGTGTCTGCCGCAGTGCAACACGTAAAGTGAAAGGTGCAGATAAGACGGAGGCTCTTTTCTCTCCGCCTAAGTTTACAACCACCTGTCCATAAATTGAGGGGAGGGGTATAACATATCTCCCAACTTCCCACAGAGAGAATACTTTTTTAAAACTCTCAGAAACACTACTAACTTCGAAGATATATGAGTTTGTTACCTGTGAAAAATGGCAAAATGTTCAGTAAGAATCAAATAGAACCCACCATTGTTTTGTTCAAATAGTCTGTGCCTGTCCCCCAATCTCTACATTTTTAACTGCTTTTAACCGTATTTGTGTGGCCTTAAAAGGAAATCGTTTTCCCACTTAAAAATCAGCCCTTTCCTTCTCTCTTCCCGAACTTTGCATTTTATTGAAGCTTTTACTTTTGGGAATCGCTAGCTTACTTGGAGAGTCTTAAGAAAGAATTCTAAACTCTCCACAAATAAGATGAATATAATAATAATGATAATAATGATAATAATAATAATAAAGACTTGGTTAAAAGACTCTTGAGAGCAGAACCTAAACCTTCGATGAGTTTCACGTTGTGCTTACCACCGAGGAGGGGCTCAATATCTTTAAAATTTAAATAAATAAAACAGGCCCCAGATCAAAAAGTCATTTAAATAACCTTAACTCCCTGTCCTCCGCACAGCGGGGGTGCGTGGCGGTTTCTCTAGAGACGTAGTGACTGTGAAGTGCCCCGAGCACCCGCTCCCGCGGAAGGAGCCCGGAGTGGGGCCGGCCCGTCACGGGGAGTGCGTGCGGCCCCCCTGGCGGCTTCCAACCCGGCCCGCCGGCAGCGGCCCTCGGTCCTCCCGGCCCGCAGGGCGGCGGGCGCGCGGCTGACCCGGGTGTCGCGCTCGTGTTCCAAACTCTCAACCTCTCCCAAGTTGGACGGGGTGCCGTAAATTACTCTGGGCGTTGTGGTTTGGAGGAGCCAGAGAGGGTAAGGAACTCAGGGGCGAGTGTGGGGGATTGTTTGGCTAATCTGTGGTTTTAAAACGTGAGGTAACAAAATACCGAGCCAGGCAGGAGTCGAACCTACAATCTTCTGATCCGTAGTCAGACGCGTTATCCATTGCGCCACTGGCCCCTTCCGCTGGGGTTCGGCAGGGGGTACACAGACCATAGAGTGGTGAGCCTTACCAGCGGTCACCACCCGATAAGCAGTGGTAAAGGGAAAGGGCGCCAGGCAAGCAGGGCCGGCGTCAGAGCCCCTGAGTCTTGGCACCACACGTCTCAGACCCCCGAGGCGGACACCCCGGGTAAAGAGCTCCCGCGAGCAAAGCCTTATTACCTTTCTGCGCACGCGCACATCGACGCAGCACGTTCCGTTCCTGCCCCAGTATTACGCCTGCGCAAATCCGCTTCTGCGGAAGGGCGGACGCGCTCTACTTTTTTATATTGAATCTCAGGAGGCGAGCTTTAGTCCTCTGTCCCTTCGATAGCTCAGCTGGTAGAGCGGAGGACTGTAGTTGATTTCTGAATCATGAGTCATCCTTAGGTCGCTGGTTCGATTCCGGCTCGAAGGAGACCAGTGTGCTTTTTAAAAAAATCTTTTCACCAACTTTCTGTGGTTTAAGTCCTTTTCATGGTTACATTTCTCTAATACACATTACATTACAAAGAGCATTGGGAATTTCTAGCACTTGCGCTTCAGTTTGGGCCCACGGCTCCCCTGGGAAGCCTTCTTCGAACCCGGAAGCGGGCACTGCCGTCCAAGTTCCGAGCGCGGCAGTGAGTCTGCGTTCGGCCGGAGGTGCCAGGACGCCGCCTTCTGCGTGGTTCCAAATCGTCCTTGGCGTTTCCGGGCCCCCCAGCCTCGCGGAGAAAGCCCGCGCGGTCCCGGGGCCTCGGACTTCCTCCTCAGCGTCCCGGCAGGGCGGGCGCCCGAGCGGCTGCTCCGGCCCCCCGCAGCGGGAGGAGGTGGAAGGTTTTATGCTCCAGGGAGCTGGGAATCAGGAAGGAAACGTGGTAAAAGTACACTAAAGCCAAGAAATATCTGGATGTTATGAGCAGAGTCTGGACAGGGTTACTTTGCTCCCTTCGATAGCTCAGCTGGTAGAGCGGAGGACTGTAGACGCGTGTGCGCTGTCATCCTTAGGTCGCTGGTTCGATTCCGGCTCGAAGGAGAGATGGCTGTTTTGTTTCTTTGGCCTCGGTCGTGAGGAAGGTCAGGAATGAAATCCAACAATAGTTATCTTTGTGACTACGTTCGCTGACCTCTCTCTAGGGGAAGAGATAAGGCGCCTACATGAGCAGAGGGGGATTAGCTCAAATGGTAGAGCGCTCGCTTAGCATGCGAGAGGTAGCGGGATCGATGCCCGCATCCTCCACTTTTTCTTTTTCCTCCCTCAATTAAAATGTTGTTGAAAGTCAGCCTTAGGGCAAGTGAAGGGTACAGCTAGTTTGAAATTTCCGCTCTCTAATACTTTTAGACAAGGGTTATGGAGTGTTCGACGTTTATTCTTCAAGTTTTAAAAGTTTAGACCCACTTATTTGGGAAGTTCACAAAGTCGTTTTTGTTTTTTTCCCCTCTCCTAAAATGGTGACAGGTTACAGTCACATCTTGCCCTTTCAATTTCTTTGTGATTTCCCATTGATGGCTGCACTTACAGGGATTCATCCAGGACTAAGCTGCAAAAACAAACAAAAAACAGAGAACTTGGAAAAGTGAGCTGACTACTTTAAATTTAGCTTAAGCTGTGGACGCGAGAACTATTCTGCTCCATCTCAACTGTATACAGTAAGGTTGCTGGCTCTAGACAAATTTGAATATAAGGTAATGTGTACCTAAGGAGAGGTGACCAAATGGACAATGGCCTGAACCCAGGGCTTGCTGATAGAGGAGAGTTCTAATGCCATTTTTTTTTCTCCTTGGTCCCTGGGAAATAACTGTGGAGAGTTAAAGAGAGATCAGCACCAAGGGGATTAATTAGAGGAAAGTTAAACAAAAACACACATACATTCACTGAAAGATTCAGAGAGTGAGCAGAATACACACAAAGGCTCTTGGCAATAAGTTCTCCATACCTCAATTTTCTAAAATACAGCCACAAAAAAAGCTGTTGAACTCACACTGCAGTTCTAAACACAAAAATAAGTCTTCTAGAATCTAGTCTCTAGACAAAGGCGGAGGTATTATTTATTTATTTATCTATTTATTTATTTTTTGAGGATTACAATAAACAAACGCTCATTCTTTTATCCAGTGTCCATTTTAGGGTTCCAGGCAACCTGTACATTTTTGTTACCAATGTGTACAATCTGTTTTATTTTATGGTATATCTTTCATTTTTTAGGACAGTGTTTTTATCTGATTTTATTCTTTTCAATAAAATCTTTCAATGAAATGCATAGTGGTTCACTTAAAATATACCCTTATCATTTTGGGGGAAACAATTACAAAGTAGGGTATCATTTTATCAAATGATATGTCCCAAATTTCGGATGTTCTAGATAGCGAACAGGAGGAGCTGGCAGTGAAACTATAAATTACTAACAGAACAAGAAATGATCAATAACTCAAAAGATTGGGAAGATATGCATCCAAAATTCAGGTGGAGAACACATATTTAGGGCAGATAGGTGAGCAAGAATTCAAACAAGATCTCAGGATCAGCAACTCAGATGTGGAATGGGATTCATGACAAAGTGGGATTTATTCCAAGAATATAAAAGTGGTTCAAGGTTCCAAAATCAACATTAATTCATCATACTAAACAGACTAAAGAAGAAAACCCACATGATCATTTCAATAGATGCTGAAAAGTATTTGATAAAATTCAACATCCATTACAGATTTTTAAAACTGTCAGTAGACTTAGAAGGAAAGGGAACGTCTTCAAATTGATAAAGGACATCAATGAAAAACACAGCTAACACTATACTTCACAGTATGAATGCTTTTCTCCTAAGATCAGGAACAAAGCAAGGATATTCATTCTAGGGTTTCTAATGAGTGTAATAAGGCAAGAAAAATGAAGTAGAACACTTCAAGATTGGAAAGGAAGAAGTAAAACTATCTCTATTTACAGATATCTCATTTTTTAAAAATATTGATCACATGTTGAAATGATAATAGCTGATATGTTTGGGGGTTAAATAGAATATATTAATGAAATAATTCCATTTGTTTCTTATTTTCAATGTGGCTACTAGAAATTTAAATCATGTATATAGCTCATAAATGTCACTCAGATCTTATTTCAATTGGATAGTTAGGTCAGAAAGATAGGTAAGGGCCAGATCAGGCCTTAGGGACCACAGGGGAGAGTAATATCTTTATCCTAGGGGTAATATGACCATTATAGGATTTAAATAGGGAGTGACATATGAGAAATAGATTGCAGAAGGCAAGAGTGAATTCAGAGAAATTAGGTGGAGGGGTGATAGGGGGGAATTGATAAGAGTAAAGGAGGGCCTGGAGCCAAGGTGAGGAGTTCAGACATGGCCAGTGGAAAGCCTTAGCTAAAATATTTGCTCCTTTTTGGTAGTCACTGTTTATTTCTGGCATGTGGATTATGCCAAGGAAATATTCAGAGGGAAGTACAATATGTTGGTTTTCAAACATTTCCTCAGAGATATTTATGATGAAGTAAAATTTATAAACAACAGATTTGGAAAAGGAGTAATTATCAATATATATATATAAAAGCTTTCAGCCAGAAGTCTGCAAACTATCTAATGAAAGAAATGCCATATTGTTGGCTTCTGTTAAATACTTTTCAAAGTAGTTCATTTCTCTTTAATTTTAGATTTTGTAATTTTTTTATTACAAAATTTAAAAACCACATATCCAAACTGTCTATTGGCATATAGACAGCTAAACTGAAAAGACTGACAATGGAGACAGAGGAAAATGTTAAGTATTTTCTAGATGCCATGAGTTGAGTCCTTGTTATAAAGCAATTCTTGTTTTCTCTTCCACCAGGGCCTCTCTGCCTCGCCTCTTTACTTCAAACTGTATCATGTTTTATTTCCTTTTGGCTCTATCTGACCATCAGTTCTCTGTTTTGTTTAATGAATTACTCAGGTTCTTAGAGACCCAACTTTCATCCTCTGACTTACTTGAGGGATTTGGGAATCTGCTGGAGGAGGTGAGAACAGTGGTGGTTTTGCTTCAGCTTCTAATGTCTAAACATACTCCTTGTCCCATCTAGTGAGACTCAGGCATGAGGGGCATTTGGGGCTTCCAACTAATTGCTCCCATTTGACTTCAACCCCTTGTCCTAGTATGGGGAGGGATGGGGTAGAAAAAGGGGAGGAAGTCATTCATGCAACACCTCCGATAGAGTCCAGGATACCTTCCAGAGATTGAGCTGGTTTTCATGTCTCTGTGAAGGCCCACGTCCACCCCAAATCCCAACGACTTGAACCAGACTTTAATTCTGATTCAGTTCCGGAATTCTACCTGTCTCTCAGACTATGTGAATGATTTGGGAGTGGACTAAAATTTTCTGGTTCCTCCTAGAACAGAGTCCCATTCTCAGCTCACGTGCCCATCCTATAGATTGCTGGTCTCTGAGAGTAGAGAGGATGGAGGAATGGAGAAAAGCAGATGAGGAGGAAAAGGAAACAATTATGCATCAACTTCAGTCATATTCCTATGGGATTCTTTCTAGTTTCCTGTGTAGCCTCCAGAGGCAATTCTAAGAAACAATAAAAGGCAGAGAGCAATAAGGAGCAGAGGGAAAAAGAGGAGAGGATAGGGACCAACTCTACGTTAAAATAACCAAATTGGGAATTCTCTATGTCAAAATTAATACTGTTTCAGAAGGGAGGGGTTTCCCTGCTAATTCTTCTAAATTAGGGTCTGAAGTACTCTCACTTATCAATAAGAGAAACGGAAATCCAGCTAGGTGAAGTCAGTTGCCTGAGATCACAAAGCCAGGAGGCCATCAATGCTGAATAGGCCTGTCTCTGACTCACTGTGCAGCTTCCCACATCATTGCTTGTTGCTCAGACTCAGGGCATCTGAGTCATCTCTGTGAGTTCTACTTTTGTAGTCAGCCCAGAGCCCATTTCCTTCTTTCCTTCCCCACCTGCCATCGCCCGGTGCCAGGGCTTTGTGGCCTTTCACCCAGTCTATTGGCAACAGCCTCCCCTCTGGTCTTTAGCCAGGTCACCACCACTTTTATCTGTCCCAACCACCACTGTGAGATTATAATCTAGCCAATGCACAGCTCCCATGGAAACATCCCTCTGAGACACTCTTAACAATTTCCTGTGGTCTGATTTATTAAGTGTTGAAAACTCTTTCGACTGGTATGCCTGATCTGCCAATGAGCAAACACTCAATGAACGCTTTTTGAAAGAATGAATTCCTCTTATAAGGATAGACTCTGCTATAATATAGTATATCATTACCTTATGTGCTTTTCTTTCTTCATTATTATTTAAAAATATATTTTTAGTGGTTTCAGAGAAGGGAGAGGGAGAGATAGAAACATCAATGATGAGAGAGAATCATTGATTGGCTGCCTCGTATAACCCCACCTCTTCCCCCACTGGGGATCAAGCCCACAACCTGGGCATGTGCCCTGACCAGGAATCAACCATGACCTCCTGGTTCATAAATCGATGTTCAACCACAAAACCACGCCAGCTGGGCTAAGTACTTTTTTTTTTTTTTTTAGGTTGCAAGGGCTTTTAGAATAGAAACTTTCTTTTATTGTGCTCAGACCTTCATAGCTCACACAGTGATAAATACAATTAACTGCCCAAGCTGACTGAGCTGAATTAAAACAGTAAAAAGATTCTACCAATTCCCTTCTTCACTATAGTTGCTAAATAGATATTGAAAAGAATAACAAAATTTTCCAAAGATCCCTGATATGTTTATGAATATATATAGCTTATTTTTAGTTAATGGAGCTTTTTAGATTCTCAATAAGCTCTCAGTAAGTACAGCATTAAGACAACACTTAACCAGTCACACCTACCTAATCTCTACCGGTAATTAAGTGCACATCAGGGATATGTTAACAAAGTATTTTTATTGTTTGAGGTTTTTAAAATCAAAGAGGAATGAAGCTGCAAATTCATCACATAAAAAACAGACATGTATTTCTTTTTCATTTTTAATCTAATTTAAAATGTTTAATGAAATATATATTAATGAAACAGTTGTTTCAGAAAATCTTGGCAAATAACAGACCAGACCACGAATATCAGAAACCATCAGGAAACTAGCATTTAAAAAATCAACTTGGAGGACGAAGCAAATGCAAAGGGGTGTAGGTATTTCAGACCACATAAGAAACAGGTATGGAAGCAGGACTTCATTTTCACTTCAGTTAGCAATGGCACTGATATCTGTCACCTGTCATATGTCAAAATGAGATAATAGGTCTGCTACGCCAGGTGCCAGTTACTACCTCATTACTGACAGTCTTTGCAAACTGTTTTAACCTTTTAAGGATTGTCCCATTTTCTTTGTATTTTGGTGTGTGTATAGGGGTGGGAGTGAGGGTACAGGATGACAAAAGTTTAAGGAAGAGGAAAAGCAATGTAAAACAGAAAAGAACACACTAGAGTTTTATTACACAGTTTTTAAAAATAATTGAAACAGAACACAGCTTACCCTCACAGTCAATTGGCCTGGAGGTCAAACCCTCCTAGTCTAACAATAGTAATCTGGGTTTAACTTCAACAATACTGTACAACCCATAAAGGATTGCAGTAAGAGTATCCACCTCAGGTAGCTGGGGAGGCTGAGCCACTGTCCCTTAGAGGACATCTACCACACAAAGCTAATGGACCAACTCAGGAAAGCAGCCACAATGCAGAGAAATGGAAAGTAATCAGGTGTAAAAGAAATGGAGGAAAAAAGACAAGACATAGAGTTCAAAACCACAGAAATAAGGTTTTTCAAGAGGCTCCTAGAAAAGGCCGATAAACTTAATGAGAACTACAAGGAAATGAACAAGACCTATGAGGAAATTACTAGACCTACAAGAATATGAAAAAGAACCAACTAGAAATTAAGCATACACTGACTAAAATAGAAAATATTACACAGAGACCTAAAAGCAGTCCAGATGACCGCAAGAACCAAGTCAAAGATTTGAAATACAAAGAAGCAAAATCCACTCAGCTGGAAAAGCAAGAAACCAAAAGAATCCAAATAATTGAAGATAGTGTAAGGGGCCTCTGGGACAACCTCAAGCATACCAAGATCAGAATTATAGGGGTGCCAGAAAAAGAGAGAGAGCAAGATAATGAAAGCCTACTTGAAGAAATAGTGACCAAAAACTTCCCCCACCTGGTGAAAGAAATTGACTTAAAAGCCCAAGAAGTACACAGAACCCCAAAATATAGGAATCTAAAGAGGACCACACCAAGACACATCATAATTAAAATGCCAAGAGCAAAAGATAAAGAGAGAATATTAAAAGCAGCAAGAGAAAAACAGTTAGTTCCTGTTTTTATAAGGGAGCACACATACGATTGTCAGAGGATTTCTCAACAGAAATGATGCAGGCCAGACAGGAGTGGCAAGAAATATTCAAAATAATGAATAGCAAGAATCTACAACCAAGATTACTCTACCCAGCAAAGCTATCATTCAGAATTGAAGGTCAGATAAAGTGCTTCGCAGATAAGAAAAAGCTAAAGGAGTTCATCACCACCAAACCAATATTATATGAATTGCTGAAAGATATTCTATAAGAAGAGGAAGAAGAAAAAGGTAAAATTATAAATTATGAACAACAAATACACATCTATCAACAAATGAATCTAAAAATCAAGTGAATTAATCTGATGAACAGGATAAACTGGTGAATACAAAAGAATCATGGACATAGAGAGGGAATGGACTGACAATTCTTGGGGAGAAAAGGGGAGTGGGAAGTGCAGCAAGAGACTGGACAAAAATCATGCAACAATGGGAGAGGACAGTAGTGGGGAGGTGAGGGCAGAGGGTGGAATGGGTACTGGGTGGAGCGGAGCTATAGAGGGAAAAAAGGGGAACAATGTAATGAATAAACTGAACAATAAAAATTTAAAAAAATAATTGAAACATCCACTGTTTTTGATTTTTTTTTTTTTACTTTGTAGACACTTTCATAGTGAAAAGATTTGAAATCAGTTTTTAAGTTAGAATGTTTTCCATACCACAACCCTTGCGAAGATGTAATATTTAACACTGAGCAAGTCTTTTCAATGATTGTTCTTGTGAAGCTGGGATAATGATTTTCAAGGCATGGTTTATTTTCACCTGAGATGATATGATCATGCTACTTGGATAACTCACTTTCTAAATTCTCAGGACAGAAATGGCATTCATTTTACAGTCAGACTCCTGCCTGGGCTGCATTTTTCCTGGTCCCAGAGAAACCATCACCACATCCTCACCAAAGAATCACAGAGGGCAGGGTTCCGTGACTCCTCCGCATACTCATTTGCATTTGTTGTTGACAACTGTCTGCTTCGACCTCCTTCTCCTCACAACCCCATCTAAATGGAGTTTGTAATCCTCCTTCCCACTCACTCTTTTCACTCCCTGGGGTAGGAATGTTGGCTCCTGTTGTCTGTCACCTGTCAGAATCTGTCCTCCTGTCACTGGCTTATATGGACAAGTCAGCCTTCTGTCACATGACCCCCACTGCTAAAAACAGCCCCAGCTCCCACTCCAAGCCTGGGCCTGAAACAACGTCCTCCACAGAAAGAAACATGAAGGACACTTGATCACACAATCCTTGGAATTATTTCCAGGAAACACTTGTAGAGACCATTCGGAGCACCCTTTCCCTGGCGGTGCACACAGTCACAGCTAGGAAATGAGTGCATCTTTGAATTATAAGTCTTTTTCCAAAGAGCAGCAGACCATGGACAACTTGGAGAAGCAACTCATCTGTCCCATCTGCTTGGAGATGTTCACGAAGCCTGTGGTCATTCTTCCCTGTCAGCATAACCTGTGTAGGAAATGTGCCAGTGATATCTTCCAGGTAGGTTTGTTTGGAATGTAGGAGTGGAAAAGATTCCTTGGAATCAAGGGCTTAACTTTGAGGTGAATTCCTTTAGAAAACTTTAAAAGGCTGCATTTATTTTCAAGAAAAAAATTAATGATTTGCTTTGTGCTTTGCTGTTAGCCTCCTCTTATTTCAATGCTATGAATAAATTTGTGTGTGTGTGTTTTAAATGGAATCTGTTTCAAATTTTAAATGAATTACTATCCAATACATTAATGTTGGAGTTTCTGGCTGGGAACTTTTGGTTATGAAAACACTGGATGGAAAATTACCTGATGGTGAAAATGATACATTGCAGTTGACTGTGGATGGGAGCTGGGTCTGTGTTTTAGCACTACTTGCCGATAAGGCCCTAAGGGATTATCTTATGGCAAGCCTAAAGTAGAAGTTGATGTTGTTTGTAGTAACAGAGAATGAAGAGGCATCTCAGAAAAGCTACCCAGGGCATTACTTAATTCCTCTTTTCTTGCTTGGCAAGAACAGGCCTCTAACCCGTACTTGCCCACGAGAGGAGGCACCACTGTGGCATCAGGAGGCCGATTCCGCTGCCCATCCTGTAGACACGAAGTGGTTTTGGACAGACATGGGATATATGGACTTCAGAGGAACCTCCTGGTGGAAAATATCATTGACATCTATAAGCAGGAGTCCACCAGGTATGGTTCTTCCATGTATCAAACCCATTGGAAGCTTGTTTTTATTTATTTGATTGGTTGTTTTAGTGCGTCACTACACTGAATGTTTGTCTAGCAATCACAGGCTAATTCCTTTATAGCAAAATGTTTTCTAAGTCAGTCTTTTCCAGTGGGATTGAGAGTTGCTCATGGGCAGGGAGAGAGGAGATAGTGACCAAGCTTTTGTATCAATTTAAGAGTGAAGTAACTCAACACTAATCCAGTCCAAATGGTGACATTGAAAGAGGCATAATGCTGCTCCACCCAAAGCTTTGTATTACATTCAGTGTGGCCATTTCTGCAGTTAACAGGATCTTTGTAGTTCCAGATTCAACATAGCCAAAAATTTATCGCATAAAACTTTATAGGAAATTACAGAAATGGCATCTTCCCAAATAGTCCATTCCCAGTTCAGACAGTATCATCTTAAAATTATCTAGATGATAATAAAAACAAAATTCTCTAACATGTCATGGAATTGATCCTGGAAATTGCAAGACAAGATATAGTCCTGGCCTTTAGCAATTTAAAAGTGTAGCGACATAGGAAAAAAATAAAGATGGAGTTCAGGTTATGTTTCCCTATCTGTAGATTGTATTTACTGCATACTATAAGCATCAACCTATTGATTGATTGATATGCAGTGTATACATCTGATCATTTAAAGGGGAGGCGGCTTCTTCATCATCAAATCATATTGTCTACAGAGTTCTTTTCCTAGAGACAACAGTGTGAGAATTTGTTCCTAGAAGGCATGGTATGAAGAACCCTCCTTCAATTGTATGCAAAGCTTGATAGCAATATTAAGACCATTTAGAAATGACCTCATTGTGATTCTAATTAGAAGGCATTTATTTATGGAACATCTGCATGTCTCTGAGAGCCTTGCACTCTTAGAAGGAAAACTGCTTTGTCAATCGAACATATAATTAGTATAATCACTATAGCTATTAGTTTCTGCTTATGATTCACAACTAATTAGATAGGATATAGATAGATCTGGGGAAGAAGAATGATTGCTGATGACATATTGCAGAGATACGTAGTCGATTATTTCTCTTGAGTCAAAAGTCTCTTGAGAAGAAAGTCCTATTGTTGCCGTTGCTTGAATTTCATTGTATTTCATTAATTTAAAATGCAAATACACATGCTATTTCTTTTAAAAAGTTAATTAGCCAATGAGTTATCAACCAGTTATTAAAGAAGTTTATATAATAACTGATTCCATGCCTACTACAGTACCTTCCTACATGTTCTAGTTATTGCAATGATTTTCCATTTTTCTATTTGCCACAGCAAGAAACATGTGAAATAACAATAGTTGTTATGAAGTCCAGAGAGGAGGAGATGTTAAAACTTGTAGCATTAGAAAACTATGAGACACATTAGTTAACTATAAAGTCTGTGTGGTACATGTGTCAAAAACAGTGTTCAGATGAGTTAGTTGTATAAAAGCAATGAGCCAAATATCCAGCAATGAAGCTCATAGCTGAGTATACTAAGGGTATTTCTGTGATTATTGAATTCTTCTTATGCTGTTGTTTTTTAAACTTGAGACTTGCCTTTGAGACATTTTTATTTGGTAACAAAACCACAGGTTAAACAAAGGGTTCAGACAAATATTTGGGCAGAAACTCAGTTGTTCCCTAGTGGCTGGAAGCCTTATCAGATCAGAATCCTGAATCTTAGGATATATTAGGTGACTCTGGAATAACCTGGGATATACAGAATGAGATGAACCCAGCTCTGACCCATTGGGGTTGGAGACAGAAAGGGGAGAAGCTGGTGAACTTTGACCTCCTACAGAAAGGCAAGAAATTGTTGGTTTGGACAAAACTTGACCTTTTTTATCTAGAATTCTGTATGGTGTTGAACTAGGCACAGTTAGGGGGAATGACAAGAGCAGGAACTAATTTTGCTGATATTAATAATGAACATAATAATTAATTTTAAAATATTGGATGTAAAACTAATACATACAGAGTATATGTCAACCACTGTTGAGGGTGCTTTACACATGGATCATGTGTAATTTTTGAATTATCACAACAATCCTGTGAAGTTGTGGCTTATTATTATTATTATTATTATTATTATTATTACCTTATTTAAAGTTTTCAATATTTTACTCATAGTAATTCATATCTATAATTTTAAACATTCAAATAGTACTACCAGGCCTCTTGTTTTAGTAGGGCTTCAACAGGAAATATAAATAAACAAATGCATATGTTTATTTAAATTCTGCCATATTTAATAGAAGATGCTTAGCCCAGTGTTTCAATATGAGTAAAAGCTGAGCCTGAAAGAGGTAAAATAACTTGCTTGAGGCCACGCAGCTACCATATGGAGAAGCTGAATTGGAATTAAGCTTTGACTCTAAAGGTACTGCCTGAAATGCCTCTTTAAGACCATATGCCCAACCTTCAGAAAACTCTAGGATGGTCACAGCAACCTCAGAGACCAGAGAGTGCAGTCTATAGACTCCTTGAGTCTAGCCTGCACTGAATGGATAGGGCCACTGCCAGCATTTGACACTGAGCTCTGAACCACAACTGTGAGCTTGGATAGGGCATTTATATCTTTCTTCTACACATCATGCTTGTCCCAAGTTTGTTATATCTTTTAAGTTGTCTAAAAATTTTCATTTATAAGTGGGGAATGCTTGTGGACCTACATTGCCACCTAAACAAGAAAAACCGAATAAAGGACATGAGAAGTAATTCTTAGTCTATTGCATTACAAAAAACAAATAATCACAATAAAAAACTAAACAGAACCTATGGCTATTTCCATGTTTTAAGTGACTGTATCATTGAATATACCTGCGTTCTATAACATTGTCTGTGGTCAGAGCTGTTGACATCAGAACAGCACAGGGATGAAAGCTGCCCACAGGAAGTGTCTGAGAGGGGTGAGCCTATGCCAACCTATCTAATAAAAGAGTAATATGCAAATTGACCATAACTCTGATCAAGCCATGCCCACAGCCACACCCATCAGCCAATCAGGAGCAAATTATACAAATAAACCCCAACCAAGATGGCTGTGGCCACTGAGAGCAGGAGGGAGGCTTGGGTTTCCCTGACAATGGAGGAAGCCAAGCTTTCCACCTGCCCTTGCCAGTCTAGGCCTCCACTCAATGCTATAAAGTTTCAATTATAGAAGATACATAAATCCAACAAAATGGCGGCAACCATGGAGCTGGAGAGAGCAGAGGCTAGGGTTGCCTGGGCGATGGAGGAAGGCAAGCTTCTGCAGCCTTAGCGCCTAGGCCTCCACTCTAGGCTACAAAGTTTCAATTATAGAATTTAAATAAACCCAAAAGAAATGGCTGTCACCATGGAGCAAGTAGAAGGCTTGGCTCCACTCCAGGCTACAAAGTTTCAATTATAAAACATAAATTAATCCCAGATCCCAGGGCCTCCGCTTGGGTTGCTGGGGGGGCGTGGTTGGACTGCAAACCATAACAGGCCCCTCACCCAGGCCACCCCACACTCCAAGAGAACCCTCACCCTGATCTGGGACACTCTTCAGGGCAAACCAGCTGGCCCCCACCCATGCACCAGGCCTCTATCCTATCTAATAAAAGAGTAATTTGCAAATTGACTATCACTCCAACACACAAGAGGGCTGCTCCCATGTGGTCAAAGATCCTTCCCCCATGTGGACACAAGATGGCCTGCAGGGGAGGGCTCTTGGGAGGTTCCAGGCCTGCAAGGGAGGGCAGTTGTGAGAAATCAGGCCAGCAGAGGAGGACAATTGGGAGGGACCAGGCCTGCAAGGAAGGGCAGTTGGGGACGATCAAACCTGGAAGGGAGGGCAGTTAGGGGTGACCAGGCCGGCAGAGGAGGGAAGTTGGGAGCAAACTGGCTGGCAGGGGAGCAGTTAGACATCAATTAGGCTGGCAGGGTAGTGGTTAGGGGGTGAGCAGGCTGGCAGGCAGAAGCGGTTAGGGGCAGTCAGGGAGGCAGGCAAGTGAGCAGTTTGAAGCCAGCAGTCCTGGATTGTGAGAAGGATGCCCCACTGCCCATTTAGGCCTAAGCCTACCAAGATCGGGCCTAAACAGGCAGTTGGACATCCCTGGAGGGGTCCCAGATTGGACATTCTCCACCCCCCGTGCACAAATTTCATGCACCGGGCCTCTAGTTTTTCAATAAGTGTGCTCCAGACACTTGTTTGATATTTACTATGAGGTGGAAACACATGAGGGGGAAAGTTTTAGAGGTGGAGAAACCTTTGACCAAACAAAGACCAAGTCACCACTCCCAGTCTCCTCACAACCCCCATAGGGCTTTGTCATTTATCAATGGAGTCTTTAGGCCTTTGTCTGGTCTCCTAATCACTCATATGTGCCAAGTGACCTGGGGCTTTTCCCATATCTTACATGCCTTTTCTAGATGAGTGCTTTGATTAATGGGGAGTGCTATCACCCGTTCATTCAATAAATATTTACTGAGCACCCACTCTATGCAAAACTTTGGCCCAGATCTTGGGAACCCAGCAAAAAAGAAGACAGACCCTCTGACCTAATGGAACTCACATTCTAGTAAAGAAAACAGGCAGATCTGGGAGGGAAGATAAATGTTCTCTGTTTTGATTTATTTTCTCTGTAACTTCCAGGCATATGGCAGAAATGAAGTCTGGAGGTCACAGATTTCATGGAAAACATATTGCTATGAGACCAGGCAAAAATTCCTTATATAAAAAACAGATTCTGAAATCTTGAAGCTGGCAGTCCATACAATTTCCTTTCTAGACCCCGGACTTCTTCCAGTCTCAAGCACTCAACTTCAACCTAGGGATTAATAGATGTAAATCGGCACATTCACTGACTTTCTCTGAGTTCTGGATCTGCATCTACATTATACCACAACATCAATACTAGTGGTTTCAAACATCTTAATTCATGTATCACTTAGGAAGTATATTTTTCTTTGTGATCTAGTGACCTTTACATACATGGATGGATGTAGGTATATATTTTGTTTCATATATATATATATATATATATATATATATACACACACACACACACATACATATATATACACACACACGTATATACATACATATATGTACAACTGAAACAAAAATTTCACATGTAATACTTAATATTATTACATGCAGTTCACAGTATTGGCTATTTTACTTTAACAATGCTGGTCATAATCCCTTATATTGATATCATGGCTCATAAAAACCTGCAGTGTTTTTAAAGTAGATCTTGATAACAGCTTGATTAAATTCCAAATCGAGATATTTCTAAATAACCATGTATTTGGCAAGGTTTTGGATTTGTATTTAAATTTTTCAAATACCTATCATCAGCCTCAGTCTTTAGATAAGATATATAAAAATTCCAGATTTTTGTGTGAGTCAGCTGTATCCACACCTCCCACCATACTCACCAGAGGGAACCTAAAGCACTACAAATTGGTGTAATTTTTAAAAAATATATTTTTTATTGATTTCAGAGAGAAAGTAAAAGGGAGAGATAGAAACATCAATAATGACAGAGACTCATTGATTGGCTGCCTCTTGCACACACTCCCCCATCCCCTATCAAGCCCACAAGCTGGGCATGTGCCCTTAATGGGAATGGAACCTGGGACCTTCAGTCTGTGGTCCAACACTCTGTCACTGATCAAAGCAGCTAGGGCAACTTGGTACAATTTTTATCTTGCTCATAACATCTAAGCTGAAGGTTAGGGGAATATACAGGGTGCTATCATGCGCTATGAATTTTGGACACTACAGGTGATTCCACAGCTAACAGGTTATCCTTAAATAGCAATGACTTGTCATCCCTCCCTCATGGTTTCTTTATTGCTTGTTCATCTTCTCTCTAGCATTTACAAATCTGATGCTCCATCTGATGCTTTTCTGTAGCTTGAAACATTTTAGCTGGTGTTGTTGGGAAAACTAAAACTTGGAGATTATCTGTGAGATTTGCACTTCCAACGCTCACTATGTCCCAGAACAGTGTTTTGCATTTTTCTGATTGCCTATTCAGTATAATTGTTCACATTCCCTGAGCACATACTGCCCACTCCTAACCACTGCCAAGTCCTCAGGAAGTCATTTACATTTAACTCTCTGGGTTAATGGCAGGAGTTCTCTTGAGAAACTAGAGGGTAGTGGAGACAGTGCTGGAGCATGCTCCTGAGGCATGAGCCCATTGTTAACTTTCAGGAATTGCACTAGTTTTTTTAATTCTTTATTGTTTAAAGTATTACATATAGTATTACATATGTCTCCTATCCCCCTCCCCCATTGACCTCTCCCCAGTCACCCCCACCCTCCAGCACATGCCCTTACCCCTTTCTGTCTGTGTCCATTGGTATGGTTATATGCATGGATATAAGTCCTTTGGTTGATCTATTACTTACACACATACCCCATAACTTGAAATTTGCCACGCTGGGAATACTCAACACCATGGAAGTTGGCAAATGCTACAGATCAGTCTCCTCCACCCAGGCACATCACCGTAAGGAAACTGAATTTGGAGGGCTCTGGGAGCCCTCTGGAATGGGTTGCTGTTGAGTACAGGGGCTAGCTGGGATTTGTGATGCTGATTACTCATCTTGGCTCTGCCCCATTGGGAGCTGACTTATTTATCTGCTACCTCCCCCAGACCAGAAAAGAAGTCGGACCAGCCCAGGTGCGAGGAACATGAAGAGGAACGCATCAACATCTACTGTCTAAACTGTGAGGTGCCCACCTGCTCTTTGTGCAAGATCTTTGGGGCACACAAGGACTGCCAGGTGGCTCCCCTCACTCACGTATTCCAGAGGCAGAAGGTAATGGACTCCCTCCTGCCCCTCCTCTGCAGCCCCTTGAGACAGGAAGGATAGAGTGTCCAGTGGAAAGGGATGCTGCATGCACATGACCTCTGCATGCACATGAGACTCTGGAGGGTGATAGGGAAAGGCAGAGAGGGAAGGGATGTGGGAGTAGGAGTGGGCAGGGGAGGGGAGGCGGTCATGAAGGGGATTGGAAGGGAAGGGTTGCTATTTTTGCACCCTTTGGAGGTTGCTGAAGATGAACAGTGTTACGGGAATCTGAGCTCCAGCTGCTCAAACATTATTTGAAGTTCAGACTACAAATAAGAATAAGATACCTTTTACTACAGTCACAGAATATTTTTCTTCATTTACCAACAAAAGATTCCCCCCACCCCCTTCAAACCTTCCCACCCCAATCCCCAATTTCCTCCACTCCTAGGACAGGAGAGATACAATGAATGGCATTTCTTTAAGAACAATTTAAAACATTGCTGGGCCCAAGCTGGTTTGGTTCAGTGAATAGAGCATGGGCCTGCAGGATGAAGGGGCCTGGGTTCGATTTCAACTGAGTTGTGGGCTCAATCCCCAGTGTGGAGTGTGCAGGAGGCAGCCGATCAATGATTCTCTGTCATTACTGATGTTTCTCTCTCTCTCTCTCTCTCTCTCTCTCTCTCTCTCTCTCTCTCTCTCTCTCTCTCCTTCCCTCCCTCCCTCTCCCTCCCCCTCCCCCTTCCTTTCTGAAATCAATAAAAACGTATTTTATTTTATTTTTAATTTAATAAATCTTTATTGTTCAGATTATTACAATGTTGCTCTTTTTTCCCTCTCATAGCTCCCCTCCCACGGGTATCCATCCCATCCTCTGCCCTCACCTCCCTTCCACTGTCCTCATCCATAGGTGTGTATGCTTTTTGTCCAGTCTCTTCCCACACCCCCCACATCCCTTTCCCCTAAGAATTGTCAGTCCAGTCCCTTTCTATGCCCCTGATTCTATTATATTCACTAGTTTATTCTGTTCATCAGATTTTTAATTCATTTGATTTTTAGATTCACTTGTTGATAGATGTGTATATCTTGTTCATAATTTTTATCTTTTCCTTTTTCTTCTTCTTCCTCTTCTTAAAGAACACTTTTCAGCATTTCATATAATACTGGTTTGGTGTTGATGAACTAGCTTTTTCTTACATGCAAAACACTTTATCTGACCTTTAAATCTGAATGATAGCTTTGCTGGATAGAGTAATCTTGGTTGTAGATTCTTGCTATTCATCACTTTGAATATTTCTTGCCACTCCCGTCTGGCCTGCATAGTTTGTGTTGAGAAATCCGCTGACAATTGTATGGGTGCTCCCTTATAGGTAACTAACTGTTTTTCTCTTGCTGCTTTTAATATTCTCTCTTTATCTTTTGCTCTTGGCATTTGAATTATGATGAATCCTCTTTTGATTCCTATAGTTTGCAGTTCTGTGTGCTTAAAATTGGCTTTTAAGTCAATTTCTTTCACCAGGTGGGGGAAGTTTTTGGTCACTATTTCTTCAGTATCTTGCTCTCTCTCTTTTTCTGGCACCCCCATAATTCGGATGTTGGTATGCTTGAGGTTGTCCCCGAGGTTCTTTACACTATCTTCAATTTTTTGGACTCTTTCTGCTTCTTGCTTTTCAGGCTTAGTGATTTTTGCTTCTTTGTTTTTCAAATCTTTGACTTGATTCTTGTGGTCCTCTAGTCTGCTTTTGGGTCTCTGTATAATTTTTTTTAAATTTCATTCAGTGTATGCTTAATTTCTAGTTGGTCCTTTTTCATATCCTCCATAGTATCCTTCATATCCTTGAGGGACTTGCTCATATCCTTGAGGGTCTCGCTCATATCCTCAAGGGTCTCATTAAATTTATCGGCCTTTTCTCAGAGCCTCTTGAAAAACGTTATAACTGTGGTTTTGAACTCTATGTCCAGTCGTTTTTTCCCCTCCATTTATTTCACATGTAATTTGTTACCTTGTCTTTGCATTTTGGCTGCTTTCCTGAGTTGGTCGAATAGGTTTGTGTGGTAGGTGTCCTCTAGGGGACAGTGGCTCAGCCTTTCCAGTTACTTGAGTAGATACTGTTGATGCATCTCTTTATGGGTTTCACAGTCTTGTTTTAATTAAGCCTAGGTTGTTGCTGGTATCACTGGGAGGGTTTGACCTCCAGGACAATTGGCTGTGATGATGAGCTGTGTTCAGCTTGGATGGGGCAGAGTCTCCAGGCTGGGCAGGCAGCCCTGGTTTCCGGTCAACCCCACCCTAAATGGCTCCCAGGTCCCCGTGCCCTGCGGCAACGGCTGTATGCACCTCTGAGAGAAAGCTGCCCAGAGCTCTGCCCGCTGCCAGACAGTCTAGTTTCTCCCCAAATGAGTCTCCACACCCAAAGACACACTGGAACGGAAAAACAAAGCAGTCTGGCATTTTTTTGTGTTTTTTTTTCCTCCCGAATGTCAGAGCCAGCTATGAGCCCTCTCTGATAGCTCGTGCGCCTTTGCAGCACCTGAGTTTCAGCATCTTTCCTCCTTACAGTCCAGTTTCACCCTGTATTAGTTTGGGTTCCCAGAGACTTGCTCAGAACCGAGGCTCAGTTCAATGGAACACCTTTGTCTCCCTCCCAGTTCAAGCCGGATTTGCAGCTTGCCCGCCCGCAGCTCCGAACCTCTGACTCCGCATGTATCCACAACTCTGCCCTCCTCAGCTGCCCCGAGTCTCAATGTCCTTTTATTTTTCCTTCTGTTTGTGGAATGTCCACTCAGCCAGCCCTCTGGTGATTCTGAAGGATGTCCATTTTGTCCTCAGTTGTAGTTTTGAATTTGTTGTATGGGGCAGCAGTATGAGTGTTTACCTATGCCGCCATCTTGGTTCCTCCTCAAAACATATTTTAAAAATAGATAAAATATTGCTGGGCTGGCCCTCAACACTAGGTTAAACCCACCTTCTCTAGCCTTTCAACCTAGGCCAGTTGATGAAAGGCCTCCTCTGAGTACTCCCACCCTAGGGCCTCAGTCTCAGTCCCCTCATTCTGACCAAATGCAGCATCTCTACCAGTTTCCCACCAATCTGCCAATATGGTCTCACTCATGGACAAATAGGAACTTATCCATTTGTTCCAAATAAATGTGGAGTCACATGCTCAAATAGGTGTAGCCACTCTAGATACCTCGATTTTTTTTTTCTGTTAGAATCATAGATTTCACATTTGCTCAGTGTTTTACTGAGGATCAAATTTGGAAGCCAAACTTTTGGGTAACAGCAGTTCCCACCAGTGAGTATTAACTGCTAAAAATGCAGTATTTCATAAGACTTCTATAACATTTATTTTTTAATCTAATTGTGATTTATTCCTTTTTTCCTCCTACCCCTGGTCTTAGTGTACTAGAACTGACTAGTACCAGTTTCACACTGCTTCCCTCAGAGCCTGGAGACTCAGGTGGAACAGAAGGATAGATGTCAGGACTTCTACCCCACTCCTGTTTGGCCAAAATAGCTTCACTTTCACCCATTTGTTCCATTTGAAGAAAGCATTCTGCAGCTTTAAACTGTTCTATAACCACTACTCTTGTCACTTAAAGTGTGAGAAAATTAGATTACACATTTTGCCCAACATCATAGAGAAGTTAAAGGCAGAGTTGGAACAAGCAGGTAGATCTCTTACTTCCCCATTCTGTGTTTCTTTGTGCTCCTTAGCCAACTTTGGGAAGGGAGTAAGTACAAACAATGGAATCTCTTTGTGTCAAGAGTCTGAGAGGAATTTCCCCTAGAACCAGTTGAATGTTAGTAGTTTCAAGTTACATTATAGTGACTTAGTCTAGTACATGAGTATGTGTACACCTAGCACATAGAAGGCGCATGATAAGTATATGTTGAATAAATATAAGTAAATAAGTATAAGTGAATAGATGAATGAGTAATCACTATATACATTTCCCTAGTAAAACTAATCCTTAGCTGCACTCGGCAAGTCATTTATTTTCTGTTCCTGATGTCACATATTGGACTCCATTCAATTTATAAACAATACTTAGAATTCTTTAGCTTGAATATGCTATTTTCTATGGCCTATAATTAGCTTTCTTAATGTTTTCAACAGAGTCACCATCTGGTAAGAAGTTGATGAAAAATATGAAGCCTTTTCCCACACAAATGCATTTCTATACTCATCCATACAGAATTTATTTACAAGATTAGGAGGTTCACAGACCCCCTGAGACTCTCTGTTCCTCCTTTGGGTTTTATGGATCCATGAGGACAATACCATGATTAATTCACAATCAGTGCTGACTAGAAAACCCCTAAGATCTTGTACCCCTCTTTTCTCTTCATTAGTCTGAGCTCAGTGATGGCATTGCTGTCCTTGTGGGAAGCAATGATCGAGTCCAGGGAGTGATCAGCCAGTTGGAGGACACCTGTAAAACTATTGAGGTAAGTAAGACTCCACAGAAGTGTAACCCAAGACTGAACTCCTAGGGATGTGGCTTTCTTAACACCACACTAGAAAACCGTTTCAATATTTCAATCTCCCCTTATAGAAGGACCTCCTTCCTGATATGTCTCTAAAATATTCACCTCCTGTGATCTTACCACATTTACTAGGTTTTTGCTAGATGCATTGGTGGATTAGCTACAGGTAAAGTAATTCCCCATAATGAAAATGAGTGCTGTCATTTATAACACAATTTCTTTGTGGAAATCTAAATCATCTTAAGAAATGTTAGTAAGTGCCTTAGGAATTCTTGTTCTAGTTTGAGCTGCATATCTGTCCTCTGACAGTGGGGCTGGAAAAGGCCAGTAGGAAGAGAGATCTGCCTGATTATGCTTAGGGAAAGGCTCAGTTACTGGGAGCTTATGGAGGCCCGAGTTGTGGTTTATTCAACTCTGTTTGACCTCTGCCTGGCCCAGTACCTGGCACATAATAAACACTCAATGAAAATTTGACGAAAAAGTGGAAGAATGACTGGCTATTTAGTTCAGACTTAGGTTTGGCATGTTAAAAACATAGGGAATCCTCTTTTCCCCAAGGTCAGTGATAAACTGTGTAATTGCTGAAGGCAAAATGCTGGAACCTAAAAAGGTTTAGCTCTGTAGCAAATATCTTTTCAAGACTTGAAGATTCACAGACTAGTTGAGCCAAGCTACAGAGAGACAAGTGTAAGACATCTAGGTGTCTGGCCCTGAACCTTGGAGCCATTTATTCCTCCCTCCCTGCTCAAAGTTTTAGGGTAATTTTTTAGTTGGACTTCAGGTGCAGAGAGTTGAGGCATTGTACTGCTCAGTTCATGACTTATTTTCTTCATATTTGTGGGCAAGGCCCCTCTTGTTATTTATTTATTTCCTTTTATTACTATTTTGCACTCCTGTTCTCTTCTCTGTAAATAACCATTCTAATATGCTTGATGTTCCATTTACCGGTATCCTTATAAAATATGTATTGTTTTATATGCATGTCTTTTAATTTTATAAATGGCATTGTGTTGTATTTCTCATTCTGCTTCTTACTTTTAAAAAACTAAGCACATGTACATTCAGTCATTCAGTTTTCTCCTCTGTAAAAGTGGAGTAATCATAGTACCTGTGAGAAATTAAAGGAGCATAAGCAAAATGATTAGCATGGTACCTGGCATATGGTGAGTGTCCAGCAAATGCCCTAGTCTTATTATTTTATCATTAGAAAGGCACATTCTATCAAAAGCCAAAGGCCAGTTCCTAGGTGATGACTTCAAGATATTAGCCATAATCATCTCATTTTAGATTCACAATTCATGAAAGTCAGTCTTCTCTCTTCTCCACACTCATATTCCTATGAAAACCCATAAATCTGGGGTCCATTTATAGAAGAAAAATTTTCTCTTGGTGAAAAGCCCAAATAGATTCTAAAGTGGACAATATTAACTTTTTTCTTTTTACTTGTTTATAGTCAAGATCAAATACAACTCAATCAATAAGCCATGAATCAGCACTCCAGTGTAGTACCACACTGAGTCTTGAGTGTATAAATAGGAGTGTGTTGCTTGTGGACTAGTGAGATAATCTCTATACTTGTCTCTGCTTGGCCTTCATCAGAGATACCTCTATCATGGGAGGGTTTTCTGTGAGGGACGTTTAGGTTGGGGACGCATACAGGAGAAAAGTCCTGTGAGTCGCAGTTGGCCTTGAGCAAAGCCAGTGTCAGAGGACACTGAGAGGGCATGGAGAGATTAGACAACAGTTTCGTTCCTGGGAGCTCAGTGCAATAGGAAGCAGCTGTTTTTATTTCCACTGAGAACAAGACTAGAAGGAACAGGTGTGAAGTTATGTTAGCAGAACAGATTTAGTGCAGATGTCAGGAAGAACTTCCTGGAAGCCACCATCAGAATCATTATCTCTATCATTTCTGATAAAAACATTCCTCAAACATAGTACTTTTATAAGTACTTTCACAGATTACTGGAGGAGGATATGTGATTGTCTCCTGGAAGGCTTCAAGATGAGACTGCACCCCTAACTGGTTTGGCTCAAGTGGATAGAGCATCGGCCTGCTGACTGAAAGGTCCCAGGTTCCATTCCGGTCAAGAGCATGTACCTTGGTTGTGGGCACATCCCAGTATGAGGTGTGCAGGAGGCAGCTGATAGATGTTTCTAATTCTCTCTACCCCTTTCCCTTCCTCCCTGTAAAAAATCAATAAAATATATTTAAAAAGAAGATGAGACTGCAAATTGGCAGGAGTCTCTGTTGTTGTTGCTAATCCTCACCTGAGGATATTTCCCCATTTTATTTATTTATTTATTTATTTATTTATTTATTTATTTATTTATAGACAGAAGGAGGGTTGGGGGGGGGGGGAGAAGAGAGAGAGAGAGAAACATTGATATGAGAGAGACACATCTATTGGTTGCCTTCCACCTGAGCCCAGGAATCCATTCTGCAACCGAGGAACATGCCCTTGACTGGAATCAAACCTGGGACCCTTCAGTCAGCAGGCCGACGCTTTATCCACTGAGCCAAACCAGCTAGAGTGGCAGGAGTCTTAAAAGTGCCTATCTCTTCTACCTGTTTATTTCAACTCTGGGGTTTTATCTTAAGAAAATCTGATGAAAAAGTGGTATATAAAACAATATGGAATATATGTATATTAAAAAAAATAATCCATATACATCCATAGGGGGTGGGAATTTCAGGTTAAGAGCAGCGAATAGTGGGACCACAGACAATTCTCAACGTCTTCCTTATATATCCCTGCATTTCACATTTTTCTAAAGTAAGCTTGACATTTTTAATAACCAATAAAATAAGTAAGGGTGAGTGAATGAATGAGTGAATATGGCTCATATAAGCTCAGTTCCTTCAGATAAGTTTAGGTGGCTTATCAGGAAATGTAGGGATTGGCTCAGAGCCCCATGGAAGTATCTGATTTTAGGATTTCTACTTGAAATACAGTGGGGTGTGCAGGAGGCCCTGAGAATAGAGACGCTGCCACAAAATTGTCACATGGTGCACGCCTGTAATTATTAAGATGCTCTCCTGTAGAGGTAGGACCTTATCAGTGGGCAAAACACTAACGGTTCACTTCCTGTTGGCTCAGAAGCCAGCTAGTGAAGCACAGTGGGTCCTTGGCTCAGGGAAATTGTCCTACCTTGCCAAGCGGGTGAATTTTGTACCCAGGTCAGGGTCCCAGAGATCCTGTGTCTCTTGTTCTGCCTGGGGTTGTTGTTTCCCTTTCTGCTCTGCTCACCACCTACCGGAAAGCCTTTGGTGGCTGTGGACCAGGGGGTGGGGAGATGTTGTTAAAGAATTCTCCTTTCTGATTGGTGAGGAACCCCTGAGGGACAGGAAATGGAGCAGCCCCTGGGGTGGGCTCTGTCCTTCCCTAATTACTTGCCTCTCCCCACGAGGAGCCTGACATCTGCCATTTGGTCAAATGTCCATTCCCTTTACATGTCTAATTCTGTCCCTAATCATGCAATGTCTCGCAGAGCTGGCCTGGGCAGGCACCTGTCCCAGGACTGGCCCTGGCAAGCTGCTGAGCTTAGGAGAAATCACATTGTAGACTCCTTGTTATCCTTTAAAAGTACTGTGTTCAGTTCAGGTGAGTTCTCATTGATGATGAGAGTGACATAGTCACAGGAGGGCAGTCTGAGCTGTGAGAAAAGAGGAGTAGCATTTTCCCTGTTGCTGTGTTCTGATGATGATGAAAGAGCCTTCAGTCCTTCTAGCCATCCTGGATGATGTGGCTCAGGCTGGGCATTCCTAGGGCTCCTGATTTTCTGATTGCAAGGGCATGGTCTGGGGCTACATACCCTCACCTTACCAGGCCCAGAAATGTCCTGGGACAGGCTGGAACTGAGGAGGGGGGCTGCTAGTGGGAGTGGAGAAGTGTATTTCAGGAGCTCTCTGCTTCCAAAAAAATGTGCTTGACTTTCATTCTTCATCTCTAGAAAATGTAACCTCCCCCATTTAGTCTTTGTAAATGGCACTTATCCTATATCACTGGACCCCAAGAGCGCAGACAATTAATATTGGCCTTCCTGAGGCTGGTGGGCAGGCAGGCTAGAAATAATCCTGTTTTCTTGGATGCCTGTCTAGGGGAAACAGCTACAAATTGAATAATAAATATTTGATTTTGAGCATTTGCAATATTTGAAAAATGTCAACTTTAATAAAATTCTCTAATAATTTTGCAGTGAGAAAAAATCCTCTGTATTTCCAAAAGAGTGATTTTATACAAACAGCTTTGAAACATTGTCCATGACTATAATAAGAATCATTTTAATAAGCATGCCCTAATTTTTAAGGCAGTATTTAAATGGAAATATAACATGTGCTTAAAAGAACAGATTTCAGAGTTTGATTTTTATTGTATTTTTGGGGGGAGGGTGACACTGGTTAACAATATTATAGAGGTTTCAGATGCACAATTCTACAACGTGTCATCAGTACACTGTATTGTGTGTTCACAACCTCAAATCTCCATCCATCATCATTTATCCCTCTGTACACTCTTCTACACCTCCCCACATCCCCACCTCCCCTCAGCAATTACCACACATTGGTGTCCATGAGGTTTTTCTTTTTTGTTCAATCTCTCTACTCCCCCGGCCCCTACCCCCCAACCCCCCTCCCCCCCGACAGCTGTCAGTCTGCTTTCTATCTATGAGTCTGTCTTTATTTTGCTTGTTAGTTCACTTTGTTCATTAGATTCCACATATGAGTGAAGTCATATGATTCTTGTCTTTCTCTGACTGGCTCATGTCATTTAATATAATGTTTTACAGGTCCATCCATACTGTCACAAGGGGTAAGATTTCCCTTCTCTCTCTCTCTCTCTCTCTCTCTCTCTCTCTCTCTCTCTCTCGACTGAGCAGTATTCCATTGTGTAAAAGTACCACAGCTCTTTTTATCCACTCATCTACTGATGAGCACTTGGGCCACTTTCAAATCTTGGCTATTAAATAATGCTGCAATGAATATATGCATGCATATCAGAGTTCAATTATATAGCACTGTTACTTAATTATAGGACCCTGGGCAAGTAGTTGCTTCAGCTCTCTGTCCCTTAATTTCTTTAACAATACGCTGGGGATAATAATACCTTATTCACAGGGTTGTCATGATGACTAAATTGGTGTAAGAGGCACAGGCCAGGGGCTCAATAACTGTCACCTTGTATCATCTTCAGAGTCATTTTATTCTAATGTTGTTCATGGTCATTTAAACCACTGGAGCATCTGTAGCAACTTTTAAAAGGAGTCAGAGTGAGCATGTCAGGCTCTTGGTCGAGTATGATAGGAGGGTGAAGCAACTCCCTGCAGAGGGAATATTTGAGAATGAATGGAAGTTCTACCTTTATCTAGGAAGCCTTATGGTAACTTAAAATATTGGTAAGCAAGGGAGACTGAACCTCTTCCAGGAACATACTGACTACCCAGAGCACATGGGACTGAATTAAACAGCTGCTCAGCTTGCCTCAGTCTCATGGCTTTTACTGAACCATGGGGCTTGAGTCAGGATGAGCTCACCTGGCCCTCAGCCTTCAGGGAGTTTACACAAGGAGCTTTTAAATGATCAGAACTAATCCACAAAACTCCTAATGCCAAGAACTCAGGAGTAAGCATTAGAATTTTCATAAATTATAACATTATTTTTCTAACATGCAGTGGGGGCGATACAATATGGTAAAAATAAAAGCATGAGTTTGGGAGTCTCAAGGCCCAAGGCCATTGAATAGAGTTGTTCCACTGACCACAGCACAGAGGCCGGATGGCTGGAGAGGGGCTGAACTCCAGTCCATGTGCCTGGAGAGACAGTGTCTTTATAATGTGTCAGTCTCTTTTCTAATGTATCCTAGCAGAGGGCTCTCATCCTACTCTGCACTCTTGGGACTTCTTCCAAGTGCTTGTAATGGGCCTTCATAAGTGAGGAGTTGGACTTGATTTCCTTGAGAGAATCTTCCTACCTTAATATAGTTCTTTATCTAGTATTATTAATCTACTGTCTAATTTTAAACCTTCATTTTTGCTCATTGAAGGGAATTTGGAAGCACTGAATTTAAGTGAAGCTGAGTGGGCACTTACAGACCCAGAGCTGCAGCTCCAAACAAGTGTATCTCAAATGGAGGAATGGAGCAGATATATGAATACTGGTAGGCTTGGCAGAGCCAGTTGCTCAATGACAAGTGGTGGGGCTAAAAACTTATCTTCAGCTCTATTTTTGTCACAAAGCCGTGCTCCTTACATGGTAAGAGCAGTGGTCACAACTGTCTCAGGTTTTTCCCCCTGTTGTGACCATGGCGCAATGCCAAGCTGACATTGCAGGCGAGACATGCAGTCTGTATCTTAGTGCTGTAAGTGACCATTTTGAAACTCGCCAGGAAACAAAAGAGGCATTTAAGATAGAAAGAGGCATTTCATAAATTAAAATATTGGAACTATAGAGAAAAAAGGGATCTGAGCCACTATTTAATCCCATCCCTTAATGTACAGATTAAGAAAAAACAAGCAAACCTGTGCTGAGGTAAAATGGTTTCCTTAGGGTTGCATAGTGATTTCTTGCTTTTTTTCTTTTGAGCATTGAATTAAGAAGAGGCTTGGGATATCCAGTTAAAAGACCCATTTCTTTGGAACAGAACAAAATAGAAACTTTTTAATGAGGACTGACCATTTCTAGATTTCATTCATTCATTCAATCATTCACACCATATTTCTCATGTGGGCATTGTCTGCACAGGTAATGCTGGGAAAATATTGGTGAACTAAACAGAAGAGGCACCTGCTTTTTAGGAAGATATTATTATAGTAGAAGAAATAGATAATAAACACATGAATAACAAGATAATTTCAGACAGCAATGAGTGCCTGGGGAAAAAGTAAGCTGCCATGGGGTAGCATTTCCTAAACTGTGAAGTATAAGCAAATGATAGTTACTATTAAAATGATAGCAATTTTGTAAAAAAAAAAATCAATAAAGTGCAAATCATTAAAAAAACAGAATAGAAATAAAATAACACTTGGTATTCTACTTAAGCCACTAAATAAAAAGTATATGGGGCAACTTAGTGATCTAATCTTTGACCTGAGAGAATATATTAGCCATGACACATGACTTCACATTAGTCTCACTGAAAAGAATGTTCTCACACATATTAAATCATGTAGGAGAAAACTTTTATGAAACAAAGACATTCTGCTAGTGTCACATACTAATATAATACTCATTATTATGAATGTTTTAAGTGTACAATTCATTTTAGAAAAATAAGCTAGAAACCATCATATAGTCACAGTAAGCAGTACAGCATCTGAACGTCAAAGGCATATTTCAGGAATGCAGTGGGCACATAGTTGTTTATAAGCTTAGAACAGAGAAAGAAAGTTTGATTGGGAAGCTACTAACAAGCTTCAGTTCCTAGGGTGCATATAGTCTAAATCTTAAGCTAAAGGGCTGGAAATGGATGGGAATTTGTTAAGTCCAGCAATTTTCATGTCTGGACATGCTGTGTGGGCCCTTGTCCTATTACTTTGACAGCTACCAAGACTCTACACATTTTCATTCCCTCCTGTACTACGTTCATCCCTTATGGCCAATTTGGGCACCACTTTCTGAGCTAATATCACCACCCTCATCCTGTTCCTCTCAGATATCCTCCACCCACACAAAGGGTTGATTAAGGCCCTACCTCTATGCTTCTATGAAGCCTGATATAAATCCTTAATGTATTTCAATTATTCAGCCTACTAGGTTATATTATATTATTGGTCCATAGTCTTTCTCATTCAGAGAACTGAGAGCTCCTTGACAACAGGAATTATGTTTAACTCATTGTTAGGTCTCTAGAGCCTTGCACAATGGTTGGCACAAATGACATGCTTAAGAATCTTTTGTTAAATGAATGAATAAATGGATGGATGACAGCAATACTATTATGAGAACTAACTATATTATCCAACCAGAGGCCCAGTGCATGAAAAGTCATGCACTGGAGGGGGGATCCCACAGTCCAGCCTGCCCCCTCTCACAGTCCAGGAGCCCTCAGGGGCGGGAGGCAACCTGGCCATCAGGGGAAGGCAACTCCCCATCACACCTTTGGTGCTGCCAGTGCAGATAGTGCAAGCCTTCGCCAGCCTTGGTTACCTGAGCCTTGGGTAGCCCTGGGTGGCTGAGCAGCCAACATCCGAGGCTTGCCTGTGCCTTGGGCTAACCCTGGGTGGCTGTGGGGTTGAGGAGCCTGGGAGAATCCAGAGGCAGGCACCCTGGTGCAGCTGAGGGAACTGGTGCTGCCATCTTGTGGCTGTGGGTGCCGCCATCTTTGAGGACATGGCAGTCAATTAGCATATTCCCTCCTTATTGGCTGTGGGTGCCGCCATCTTTGTGACAGTATGAGAGTAAATTAGCATATTCCCCCTTTATTAGATAGTATGGAGGCAGTGGAATGAAGGATGTATTGCTTGCACATTTGTGGAGCATCTTCATAATTAGCAATTTGCTTTAAGTCATTCCTTTTTCCCTCTTAGTCTGAGGATAGTAGAGAAATTGGGGAGAAATGAAAAGTGATTTAAAAAATTTATTCAGCAGATATTTATTGAAGATCTGTCTAAGGTGGTATGTGTCCTAAGCAGACCCAGGTTCTATCACCAAGGAGACTATAATTTAGATATTTAAGAAACTCATGTAAAGGAAGAAATATGTGATATCGAAGAAAATAATGTTTACTAAAATAAAAGAACAGGTAATAAGGGTCGTACAAAGGTCGGATATGTCAGAGATAAATTGGCTGGATCTAGGGAGCACCCACCAGGCAGGAGAGCTAGGTTGGATCATCGTAGTTCAAAACCTGCTCTCGGCCTTAAAAGTCCTGGATCCAGATGGTCAAGTCCAAGGAGACAGGTATATGCACACACACACATCAAGCTTCCTGAGCTTGAAACACCAAAAGGCCAATGACCAGGCCTACTGGATTTAAATATGGATTCAGAGTATAAAGGGATCTGGACAGTACTGGAGATACTTTAGTCACACAGTGCAAGTGGACAAGGTTGACTTCCCATACAACCTTTCCCTCCAGGAATCCAAGACTAGATTCAACATTTCACTCTCTTAGACAGTATTGGATAAATAGAGCACCTGAATGCAAGTATATGCCATAAGTGTTAAGTATTATGGAATTTCAGATGATTAAAAAATGACATTTGACCATAGAGATCAAAGAAAGCTCCATAAAAGAAGTGATATTTTAACAAGTCTTCAACATAGTTTAGTGTTTACAACTGTGAAGTGGGGAAGAACATTCTAAACAGAGGGGGAACATGAGAAAAGAAAGTGAGTGATTCATTTTTGCTGGACACAGGCATGGTATGTGATGGAGAAGAGTAAAATATGGTGAAGGAAAGCTGGAATCAGGTAATGAAAAGATTTGAAAGCCAGTTGTAAAGTTAAAGTGTTATTCTTTAGGAAATGTGGCGTCATAAAAGAGAAAAAGCACTGTATCCCAGGAAAATGAATTTTGCAGCAGCGTGTTTGTCGGCTTGAAGGGGGCATGGCATCCCAGATGCTAAGGCCATTGGAAGCTTCATAATCTACATGAGATGACTGAACAACAATAGAGGCAGTATAGACAGGACAGAGAAAGACTGAGGACACAAACCAGAAAGTATCATAGTTTTTCCCTAACACACACGTACACACACTCATTACAACACAAAATATAAACCTATAAGTTATATAACGAATATATAATTTAAAATAAAACCTGTCTTAATTTGTATGAAATTATCCATTTATAAAGAACAGAAAATGGAAAAATAATTGCTCCATTTAGCCAATTTGAATGTTTTTGGATTGGTCAAGTTTCAATTTGATAAAAGTGGGATTTTCAAAATATTAACACAGTAGTTATCTGTCAGTGATAGCTTGAGGGAAAAGTATCCTACATAAATTCTCTTATCTCCCAAAATGCCCAGATTATTTCTCCAAACACTTTCTAACATTAGCTAACCCAACTAATAGGAATGCTGCAAAAAACAGAAACAGGAACTTTGTGAGAAGTTTGATTACCTGTATGGCATCCTGGAGGAAAGGAAGAATGAGATGACCCAAGTCATTACCCGAACTCAAGGGGAGAAACTGGACCGTGTCCGTGCTCTGATAAAAAAGTATTCTGATCACCTGGAGAATGTGTCAAAGCTGGTCGAGTCAGGAATCCAGGTCATGGACGAGCCAGAGATGGCAGTGTTTCTGCAGGTGAGTCTCCTTTTGGCGCCAGAGGGAACTAGCCAAGCAGATGGGTGTTGGAGAAGTAGTCATCATCACATTTTTGTTATGTACATCTCATTCTGATCTATTTTATCAGCTAAAATACAAGTTCATTTCGTGCTTATTCTCCACTTAAACAATTTCATGAGCATATATTTAAGGAACCATGACGTTGCTTAAATATAAGATGGTTCTGGTATAAAAGAGCAGTTATTTATGGTATTTAAAATTTAAACTATGAGATTTTCAGAGTAAGCAAAGAATGAAGTCTCAACATCATGTTTGATGAAAAGAATTTAAGTAGGCTTGTCTTTTGTTTGCTTTCACAGAATGCCAAAACCCTGTTACAAAAGTAAGTAATTTTCATTTTATGGAAAAAATGCAATATTTTTCACTTTTATCCAAGGCTATCAAACTGTAAACAGTGACAGAAAGTAGCAACTTGTCTCTGTTGCAGAATTTCTGAAGCATCGAAAGCATTTCAGATGGAGAAAATAGAGCATGGTTATGAGAACATGGACAACTTCACAGTCAATCTTAATAGAGAAGAGAAAATAATACGCGAAATTGATTTTTACAGAGGTTTGTTATTCTTGTGACCATTTGGCCAAAATTGCAAGTGTGTGAAAGCTGCAGAGGAGTTCAGTGGGAGGAAAGGTGGATTCAGAGTCACTTTTAGAATGGATGGTGACAATCTTACAAGGATTATAATCTAATGTGAAGCTCTATTTCATTAAAAAATCATACAGTTTGTTGACAGAGTTAATTTAGCTTTGCATATCACAGTGCCCATTATAATGCCATTATTGGGCATTTGACTCTGGATAGTCAAACACTTAATAGTTGATGGTGATGATGAAATCTCAATTTCAACCCTACACAAGGTGTTAGCTATAATGATGTAAGATGTCATCAGGTAGGTACAAGGTTAGAGATGAGATAAAAATAAAAATAGAAGACATCTGGATAGATAGTGTAGCAATCCACTTAATCAAACTGTCAAAGGCAAGAATAGTAGCAAGTCAAGAATAAGTCTTGAGTTGGTAATAAAACTTGGTCCATGTGACCACATGTACTTCATGAGTTATAAATGCATCCCTACCATTTGGTCCAGAAATCCCACTCCTGGAAATTTATTCTAATGAAATCACTGAAAAGAGGAAAATAAACTTGGAGCTGACCAAGTCTTTGATGGTCTTGATCCATCCTAGCCCATTTAGGTATTAGTGTCCACAGATATAACTTTAGAAGCAAATTTTCAGGTGGATCTTTTGAAAAATTAATATAATCTCTCCTTAGTATTGTCTGAGGGTATATTAAGAGTAATGGATTAGGAAAAGATAACATTAATTGTGGCAAAAGTCAGCATTCACTGAACAAAGGAAGTAAGAAATTAAAATAAGACTAGATAAAGAAGAGAGTTGCATTTTCATTTGACTTGTTGGAGATAAATATAAGTGACAATCCTAACCTTTCAGGAGCTTGTAGATGTGACAGTGTGTGGCAACAATCTAAACAGGCTCTGGAATTCAGGGGGATGGTGCTTGGTGGTGTTGAGGACTAGACATCATACCAGGGAAGGGAGGAAGGAAGATGGTGATTTGGCCCTCTTCACATTTGTCCTGTCATTTAACTAGAAGCGTGAAACTCCAGCATGATGGTGTACTTGGGCGATAGTCAAGTTCTGTTAGAGACTATTTCCCTAGCCCTGCCCATTAATAGTTTTCATGGCTGTAGTGGTCATTGTAATGATTTAAAAATACATTACCTTACCAGAAGATGAAGAGGAAGAAGAAGAAGGAGAAGGAGAGGGAGAAGGAGAAGAGGAAGGAGGAGGAGACAGAGAGGGAGAAGGACAAGGAGAAGAAGTAAAATTCGAAGAGGTAGAACATGTTCGAACAGAGCCATCAGAAGAAGATGAAAGTCCGGAGAAAGCCTTGGAGCCCTCTCAGTTGGCCTCAGAGGTCCAGGCTGCCCCAGAGACACTTCCTGTTTCCTCTCCAGAGCCACCTCCAGCCCTGCCACCTGCTGCAGATGCCCCAGTGACACAGGTAACCATTCATGAGTACTTTCCTATTGGACATGCCAGTGTGCTTCCTTGACCAACAGCCTAAATAATTTATTCTGCCTTGAGGAAAAGATAACTATATTTCAGACATTTTATGTGGAAGACAAAAAAGATTTCAGGGCAGTCACAATGTCTGGGAGAAAAGTCCCTGTAGGTTATTCAACAGATCAGTGGTTATAACTGGTTTGACATGGTTTTCCATTAATAACACCCTCAAATATGAGGCAATCTTCATCTGGAAATTGTGTATATGTAACATATTCATTGAGAGCCAATATCATGAAGATTAGGCCTGCCCTGAATACAGATTTATGGTATAGGGTGAGAGTATATAATTTGGGATGAAAAATAACAATGAATACACTTTCAAAACTCTGCATTTTCTATATATAATATAGAAAGTGAATAAAGAAGCCATGGTAGTTTACATCCCTCTTACTCTGAAACACAACTTTTGTTCAGTGTGCAAATGAAGCCTCATTTTCTATGTATGTAATTTGATAAGATTATGTGTTGACAGAATTGTTTAAGAATTTTCTAAGCCAATTAACTCATCCCAAATGTTGTACCTGATTGGCTGACTTTAAATTTCTAAGATGTCACTGGCCAGTTTTCAAGCCTTTGTGCTGACTACATGACACCTTCAACAGATGGGTCCAAAATTGCTGAGTTTGTAGACAATGCAAACTCATCACAAATGAGCCCTGTTTTTGCACCTGCTTTCAAAGTGAATTGAAATTACCTATATAAACAAAACCTCAGAGCAAGAACTGGGGGATGGAAGTATATAATCTATGTTCTGCCTCCATAGACAACCAGGCTAACATACTGTTATTTATAGTTCTTCAAATCTTGAAAATCTAAGTATACCAATTGTACTGAAATTGAAAGAGGGGTGACAACTAAATGGGAATAAGCTCAATGGCTGGTTTTAGAAAAGAGGTTTCAGGAGTCCACATATATTAAAAATTAATTTTGGTCAATAGTTTGACCTTTCTCCTATATCAAATGCTTTGTAAGTAACCTTCATGTTAGGGTTCCTGGTCAGGCTACCATCTTGTGGAAGACAAGCCCAAAAAAGGAGAGGGGGCAGTGCAGAGGCCACAAAGAGGGTACTGTTAGCATTTCTGCCCTTAGCACTTGCCAAGGGTGGGATGAACTAAAGTATGCACTGAAGCAGGCACTGCACACACAGCTCACAATTGTCAAACCCAAAGGGAACTAAAATCAAATGCCTTTCTTCCCTCTTCTTCTTTTTCTTGTTTTACTTTTGAATGTATCTGTCCTGATTAAGGGGGAGGTTGTATCCACTGGCTCTCTGCAGACCACAGAGTCTGAAACTCCAGTCCCTACAGCAACGGACACTGCGGATCCCTTGCTTTACCCTAGTTGGTATAAAGGCCAGACCCGGAAAGCTACCACCAACCCACCTTCCACCCCAGTGAGTGAAGGTCTGGGGCACATAGGGCCTCCTGGTTCTGAGGATTCGAGTATGCAGAAGGCAGAAGTGGCAGAAGCCGCAGCCAGTGAGAGGGCAGCAGTGAGTGGTAAGGAAACTAGTTCACCTGCAGCTACTTCTCAGGTTAGTGTTGATGCTCTTGTGTCTGAATGCTCCCCTGTGCCACCCAGAGTCCTGCTAGTAACCAGGGCTTCCAAAGGGGCAGACAGAAACCATGGCCTTGGGAAAATCTCAGGAACAGCTCAGCCCCAACCCTGGCTTATTGTTTAAGCCTTATGTCGACTTGTTTTTTAAACCTTACATAAAACAAAAAATAAAAATCAGTTTGACCTCACTCTGTGCATGAGTGGTGACCTCACACCTGGCTTCCCAGGGGAGAGGGTCCAGAGATTCTGGCCCTTAGGCACGCAGTTGAAAGCTGCTTTGCCTGTAGTGACTGGCTGGTGTCCCTGTTCCCCTTTGCAAGGCCACTAGCCCTTGCTCAGCCTACTCTATATCCTCCTTGGGCTTCCAAAGACTAATAATCTGCTTTTGTGCCTTTCCCAGCAATCCTCAAAGAGTATGTTTGAATTGAGTTCTAAGTCTGCTCTGCAAAATAACCCGTGACTCACGGATTCTGGGAATGTGCTGGCTACAGCTAGGCAAAGATAGTCTTGGCTTGATTAAATTAGTGCTTCCCCTAAGCATGTGCTCCTGGGAACAGAAAAGCACAGGTTTTCTTCCATTGAATTTTTTAAAACAGAGACATTTACTTACTTTTTTCCTTTTTCTTATAATGAAAGTTTGACATCATGTCTTCTTCCTAACACTGGTTAGATGTTTTGCATGGCTCAAAGATTCCCCAGAAGAAATCTACAATTTCTTCATGAGGAAGAATGTTCGTGGTTACTCAGTACTCTTGAGCATTCTTAAATGCTGTGTGGGTGTGAGTGTCACCCAGACAAGGGGGGCTGTCAAACAAATACACTCATTCCATGCTACAGGGTCATCAGGTGATTCCGAATAACAAACAACATTTTTTCAAAAATTAGAAAATAAACTACTATCTTGACTGTATCTGCTCAAGTGAACCTTCATTTCATGAAAGAAAAAACCAAATAAGTTTTGGAAAATTAAAAGTAACAAACAGGCTTTGTGCCATATATATAAAAATGACAAAAATAAATGTTTGGTTTGAGGAAAACTTTTGAAGTGGATTTCAGGTTATAAAAAAAATGGAATGGACATTGATTATGCTCAGAAAGTATGTGGGAATTCTTACATCTTTATTGGAAGTTGAGTGAGGAGGAGCTGTTTTCTGAACAAACCCTGTGAGGAGCACAAAATATGGCTCTGAACCAAAATGAAAAGTCCTTCTGAATGATATTGGAAAAATTATTTGTGATAATATCAGTGAAGTTTTCTTCTTGTTTCCTCACAGGAGTTAGCAATCTGCCTAGCACTTTTGGCTTTTCTTATACTTCACTACATCTGGAGTCAGATTCAGTGCTTGATTTTTACTTTAATGGGTAGGAAAAATTTTCTTTTCCCTTGACTAACATCTCATGTAGTTTCTTTTATCATGTTTCTCTTCTGTAGGCCCAGAGATGAATTGCTCCCCAACCTTGAGGCTCAGCCACCTAAAAAGAACCAAGTTCCTAGACAAAACTGTGGCATCGAGCTCCCACAATGCAATCACCTCAAGGCACCTTCCTGAGGAGAATTGCTCCATTATCTAATCCTGCATGGAGGGGATCCTGATTCAGAAGTGACTCCGTGGGCAATTATTCAGTAATCCAGTAACAATGGACCCTCCAAATGGCCATTAAGGGGGGTGGGCACAGTTTCAAAAGGCATCCGTGATGCTGTGGGAATTCACTGCTCTTAAAATACAGGGAGGAGTAACAAAGGTCTCTGTAGGGTTTCCATAGATTAAGTAGCAGCATTTCATCTGCTTATACCAGAGGGGCCCAAGGGGTGGCAATTCTTGGTCTGGTGGGCAGTTGGACTAGGTGATTTCTCAGTTGTCTTTGAACCCTCAGACTCTACAGTCTTTCCTGAGAGAGGGGGTCCCTGAGAGAAAGGTGCCCTGGGTACTGCAATATTAGTGGGATTGCAGCCAGGTGAGATCTGAATGAGTAAAGAGTCAGAGATCAATGTTCACTTACCAGCCATAAAGAATTAGAACCAGAGAAAAGTCATAAAGCCAACTAACAGCAGGATATTTTTAAGACACCTCTCTCATAGTCAATTCTTTTCTTGATTACTGTTGGGAGGTTTGCTCAGGGACTGACATCTTACTCTTTTAATAATTCTTTGAATGTTACCAGTTTAATTAATAATATTTAAAGATTCAAACCCCATGAACTTTTAGTAAATGACCCTGCTGGACCTGAGACCCAGCTCCCTGTACCTATAGCTCAGAAGCAATTCAGGATGACTGTGCTGAAAGGCCTCAGCTATTTCTGGCTCACTGACTTTTTCCAGGGTTGACATCTACTCTTCTGAAAGCTCCCATCAGACAGTTCCTTTTTGCCTCATTAGCTGTCTTCTCAGCAAAGGCAGTGGGATCTTAGTGGATTCCTGTCATGTCTTTAACTGTGTGTCAGTGGGACCTGCCCCCACTGGTTAATAGATAGCTAGAAACCTATGCCCCTAGAATTTTCTGAGTGCCCTTGTAGTTTGCTGTCATTATTTATATGGAAGAGTAGTGGGAGGACATATTGGCCATGGACTCAGTGGGGCAAATGGGGAGAGAGAAAACTCCATGCGTTACTGGAATAATCTAATGTGGATCTGAATAATTGTCTGAAGAGTCTAGCTTACATTCTGAGAAGTCAGCTTTTGGGGTTGGTTGCCATACATCCTTGTAATACTTCTCTGAGTCTGCAGGGGGAAAGTCATGCTTCTTGTCTGCCATCCACTGAGCCTATGTCATGTACACTGACATTCATGTGTCTGTTTGGTGGGATGAGGGTGAGGCAATTGGGGACAAGGGGAGGTAGGGTAAATTGACATTCAGTCTTGCAAAGAGCCCTGCTTGTGTAGTTCTTGGTGTTTGAGAAAGGGCCTTTCACATAGAGAAGAAAATCTGTTTATGATGAAGTACCATTCTTTGATCCATGAAAGAAGATATAGACAGATAGATAGAGACGTCACCAAAGTATCAGACTCCTGGCCTCTGAACTTTTTGCAGGCCTGATTCACTTCCATCACCTCAGAATCCAGCTCACTAAATTAGTATTTGTCCAATGCAAGGTTAGTTTGTTAGAATTTCCTACTTCATGATTAGTCTTCCCCTGAACATTTAGAGTGGGATACCAAGTTCTCCTTGATTCATTGGTCCCATATCCGGGAATGAGGTTGCCTCAGAAACTCAGAAGCATCTCAGCTCACTTGCTCATCTGTAAGCTCACTTCAGACTTCATCAGCCAGACTGCAAATCTTTTAAGACCAGTATTCTGTTATCAGGTGCTTTCCTCATGGCCATTCACCTGCCTTTAATTTTGCTGCCTATGATTTCATGCAATCTCTACTTTATCATGTACCTTCTCTCTTCACCTAATCACATAGGCAGATTGTGTGTTAGAAGCTGGTCATGGCAAGAAGTAGACATCAATTCCCTTTACCAGTGGGGAATGGGGACTTAGCTTTTTTATAGATCAGAAGAGCATTGTTGCCTTCCCCATCCTCATTCTCGAAGAAAAAATAATTTCTCAACAAGGTTTGAATTCAGCCCTATATCAACTTGGATCTCATAGAAGACAACCTTCTACAGGATACACTTTGAAACTATTCACAGCCCATTTATCCCAGAAAACCTTGTGAAAGTGGTCACAGGTCAAACTATGCAAAGCTTCTATACATGAATGGGTTTTTAGCTACAAAATTGCCCTCTAAGTTCCACCATTCTAGGCCATGATTCCTATATACTCAGTCAATGCAAAGAGTTTGGTGGAAATGATATTTGGCTTATGTCATGTGTTAATTTTAAATTTTATTTTGAAAAAATTACACCAGGACCTAGTTAACCTCAGAAGACAGGACAATAATAAGTGGGAAAGACTTTGTGAGACAAGTTGGCTTTCCTTGAAAAGCAGTCTCTATGAGCCTCACTTCCTGGGGATCCCTGGTTCAATCTGCTCCCATCTGTTGTCCTTCTTCTTCCTATACTACTTACATGAAAATTATACCTGGGGATTAGCACAGGGACTGTCTCCACTCCCATCCCACCCCTATGGACAATTGGGAATGTCAGTGGCAATTAGATTTTTTCAGAAGTGGGAGCAGTAATGTTTCTGTTTCCCTTTCTTTCTTCCCAGGGAGGTTTAGTGGCCTTGGGTGAAAGAATTTCTCCAAACCATTAAATAGGAGATGTTCAGGGAACAGGGATTTCCAAATAAATGTCTCCTTATTTGGTAGATTAACTTTGCAGCTGCTCTGGCTGATACTTGAGCTTGACCATGGCAGCTGCCTCAAGGTCAGAAGACCACCCCATCTCACCCTCTCTCTCTACATACATACACACACACACACACACACACACACACACACACACACACACACTCCACAAACAGCTAATTACTTTGGAAATAGGGACTTTGACATTAAAATTTCTGCCTCTATAAAGAACCACAGCTCATATATTTTACCAGAACATGAATTTATAATTACATAAGACCCAAAAAACTTTATAGCTATTTGTTGTTTTCAAGAATAGAATATCCACTTGTTACATTGCATTCTTCAAGTCTGAAAACAGACAAATAAGTTGGTCAGACAAATAAGTTGGTCAGACATTCTGCTAAGATATGAGGTACTGAAAAGATCAATGAAATTAGGAGAAAGAATTTAGGTACCTGCTTTTATACCTGACTCTGGGGATATTTCTTTGAATCTCAGTTTGCTCACCAGGAAAATAAAGTAACTATCAATGAGAAGATTCATCTATTTATACAATGTCAGTACTAAAATTTTAATAAATTGCTTTAGTATGTTCATTGGGAGGATCATGGACTTAGGACTGATACAAAGCACTCTGAGTGACAATAACAACAAAAGATTCTCCCTAAAATTGATAGCCCATTGCATTTTCCAAAAGATATTTCTTGTCTTGAAGCTCTTATATAAATCTCCATTTCCCAAGTTGTTTTTCCAACACCCACTTAACTGAATGCTTACACAGCTCTTACTACCCCTTTCTTTAGATGTCATAAACTCCATAAAAGCCCATGATGACTCAACTCTGAAGTCCACCAAAAGACATTTTTAGAATCCATTGCCCAGTAGAGCAAAGACAGAATGTATACATTAGAGACAGTCACAAAACATTAGGTGAATGAAAAGATGAAAGATGTGATTTTTTAAATTTTACCTATTTTATGTGTAAAGTTCCAGAACTTTTTACAAATATGTAGCATTGTATAGCCACTACCATAATTAAGATATAGTATATTTCTGTTATTCCAAAAAGTTCTTCATGTGGCTTTGCAGTTAAATCAACTTCCTGTATCCCAGCTGATTTTTTGCTTGTCATTATAGTTTTGCCAATTCTAGAAAGTCATGTAAATGAAAAGATGCATTTTGTAGACTTCTGTGAGTGGCTTCTTTCACTTAGCATAATGCTTTTGAGATTTCTCCATTTTGTTGCATGTATCAGAAGCTCATTTCATTTTATCCTGAGTAATATTCTATTGAACGGATATGCCACAATTTATTTATTCATCACTTGATGATTGTTGTGTTGTTAGCAGTTTTTGCTATTTATAGGTAAGGCTTCTATGAACATTCAATATAAGTCTTTGTGAATATGTCTTTAAGTAAATACCTAGCAGTAGAATTGCTGGATTATGTGGTAAATTCATGGTTAACTTAATCAGAAACGGTCAAACTTTTCCATACTGGCTATTCAATTTTGTGTTTCTCCCAGAAATGTAAGAGAGTTCTAGTTATTCCACATCCTAGACAGAACTTGGTATTGTGCTAATCTTTTACATTTTTACCATTCTAATGGATCTGTATGGTATCTTCTCATAGTTTTAATTTGCATTTTCCAGATGACTAATGATGTTTAGCATTTTTCATGTGCTTCTTAGTTATTTTAAAATTTACTTTAATGAACTATCTTTTCCCATATTTTGCTGACTTTTTTATTTGGTATTTGTCATCTTGGAAAATTATAAAATTCTTTATGTATTTTGGATAAAACTCTATTATCAGACATGTTTTGCAAATATTTTCTCTCAGTCTATGGCTTGCCTTTTAATTTTCTTAATAATGCATTTTGAAGATAAAATATTTTTAGTTTTAATGAAGTCTAATTTGTCTTTTTCTCCTTTTGATTTGTGCATTTTGTATCCTATTTAAGAAATCTTGGCTTATCTCAAAATCAAAAGATTTTCTCCTATGTTTTCTTCCAGAATTTTTTATAGTTTTAGCTCTTAAATTAGATCTAAGATTATTTTAACATAATTTTTATATGTGTGGAGTAAGAATAAAGGTTTTTAGTTTCTGTGTGTTTGTTTGTTTTCCATGTAGATATTCACTGGTTTCAGCACTGTTTGTTGAAAAGACTATCCTTTCCTCACTTGCTGATTGTAGAAATTTAAATGATCACATATTGTGTGGATCTACTTCTTGACTCTCTATTTTGTACTATTGACCTGTATGCTTGTCCATCTATCAATATCACACTGTTGTGATTAGTATAACTTTATAGAAGTCTCCAGAACAGGTAATATAAGTCCTCCACTTTATTGGCTTTATTTGTTTTTTTCTTCTTCTATTTTTGGTCTATTTCCTACTGCATTCATTTTTGCTCTTCATTATTTTTATTCTTATGCTTACTTTGGACTTCATTTATCTCTTTTCATTCTAGTTCCTTAGGATTAAAGCTTGGATTATTGATTTTAAATATATTTATTTTTCTAATAAAAGCACATAATGCTATAAATTTTCTTCTAATCACCCTTTAGATAATTCCACAAGATTTGATATGTTGTATTTTTATTTAATTAAAAATATTCTAATTTACCCTCTGCTTTTTTCTTTGACCCCTGTGTTATCTGGATGAATAGCATTTAATTTCTAGATATGGGGAGATTTTCTAGACATATTTCTGTTTAATTTCTGGTTTAATTCTGTTGTGAAGAAAAAGTATTCTTTATATGATTCCAATCCTTTTAAATTTATTAAGATTTGTTTTCTGGCCCCAAATATGATATAACTTAATGAATGTTCCATATGCAACTGAAAATATTGTATTTTCTATTGTTGTGGGTGGTGTGTTCTACAAATATCAATTAGGTCAGTTGGTTTGTAGTATTGTTCAAGTGTATTATAACCTTACCAATTTCCATTTAACTTGTTTTATCAATTGCTAAGAGGGATTTTGAGATAATCTGACTATAATTGTGGATTTATCTACTTATCTTCTAAGTTCTATCAATTTTGAAACTCTGTTTAGGTGTATTCACATTTATCATTGCTATATTGTTATATTTTCTTGAAGAATTAACCCCAAGGTAAGTGTTTTAAAAAAGATAACTTCTTGTCTATCTTTCCTCTTTTGCTGTCTGCCTACTTGAATGGCTATAAAGAGGGGTCTTCATTCACATATACTATCTTTTAAGGCAACTTAGAAAAGAGAGGGGACAAGTGGGAAGGAACTTGGAGGAGGAAGGCGCTGACAATCCCTAAGGCATTCCAAATGGTTGGCCATAGGGAAGGCCTCATGGCCTAAATCTAACAAGTCTGTGTCCCCTTTCTCCTCCTCCAGCCATGCACAAAGTCAAATATAGCAAATGCCTCAGATGGCTGAGGTTCCCGATGCTTTTAAGTGACTAGGTTGAACTTTATAATCTGGTGATCAGTTGTCACTGGTCTGTGGGTTCCTATTTTTAGCTTTGATGTAAATTGCTTTATGAGCTAATGTCTCTGTACACTTTCATGACACACCTGCACTCTAGTTCACTCCTTGTCCTGTCTAAACCTGATTCCACAGAGGTGACCCTGTCAAGAGCCAGGGACTTCCAGAACCAGGCTTGTTTTCTTAGTAAAGAAGGTTCTAGATTCCAAACCTAAGAAGGTGCAGTTTGTCCCTTCTGTCTTAAGTATTCCTCTCTATATATCATAAGATATATAGACAGAACCTGAGAAACAATGTGGGTCACCCCGACCTGTGAGCTCTTCATTCTAAAATAGCAGAAGGATGTGTGGAGATCAAGGCCAGTATGAAAAATGTCACCAACAAAACTAGCTCATGGCCGTCTTAGCTCCCAACCCAGGCTCTATAAAGGTAATTCCAGAGGAAATTTTTTTTAAACAATTGAGAAAGAAAGGAGGGAAGAAAAGGAATGGTAAGGAAAAAGAAAGACCTGTGGTTTAAACGGTTAAAAAGATACTTAGGAGATAACAAAGATTCTTTAGTTTTCTTGAAGCTCAGGGTTTAGTTCCTAGGCTCTCAGAAACTAATGTGTCCAGAGACCTAAGACCTTATCAAATGCTTTATCATACCAAGATTCAGTCTTCTTGAAAATATTCATGTTTTCTTAAACTAGAATGAGCAATAGGCCAAAGTATCCTTGGGGAGCCCTGGGTCTCCACAACGTGTCACACACAAAAAAAGATAAAACCATTTTCATGCAAGTAACCTGTGAGACCAGATCTTTGACTCTGATTTCAAGGGCAAATATCAATTCCAGCTACTAGCAGAGACTGAGAGGTGAGATAGAGGGCTGGAAGGCTTCTTTTCTGAGCAAGATTAATTTCACAAGTTATTATAAGAACATTTAAAAAAATAAACTAGTAGGAGATCAAAAACATGATTTCCCATGAGTGTGACTGTAGGTTCTGAGTTTTTTTAAAATGATCTATTTAATTTTTCAGAACAGCAGAAATGAATGAAAATGTAACTATGTTCTCTAACTTTAATTGAAGGATTCAGGGTGTCGAACTATTTTCTAACGGAAATCCCTACCAAGAGTGATTGCATTAGGAGATTCGAGCTTACAAATCACTGATGCTCCCTGTGTCCTGACTGTGCTGGAATTTCAAAGCTTATAAAAAATAGAAAGCTGACCAGTGGTCAGACTGGCCTGCATTTACTGCTTAACACTATCAGGATTTAATAATCCTGGAAATCATAAAATGTTATAATAATGAAATACACACATTTTTACATAGAAAAAATATAGAAGAGAGTAAGGTTTTTCTTAAACAAGTAAGCTTTAGTGAGGCCATTACATTAACATTATTAATGCTCTTTCATTTATATCCTATAATTGAAATTTTCTTTTTCTGGGATTTTTTTTTAGCTTTGCTGGAAAAGTGACATTCTAATAATTGTAAATTTGGGGCTTTTTCATAAGGACAAAAAAAAACTATACTAAAAAATGTAGACTAAATTTCTCAGGATCAAATAGCATCCTTAGTAAATATCACTCTAATAGGAAGCTAAATGGATGTATCCATTTTAAGGGAAAATATAATGTAAATTATGTGTGAGCAATGTAATGAATTAATTTCCCCTGACAACCTGTGCTTACAGCTCTACAATTCCATGAAAACTGTAACGCAGGTACCAGGGAGAGCTCTCTGGGGAAGTTGTTATGACATTGCTAATTGAGTTTTGCTTCCTGTGTTTTTAAATTGTCTTATTATTTTCATTAAATCTAAGACCTATATCAGTGTTGTATATCCTGTGGATATTTTCCTGTCCTTATTTATGTATCTCAGTGATTTCCATGAAATACCTTTATCTCCACTGAAGCCCACAAAAATAAGAATTAATCCACTATAATGTTAACACATCTAAAAAACAAATTCTATGTGGCAACAGCTGTAACTAAGGTGTTCATATTGCTTTATCATTTACAAAGTCTTTCATAGAGCATCTCTCATCTAAACCTCCCAACCACCCTGTACATAAGGAATTGCTAAACTTCTCCATTTTATATTGAGGGATCATAGAAGATGAGTAACCTGCTCAAGATCACAGAGCAGTTGGAGCTTGGTGCCCAATGATCCCTCATCTTTCCCTATAGAGTGTGTGTGTACAGTACAATAGAGGCCAAGCCCACATCCAAGAAAATTGGGTGAATCCCCACTTCACCTGAGCTGATGTGAATGAAGCAAAAATTCCCTTGTGTGACCAAAGGTTCCCTTGGTTTGACTCACTACTCATGACACATTAGCACAGCATCCAGAGGGCAGAGGTCATTTCTGACCTCCACTGCTTATAGGGATATGACTGTCTATTGCAATTAAGAGCATTCCTATCCTGTAGTTGCATCCCATGCTCTCTAGCTGATTTCCAGGGTGGAGTGGGCCATCCTGAGTCTCATCTGCTCAACAACACAAGCTGCCCCTTTTCTCTTTGAATTTGTGGTCACTATTAACAGCTCTCAGCATTTTATCTTAGAATTACTTGGAGCAAGTTCTTCAACCTTTCTGAGACTGAGTTTTATAATCTGTAAATTGGATATAATAATACTATCACCCTTCCATAGCTTTTGAGAACCTGTCTGACCTATTTGTCTAACACAAGACAAAGAAGCCCTTGACGGAAGAATTAATTATCTAATTAGCAGTTCTTTGTAATTCAGCTCTTTCAGAAACAGTGAGGACACACACACTCTACACTGGACACATGATTGTCGGGTCCATATCTGAGAAAACAACTGGCTTTAAGTTTTTGCTAGACTGTGACACGTGTTTTACCTCCTTCCAGTTCCCCACCTGACCTCATCAATTCTTAGATACCACATTTAAAACAAATCACACAGAATACACCCTGTATCCTCCCCTGGGTTAAGAAAAAGTGAGTGAGTTTAATTTATGCTTGTTTCATAAGCCTGAGGAAATTACTCTGGCTTCAGATCTTCCCTTAGCAGAAGGAAGTGGCTAATGGCAACGAAGCTCCCAAATTAATTCCCTTTGCCCATCCCCTCAGTATATATAGCTATAAATCCTCTCAAGGAAAAAAAATGCTCTTTAGCGAGCGTTTTCTTCCTGGAGCTCCTTTTGGAATAGGGGAATAATTATTTTCTTCTTCTAGCTTTCATGGAGACTGTGCTATATTTTCACAGTTCTGTGCTTCATTCCTAACATATCTTGGTTGCTCTGCCACCAAGCAGAAGTATCTGTGTTCCTGTGAGAGAAATGCCCACAATGTCAGACCTGAAAGTTTCCAGGGCTTAGACTCTTGCCTGTGTGAGTCACAGACCTGCCTCAGTTACCTCTCAGACATAACAACTGGCCCATGCTCTTGGCTGTGCTTTCTTTTCCAGTCTGGAATCCATAATGCTTGAGCTATCCAAGGGTCTGAGGTTCAGGAATGCTAAGTAGGGGAGCAGGCCAATACTTGGGTTTAGTCTTTCTGAATGAGCATTCTAAATGTGACTTTAGAGTTCCTACTCACACCTGTTTCCAGAATCTGACTTTGATTCTCTGACTCAGCCTAGCAGGTGCAGGGTGCTTGCCCACTCAGAAGCCTCAAGTCTAACCTTACCCCTCCTAATCCGCATTCCTTTAAGGCAAATGTATTTCTTTATAAACAGGCAAGGTTTCTTCTGAATTGGCCTAGAAAGACTGGCATTTCACATGCAGTGGTTACCAGATCCTGCTGTCGGGTTGGATTTGTGATTAACACTCACAGCAACAGAGAGGAGACTGAGGCCCAGGAATAGGGATCTGGACACAAACCTCCTCACTGTCCCTAGCATCCTTGTCAGGGGCCTAGCATGATGGCTAACATGTCCACAACAGTCATGGCAACAAAGTCCACAAACAAACCAAGCAGAATACACTGTACATCTTCTCCTGGGTTAAGAAAAAGTGAATGAGTTTAATAGGATAAGACATGGATATTTCTAGGCAAAATTTTATCTTGCAGGAGTGTACATCAAGCCATTGTCACCCATTAATATATTACTTGCAATTCAGTTTATCAGATTAATTACTTATCACTCAGATAAATCTGAGGGAAGGGGACACACTTGATAAACTGTAATGGATCAGGAGCATGAGTGATATAGGGGATGATCATTTGGGGAAGGACTGAGGCTGGCACCTCATGGAGTCTTAGGAAGCTTAGAGGCAGCCTGAGGGCACTGACTACTGATCAAAATGACCTGGCAAAGTCCCCCCATTTACTTTGTGTCAGTCAAAAATATAATAATTCTCCTCCTAAATGTGGCTACCCAGACTTGTGCCAAAATGAATGTCAGGAAAGCATCTGTTTAGTTTTGTTCAATTGGTGGACCATTTAGGTAAAAAAGGGGTTGCTGGCCTTGCCCACAAGCCAAAGCAAGAGCATGTTCACCAATCTGCACCCAGTTATATTCCTATGCTAAGTGGCCAGGAACACATCTGGCCTCAGTTGAACAATGAAAGCAGTTTCATGCTTTGATTTTCAAGAATCTTGCCACAAGAAACATGTTGGCTTTAAAAAAATTCAACACACATTGCATAAAAATCAAGTCAAATATTCCACTGAGCATTTTACTCTGTTTTCTTTGACATCTTCCTACTAAACCTAGCCTTCTATTAAGAGCAACAAGCTGGTGTCTCAACTGCCCTTCTGACTAAGAAGTTAAAATTAATGGAAAAGCAGGTCAAATAAAAGAAAATGTTGACAGATGCATAAATACAAGATATAATTTGCTTTCCTCTTAACTCTGCTCTGAGCACAATTGTATAAGCACAATGATAAGTAGCCACTGAAACCAGGCTTGCTTCAGGGAGGCAAAAGGGGGTTGTGGGCACTGTGGAAAGCAAAGCAGGGTGGGAGAGAGAGAGAGAGAGAGAGAGAGAGAGAGAGAGAGAGAGAGAGAGAGAGAGAGAGAAGCTAACTCAGTTCAAAGGAGTAGTGCTGCTCAGCACTCCATGCAGATTATTTCTGGGTGCTACATTTCCATTTTGTCAAGAGAACTTACAAATTCAGATTTTAATGTGAAGTCTCCTAATTAAAAAAATTATGGTAAAAATATATAACATAAAGATTACCATTTTAACCATTTCTAAATTACATTTCAGTGGTGTTAAGTATATTCCCTTTGTTGTACAACTAATCGCCAAAACTTTTTCATGCTGCAAAACTGAAAGTCTGTCCCCAAACTGAAACAACCCCCCATTGCCCTCTACCCCTAGCCACTGTCAACCACCATTCTACTTTCTGTTTCTATTAATTTGACTACTTTAGATATCTCAAAAAGTGGAATCATACAGTATTTGTCTTTTTCTGATGGGCTTATTTTATTTAGCCAGTGTCCTCAAGGTTCACCCATGTCGTAGTCAAAGGGAATTTTTGGACCAGAACACACGGTGTTCCTTGGACAGGATGGTTCCTGGGCTCTTTGTCCACGGACAGAAGGTGGTACAACAAAGGTGGAAATTTATTAAAGAACAAGTACAGACTCCCATGTGGGAAGGGGACAGAGTCCCACTGAGTCCCTGTTTCCACAGTTTATAAAGGCTGTAGATCTGTGTGCCTTGATATCCCCTCTGATTGGTCACTATTCCCTTAGATTGGTTACTATGTAACTCGTGAGCTCCTGTCCCATGTTTTCTCTTATTTCCTTTGTGCTTTCTTCTCCTTCTTCTTCCTCTTCCTCTTCCTCTTCCCCTTCCCCTTCCTCCCCTTCCTCCTCCTCCTCCTCCTCCACCTCCTCCTCCTCCTCCTCCTCCTCCTCCTCCTCCTCCTCCTTCTTCTTCTTCTTCTTCTTCTTCTTCTTCTTCTTCTTCTTCTTCTTCTTCTTCTTCTTCTTCTTCTTCTTCTTCTTCTTCTTCTTCTTCTTCTTCTTCTTCTTCTTCTTCTTCTTCTTCTTCTTCTTCCTTCTTCATGAGGGGCTTCCTTCCATTTATTTTATAAATATAGACCTTCTTCTGTTTCCAGCTCCCTCATTCTATGGCAGTGTACCTGTTGCAGCTTTTCAGCTCCCCTATTCTATGGAAATATACCTTCTGCTGCTCTGCAGCCCTATGCTTCTTCCATGGTTCCCTTAATTTAAAGTCTCCTAATTTAAAAAATTGTGGTAAAAATATATAACATAAAGATTACCATTTTAACCATTTCCTAAACCTGTCTTCTTCACTCCTAAAAATTCCTGTTTTAGTAGCATATGCCAGAATTTCCCTTCTTTTTAAGGATGAATAATATTCCATTATCTGTACATGCCAAATTTTGTTTATTCATCCAGTGATGGACACTTGGGTTGCTTCCACCTCCTAACTATAGTGAATAGGGCTGCTATAAACATAAGTGTGCAAATATCTGTGTGAATCCCTGCTTTCATTTCTTTTGAGTATATAACCAAAATGGAATTGCTGGGTGATATGGTCATTCCATGTTGAAATTTTTGAGGAACAATTTTACTATTTTCCACATAAATACACCATTTTTACATTCCCATAACAGCAAAAGAGTTTCTTTTTCTCCACATCCTTCCCCTGATTTTTAAATATTTTTCTTCCAAAGACATTCTGGATAACCTATGCTCTTGACCCCACTCTGGCACTGGCCTTTCTTCTCTGAAAGATGGCTTATCTGAAAGTTAAGTTCCATATTGTTTGGAAGGAAATCTCATAACTGACTGAGAACATGAGGGTGTGAAAGCAGCAAACTGTTTAATATCAAGTTTTGAAGGCTATAGGGTATTAGCAACTAACAACATTTAAATGAAAGATTTTAAACTCGAGTACAGAAAAGCACAAAAATATATGGAAATTCTGAAAGCAGTTCCAAATGGTTTGTTAGCAACCAGCAGTTTCATACAGACTATATGCTTCTGCAGAAAATATGTTACCCAAGTAGCATCCCCCTGTAGATATTTTAGAACAGCTATTGTGGTAGTTTTTTCAGATTAGAAATTGTTCTCAAGGAAAAGAAGCTACAAAATGGACTTGATGGTCTGTTCCTCCAGGTAGAATTCATATTCATTCCTTCAGAATGGTTAGAAAAAAGTATTTTACACATCAATGAAATGCCCAGTTTACTTAGTGGTTTTTGTTTGTATGTTTGTTTTTAGGATTTGTCAGAGTAAGGTGACTATGGTAGAGAGACAAATTTGATGTGTATAAATAGGCATAGGATTCTGTCAAAATGATGTTCATTCCACCTCAACTTCAAACACATTGATGTAGCCAGCCCATTACCAACTGAATCCAATAGCAATGTTTTTGTAAAAGTCCAACTGCACTGGATGTCTCAACTGTCCCTTCATAGAAATCCACATGCCTCAGTTTTATTCTACAGTGACTAATATGATTTCATCATCTTAGGGAGCAACATATCCATGGAAAGATAATTCCAAAGTCATAAGGACTTGGGATAATTTTGCTGAACTTGAAACAGTACCCCAAAACATATATTTAGGGTAAAATCTGGTAAAGTATAGGACAGGCACTCATTTTTCACTTGAAAGTATTTTGAGTGGCAACAAAACTACTACTAATATTTATCCAAGTTCTGCTTTGCCAGTGATAGGTATTGTCCATTCACATAGCAGGTTCATAAAATCACAAGGAATGTCTAAGTTGGATGCATGTGTCTACCTCATTGCTTTGAAATCAATGGCATTTTAATCCAGTGGGATAATCTAAATCCTCAGAATATGTCTTAGCCTGTCTTTGGTAGTTCTCCTAGGAAGACCTGTGTTTGCCATGATCCCTTTTAAGTATAAGGAATTTGAGTTTATACATCAAATTGCATTTCAACAAGACTTCTTTATAATTGTCTCTCATTTCACCAAGTTATAGTTTAAACTCAAAACAACATAAATACAGGGTGTGGCAAAAGTAGGTTTATAGTTGTAAATATGTGAAACATGGAGTTTATTCTTATATTAGTATTTGATTATTGTATTACCTTCTATACAAATAAATGTAAACTTACTTTTGACCTACCCTGTAAATTTCACTTAAAGATTAGATTGAACAATTACCTCAAAATTATAATGTATCTGTCATGTATCTATAAAAGAGAAGTGTTTGTTATAGTGGTATCTATAAAAGAAGATATTTCTTTGGAAGTGTGGATGTTATTAGATTTTTATGGCCTAAAGAAAAAAGTCCTTTCATTCATGATTTGCTCAAAACTAAGCCTGCATTTTTGCAAAACTTATCTTATATATGTTCACATCCTAGTAGAAAATTTTACTTTAGCAGTGCAGAGATTTGTCCTGCAATATCATGTGATGTAACAATGTCATTTAAAACAGGGTTTTATTTATTCTGCAGACTTTTCTAAATTCAAATTCCCATTAGCTTCATAGCAACTTTCCTTTCAGTAAATAATGTACAAGTGGCCTTTAAAAAAAGTAGAATAGCCTGGACTCTTTCCCAAGAACTTTCCACTGCATGCATTACTGTTGCCTCTTTTTGGATCATGAGTGTGCATTTTTCATGGCTCTTGACCATGGCCAAAATAATCTGAGCTTGCTTCCCATCCCTAATAATAATTATGTTCTATATAATTATTATGATGATGATCCTTTCTCCTCAGTAGAAAAGTGGCTGGACCAACCCAAAAAAGACTAGCCTCTTCCTCCTCTCATTCAGGTTTCCTTCTGTTGCAGATTGGATTTGAGGATCCTCACCTCCAGGGACAGGCTGCAGCTTCAGGGAGTGGGAATGGAGCTGATTCTGAGCCAGCTCGCCATATCTTCTCCTTTTCCTGGTTGAATTCCCTGAATGAATGATGTTCATTCCAACTGCTGTCCCTCTGTCTGCCTGGCTGAAATGCACACAACTAGCAGGGAACCTAGATGAAATTAATATGATGCAAATGATGAAAGGGACCTCTGAACAAGATTTCTCCAACAAAAGAAAAATCTTTAATTCCAGATTACTAAGGGAAAACAGCAGCGAAAGCATTGGGAAAAAGAAACTTCAACTTACGCAAATCTTTTATTGTGTGGGAAATAGTATGAAGGATGTGTCAGTGTGGTATATGTGAGCATGTGTCAGTAACAAGTGGCAAGCATTGAAAAAAGTGGGCACTACACTCTTGTCTCTAATAGGCACTGGCTTTTGTTATTATATAATAGCTCTTTTTCTCTTTCCTTGTTAACAATGCATATGGTCAGTGAAATTCACTATTAATTTAGAAGTGACTGATTTATCAATATATGGACAAAAGGTAAATCATTGACCAAAGGTATGATATGTTTCACAAAGGTTTCCTCTTTTCCATAATATATGTTGCTGGACGTATATCTAGAAATGTTCTTTGACTCTGACACTTTCATAGTCCAGAAGGCTGAAGGCCTAGGACATTTCTTATGACATTTTTCTAATCTAGTTTTAGATATGCAGATAACAAGCACTTTAATTGGGGGGGGAAAAACCTTTCCATAGGAACCATCTACTTTCTCATGTATCCAATGAGACACAACTTCATGTATTTAAATATATACATGTATGAATACACACACATATATATACACATATATACATATATATTACATTATATACGTATATATACTTAAATCGTGTTTTATTTGTCCCACCATAATGCCTCCTTCAGAACATAAATACAACTACACTCTGTATGAACTCTTAAATAAATGCTGTTTTTAACAACTTAGTCTTATAATGATTTATTCAGTGTTTTATTTTATCTTATTAATCTACTAGTCAAGTTACTTAAAGGGTCCCAAGGGAAGAAGCATCTTCATATGTCCAAATTAATTTTGAAGTATTAAACAATCAATTGATTTTTTAACCTATGAGTTTTATAATCTTATATTTTACAATTCACCCCATGATTAATTTTGTGTTAATAATTGTATAAGTTGTTAAATTTTGGATGAGATTCTTTTTTTAAATGTATTTTTATTGATTTCAGAGAGGAAGGGAAAGGGAGAGAGAGAAACATCAATGATGAGAGAGAATCATCATTGATCAGCTGCCTTCTGTACACCCCCACTGGGGATGAAGCCTGCAACCTAGCATGTGACCCTGACCGGAATTGAACCCGGGACCCTTAATCCAGTAGTTGCCAACCTTTTGGCGATTACTGCTCCAAAGGTTTCCTTAAACCAGCGGTTGTCAATTTTTGGACCTCATGGACCACTAATAGTAGTCCACAGGCCAATGCTTTATCCACTGAGCAAAAGCAGCTAGGGCTCAATTGAATTTTTTTTGAGCTGTAACTAAACTATCAAAGGTGAATGAATGCATTGTAAAACTAACTAGATGTGTTGTTTGAATTCAGAAGTGAATAGAGGTAGTTTATATTACTAACATGAAAGTGACTACTGTTGGCATAGACATAAATTTCTCCTATTAGAAGTAGGCATTGGAAAATAGCTTAGAAAAATTATTTATTATAGCAAAATAATGGCTGAATAATGTATGAGACTTTCTCATAGGAAAAAAAATGAGGCATTTGGACCTATAGTTTGTAGAAGTGCCCTTCCTCCACCATTGTCTTCTTTCCCTTTCCTCCTTCCTCAACCCTCCCCAATTAGTTTACATCTTATAGTTAATCATGGCTAAATATTATTTCTATTATGAATGGATCTTCCATGTATAGAATTATCAAGTTTTAGAGCTGGAAGCAAGTTCTCAAATTATTTAACTCAATCTTAGAAGAGCAATCTGAGGTACAAAGATGAACCCAAGGACTACAGGATCTGTGCTAGCCACTAGATTATCTTTGTATTTATAGTAAAAATGCAAGAGATTTTGTCTTTACTTGTGTCTATGTAAGTTTGGAGGAGTCCAGTAGCTGAGACTACTTCTACTACTATTATTGAAAAGAAAAAGTAGTCAGGATTACCTTTGCAGCATTTATTAAAAGTACTAGAGGCCCAGTGCATGACATTCGTGTACTGGGGGAGGAAGGAAGAGGAGTCCCTCAGCCCGGCTGCTCCCTCTCACAGTCTGGGACCCCTCAAGCAGGGGAGGGGGCAGTCGGATATCCCCCGATGGGTCCTTAGCACTTGTGTGGAGGTGGGAGAGGCTCCTGCCACTGCTACTGCGCTTGCCAGCCATGAGCCTGGCTTCTGGCTGAGCAGCACTCGCCCCTGGGAGCATGCTGACTACCAGGGGGCAGCTCCCGCATTGAGTGTCTGCCCCCTGTTGGTCAGTGTACATCATAGCAACAGGTCGTTCTGCTGTTTGGTCAATTCGTATATTAGCCTTTTATTATATAGGATAACTATTGAATACTCTCTTACACAAACAAATTGACCAAGGATTATAAGGATGTTTTATTACTGAAACATTTACAAGGAAAAGTTGATTCAAAGAGCTTACATGATTTCTCTCACCCACCAAAGAGAATTACATTCTTTTGATTCCGACCACAGCAAAATCAATTGGGTGACTTCTGTCTGCTTCTTCAAAATGTTTCCTCCTGGCTCTAAACTCTCTTAATCACACGAAAGACACCTGGAAATGGAAACTAAAAGTAGACAATACAAACACCATTTTGTTGCTATTACTGCACATGAATACACTTTGTGCATTCTAATTACGGAGAACAGGCACTCTTGCTATACATCCTCTAAGTTTCAAGCTATATAAAAATAAACAAATGGTATCAGAGCCACGCTATGGCACAGCATACTGTATTATTTTTTATTTTTGTGCTAAATGCAGAATCGTTTTGGCCAAACGCACCGTTTCATTTGCCAACAATATCCATCAGTTTCCTGTTGCTTTCAGCTTGCTGTGCTAACTGCTCAGCCTTGGCCATTTTCAAGACTTCTCGGAGGATGTGGAAGGTGAGATCCAGTGAGGTGGTAGTTTCCCCGGATCGCCTCTCCCTTTCCGGCGCCTCCTGGCGACCGCTGAGGGCGCTCTCGGCACCTCGCTCAGTGGGACTCACAGGTCTCTCCAGCGGACGCCGGGGAAGCGATCGCAGCTGCCTCAACGCGCGGAAAAAGTTGGCGGCTACCTCGTGAGGGGAAAGGTGGCTGCTGCTGCGGCCGGCGAGGGGCGAGGAGGCTGACCAGAGGGGAGCAGCGGGGCTCTTATTGAGGTTACCTTGGCGGAAGAAGTATTCTTCCCCCATGATGAGCGGGACCGGCCGAACTGGAAGGACCTGCGTCGGCGGCAGCCGGAAGAAATCTAGAGGTTGGGGAAGTTGTGGGTCTTGTCGGGCGCCTGGAACTGGCCCCCGGATGAGGAGTGCCCTGCATGGCGGACAGGGCAGGAGAGCCACGAGCAGGACGCCCGCGGTCATGAGCAGTGGCAGTCTCATTTTAGAGGCACTAGAAGAAGGAAAGAAAGAAAGAAAGAGTTGGTCAACTGGGAGGTGCGGTGTGTGTGTGTGTGTGTGTGTGTGTGTGTGTGTGTGTGTGTGTGTGTGTGTGTGTGTGTGTGTGTGTGTGTGTGTGGTGGGGGTGGGGGGGAAATGTGGTCTTCCCAAAAACTCACAGACTTGGCTGGGGCTCGAGCGGGCGCTGTCCGCAGTGCTGAAGCTCCCGAAGTAGGACTTACAGAGCTGGAGTGAAAGGGGGAGCAGGAAAACGGACGCCTGCGGGGCTAGGCACCAAAGCTCAGCCCCTCGCCAGGCTGGAATGACCCCTCTCCTTCCGAAACCCCCAAAGGGACAGTCCCCAAATCCCCTTCCTAACGATCTCTAAAACTGATTTCCAGAGCTCTAGATAGGATCTACAAATTTAAGACATCAACCGCTCTTAACTCCCACTCCCTTTCGGATGTTTCAGCTTTTTCCTCCAAATTAAAAGCTACGTCTCGTCCTCCTCCTCATCCATCCCTGCTCCAGCGCCCTTCTTTCGGGGGTCGGAATCAATGGGGTGCTCCTCTACACAGCCGGAAAGGAGTAATTGGAAGTTCGGGTAACGATGAGTAGCCGTCTAAGTTTGCTTTTGTCACATCCCAGCCTCTATCGGGATCTTGAGGCAGTCAAACACACACACACACACACACACACACACACACACACACACACCCACACCCCACTGGAAGGGCAGGGTCAGGGCTCCGCAGCGCGCACGGTGGCAGCTCAGGCAGTGCGAAGTTGGAGCCGCGTTTCCGTCTAGGCTCCCTACCTTCTGAGGCGCTGCTGCAGATGAATGTCTCCGGGCTTTTTCAGGGGTTTTCTTTCTTTCTCCTTTCTGTTTCCACTGTGGGTTTTTTCTCCCCTCTTCTCTTTCTCTTCGGTCTCTCAACGGACTTGGGCTCTGAGTTTCTCCACACCAGAGCCTGGAGTGGGATTTTATAGCGTCGACCCTCTTCAGAAATCACGCAGCATTTGCCTAATAAGCTGACGCTCTCTTGACAGCTCGATTGCGTGCTGCCTCTGCTCCTGCATAAATCATTGGGTCCTGCCAGGAAACCAGGGGCAGAATTTTTGCTATCTCAACACTGAATCTCACATCCAATTATATCAACAGATATTTATCGCCTCCTTGGTGACGTCAACCAGATCTAAAATGGAAGAGCTTCTTATGACTTGTCCATTGACAAAAATTCTTGAATGAAATTTCCCAAGCGTGAAAACATATTGACCTTTTACTAGGAAAAGCCAATTTAAGGATCAGAAAAGAAACAGCGATTGGGATGGGGAAAGGAAGGGAGAGTTGGAGGAAAGGGAAGTCTATCAATGCACAGTCCTACAGGAAAGCAGCAACCACTTATAAGGGGATGGCTCCCCGACCTCTTCTTCCCTTGCTCTCCTAACTTCTCTGACCAGTTATCTTGTGCAATACCTCGATATCTGAAAATATTCCTTTGCGAAGAGACAGTGTCCCAGGGCCTTCCTGCATGGATATGAAGAACAAGGAGATGGGAGTGTAGAGGTACTCAGCTTTTAAGCCTCTGTTTGTTTTTTCCTCCCAAGAACAGGTAATGGAATTACGAGTCTGCAAAGGCAAAACCAATACCAGTAAGTCTCTTAAAATGCAGCTTGCTTTTTAAATGATGGCAAGAGCTATTCCCATGATGAAGGGGCACACCAGGGGCAGTCTGGGGTGCAACAAAGATTTTAAGTTCTTCCAGAAGCTTACTGCTCTTCCTTTGTTTCATCTCTCAGTAATTGTGGACTTTTTAAATTACCAATTTAGAAAAAGGACCAATAAGAGGTGCCTGAATTAAACAATCTTTATTTAGTTGCAAGCCCAATAAGAATCGATTAACTTCCTATTGTATATTGGAAAAGGTTTAAACTGCTTGATAACAGGGCATGTTTGCACTGATGCATACTGATTCTGTTAAAAGGTAAATTCATTCATTTTACTTCCAAATACTATAATAGTATCCATATCAAGGACAGGTTTTTCTTTTTAATTACCATTTCTTTTTCCAAATTCAAATGTGCTCCATGGAGCCTGATAAATAAATGCTCTCTGGCACTACCACAGAATGGAATGACTATAAAACCACACTCACATTTGGAATTAAATTGATATTATTATCTAGGTGGGAGGCAGTTATCTCTAATTGTGCAATTCAAAATGCAGTATCAAACTCTGATATCTATGATTCAATTCACCTTTCAGATAACCATCAGAGTTGTTTATCAGAAATTTCCTTTTTCATTTCCGGTACCTCTGCTGCTTCCTTTGTAGCTAATATGTATGATAAATGATGCAATGCACATTTCAACTCCCATTTTGGCTCTATGCCAATCTACAACTGCTGTTAGAAATAAAAGGAAAGTAAAAAGAGAAATTCTGGCAGTTTCCAGAGAAGTCAGCCCATAGTTGGATCATTGCACTATGGAACATGCTTTTTAAATATATATGTATAATTGATTTCAGAGAGGCAGGGAGGGACAGAAACATCAATGATGAGAGAGAATCATTGATTGGCTGCCTCTTGCATGCCCCTTACTGGGGATCAAGCCCACAACCCAGGCATATGCCTGACCAGGAATCAAACTAGTGACCTCTTGGTTCCTGGCTCAGCATTCAACTACTGAGCCATACCTGGCTGGGCTAGAATGCACTTTTGACATGAGAGAACAGAGAAAGAAATGTGTTTCCAGTAAGTATGTGAATTGTTAATAGAAGATCAAGATTATAAATAATGATTGAGATTTTAGAGAAAAGCTATTTTATGTTGGTAGGGAGCATATAGAACCATAATTTTTACTTCAAGTTGAAATGAATCTCAAGTTTTTTGCTGACTGTCTTTCATGAACCCTTCTCTGTCTGCATTGGCAAATACCAGCTTGGATGTCAATCTAGAAGTGGAAGTGGATTTGGAAGAGGAAGTGCAGATAAGTGGGTGCAAAAAAAGAATGGGGAAAGGATAAACCAGGGCATTAAGCTAGGGAGGCCTGGGAGGTTCCTCCAGAGAAGACACTGCTTTGGACTTCTCTTATTGGGCCAGATGGAGGATGTGGTTTTATTATAGCTCCCTCATCACTGTTGAGTCCTTGCAGTGAGATTTTCCTAAAGTAGGTATAGTTGGTTAGGGACAAAGTAGCTCTGACTAAAAGTGAGGAACAAAAGGCCCATATCCCAGAGGAACAGGATCTGTGCAGGGTAGTCCCTACCCACAATTTATCCAAAAGATAGATCTCATTAAATCACTGAATGTTCACTTTAGAAATGACTTGAAGAGATCATTTGGTGTAAATGAGAACCAGAAAGGTTAAAATGACTTACCTGAAGTTATTCAGCTAGTTACTGGTAGTGACTACCAGCCCTTTGTAGCAGAGACGCATGAACAAACTGAAGTGAGAAGATGAATTTAGGTAAAGTGTCATATTCACACATCTTTTCTTAGACTTTCCTTATATTGGTAAATATTATCACATGTAAATCTCCCTAGGCATGAAAACACACATAAGTTTCTGTATGTATATACTGCAATTTACCTTTAAGCTAAATCTTATAATTATAACATTAGGTTTCAAAAGACGTTGCCAACTTAATACGCTTACTTTGATTTTCCACATAGTTCACTTAGAAAACAGAAATCTTTTGATAAAGTATAGAGTTGTATGCTTCTCAAAATAATTATACAGTTGTGTGGTGGAGAAATAACATGATATAGAAGACTTACATGTGCAGTATGTAAGTCCATAAAAATCGCCACTGACATATTTTTATCTAACATGTAGGAATAATTTTTTTAAAAGGAGTCTTTGGAGAACCAATTTAAATAAAACATAATGTAGGGTATGGCTAAAATTTTAAAAGACATGGCACAGCAATCGAATGAATAAGAAATATCAGAAATAATAGGCAACTACTGGACTTATTCCTGCTGTCTGAATCTTCTTGCCCCCCCCTTTTTTTAGTAATATAAAATATATTGGTAATTTTTAAAAATCTTTATTGTTCAGTTTATTAATTACATTGTTCCTCCTTTTTTCCCCCTATAGCTCCCCTTCATCCGGTACCCATCTCACCCTCTGCCCTTACCTCCCCCCCCCCCCACTATCCTCTTCCATAGGTGTATGCTTTTTGTCCGTCTCTTGCTGCACTTCCCACACCCCTTTTCTCCCCAAGAATTGTCAGTCCATTCCCTCTTTATGCCCATGATTCTGTTATATTCACCAGTTTATCCTGTTCATCAGATTTTTAATTCACTTGATTTTTATATTCATTTGTTGATAGATGTGTATTTGTTGTTCATAATTTTATTTTTACCTTTTTCTTCTTCCTCTTCTTAAAGAATATCTTTCAGCATTTCATATAATATTGGTTTGGTGGTGATGAACTCCTTTAGCTTTTTCTTATATGCGAAGCACTTTATCTGACCTTCAATTCTGCATGATAGCTTTGCTGGATAGAGTAATCTTGGTTGTAGATTCTTGCTATTCATCACTTTGAATATTTCTTGCCACTCCCATCTGGCCTGCATAGTTTCTGTTGAGAAATCCACTGACAATCGTATGGGTGCTCCCTTATAGGTAACTAACTGATTTTCTCTTGCTGCTTTTAATATTCTCTCTTTGTCTTTTGCTCTTGGCATTTTAATTATGATGTGTCTTGGTGTGGTCCTCTTTGAATCCTATAGTTTGGGGTTCTGTGCTTTTCTTGGACTTTTAAGTCAATTTCTTTCACCAGAAGGGGGAAGTTTTCGGTCACTATTTCTTCAAATGGGTTTTCATCATCTTGCTCTCTCTCTTTTTCTGGCACCCCTATAATTTGGATGTTGGTATGACTGAGGTTGTCCCAGAGGCCCCTTACACTATCTTCAATTTTTTGGACTCTTTTTTCTTCTTGATTTTCTGGCTGAGTGGGTTTTGCTTCTTTGTATTTCAAATCTTTGACTTGGTTCTTATGGTCCTCTAGACTGCTTTTAGGTCTTTGTGTAATATTTTTTATTTCAGTCAGTGTATGCTTAATTTCTAGTTGGTCCTTTTTCATATCTTTGACGGTCTCATTCATATCCTCAAGGGACTTTTCATATCCTGAAGGGTCTCGTTCATAACCCTGAGAGTCTCGTTCATATTCTCATAGATCTCATTCATTTCCTCGAAGGTCTCATTTAGTTCATCGGCCTTTTCTAGGAGCCTCTTGAAAAATCTTATAACTGTGGTTTTGAACTCTATGTCCAGTCATTATTTTCCCTCTATTTCTTTCACATCTGATTTCTTTCCATGTCTCTGCATTGTGGCTACTTCCCTGAGTTGGTCGATTAGCTTTGTGTCGTAGATGTCCTCTAAGGGACAGTGGCTCAGCCTCCCCAGTTACCTGAGTTACCTGAGGTGGATACTCTTGGTGCAGCCCTTTATGAATTGCACAGTCTTGTTGAAGTTAAGCCTAGATTATTGTTGCTAGCACTAGGAGGGTTTGACCTCCAGGTCATTGGCTGTGAGGATTAGCTGTGCTCAGGTTGGATGGGTGGAGTCTCCAGGCTGAGTAGGCAGCCTTGATTTCCTGTCAGCTCTGCCCTATGTGGCATCTGGGGCTCTGTGTCTGGTGGTAGTGGCTGCATGCACCTCTGAGAGAAAGCTGCCGCCAAGCTCTACCCGCTGCCAGACAATTCAGCCTCTCCCCAAATGAGTCTGCACACCCAAAGTCTCACCCAGGGTTGTAAAACAATTAGTCTGGTGGTTTCCCTTCTTTCTTTCTTTTTTTTTCCTGCCAAACTCAGATCAAGTCATGAGTCCTCTCTGCGCACTCACACGCCATCTTCGCAAGCTCACAGACCTCTACAGCTCCTGAGTTTCAGCATGCTTCCTCCTTACTGTCCAGTTTCACCCTGTATGGGTACGGGTTCCCCGAACCTTGCCCAGAACTGGGGAATCAGTGCAGTGGGACATCTTTGTCTCCCCATTCAAGAAAACCAGCCAGGTCTGCAGCCGCCCGCCCTATCCGCTGGCGTGCGCATGGCTCCAAACCTCTGACTCCATGCGTATCCTCAACTCTGCCCTCCGCAGCTCCTCTGAGTCACTGTGCCCTATCTTTACTTTTATCTGTGGAATTTCCACTCAGCCAGCTTTCCAGTGATTCTGGGTGATGTTCGTTCTGTTGTTAAGTTGTAATTTTGAAATTGCTGTGTGGGGCAGCAAAATAGGTGTTTACCTATGCCGCCATCTTGGTTCCTCAGTCTCTCCTTGCCCTTTTGAGGAGTACCCCAATGTGTGCTTCAACTAGCAAAGTTCATGGCAAAGACAATTTTTCAGTTTCTAACTGAAACATTTGTGTGTTTTTGTTTTTGTTTTAAATATATATTTTTATTGATTTCAGAGAGGAAGGGAGAGGCAAAGAGAGATATAAACATCCATGAAAGAGAATTATTGATCTGCTTCCTCCTGCATGCCTCACACGGGAGGTGGGGGTGAGGGTGGGGAGGGTGAAGCCTGCAACCTGGCATGTGCCCTGACTGGTAATTGAACCCTGACCTCCTGATTCATAGGTCTACCCTCAGCCCCTGAGTGATGCTGGCTGGCACATTTGCTGAAATGAATCTACATCTTCAATGACAGCCCAGGTTGGACAGGTGGTCTGGTAACTACTTGTAACTGTGCTTTAGATAGATAGATTAGTAACTAACTACCTTCTGCTTCCATAGGAAGATCTCAAAGAGCACAGATATCTAACTGCTTCACAAGTTACAGTAACTTCTAATAATCTCTTTTGATTATCAAAGCTATTCATCTTCCTTGTATGAAACTTGGAAAAAATTACAGAAGTATAAAGAATACAAAATTACTCAGATTCCAGACTCTAAAGATGATCTCAACTAATATTTTATTGTTTCCCTTGAGAAATTTTCCTGAGCTCATAGATTTTTAGTAATTGAGGTAACACTGCTCCTAATTGTGAATCTCTACTAAAATAAATAAATAAATAAATAAGCCCTCTCTTATTTAAAAGAAAACTAATTGATAGAAGGAATCTTTCCCAGATTTTGAGATTAAGTTTAGGACATGTGTTGTATGTTCTAACATCATGAATGTTCTCCATCATAAAAATCACTTTGTTTTTTAAGATCACACTTTTAAATCGTTACTGGTTCAATATGTAGCTTACTTGCTGAAATGTAAATTGTGTAACAGAGATTTGATTGTATTTATAAACTGTCATATTTACTACTTCAGCCCCTAGCAAATGTTAAAACATGGTAAGAACCCAATAAGCCTTTTTGAATAGATAAACTATAAAAATTTGTTGGAGGAATGAAGCATAAAACAACCATCCATAAGTCTATCGTCCAGAAATAACTAGATATTTTATAACAAAAATTTTATAACCTACTGTTTACACTTAAAATTGTATTTCAAACATTTTATGTCTACATGACATCCATTTTACTGACTGCATGGCATTCCATCAAGAGATGTAGGACAACGTCTATTCCCTCCTCATTGTTGATCCCCATCCTAATAACCTGCTTTAAAATTTTTCTTTGCTCTCTTGCCCTGGTACTTTTAAGTAATATTCCCACAGAAGAATTTCCTGATCTTTCAAATATAAACAATATCTGTTAATTCCCCAGATTATAACATGAGCACCCTGACTCACATACCACCTCCCTTGCATGTCCACTCCTTTAAACAAGTCCTCAGGACAATGAGATTCTGATCAGCATCAAATAATCTTAGGAGCAAAGCCTCAGGTCTGTTGACCACAGAAACAGAATTTTGGTCAAACTAGAGATAACATCTAGGCTTCAGCTGTGTTTCAGTTTCAGACCCAGAAAAGCAGCAAAACCAGAGGAAACGATACCATGGCTGACATTAGGACCAGATTCAATGACTAATGACCCCCTACCCTAGCACTGACCAATCATTAGAGACCACAACCTTGATCTTATATGCTCATTTTTATGAATCATCATATTAAAGGGCATAGGGAAAACTGATGAATATTCTATTAAGACCCGCCCCTAAAATGTCTGCCTTTAAATAGAGACCCTTAAGACAAAGGACCTAGTGAACACTTTCTCTCTAAAGCATCCCAAGTGCCTTCTTTCCTCAGGCTCCTATCTTTGCTTTTTCCTAAACTGTAAGGGTCCCCATGAAACTTGCAACAGCGGAGCAGTGGGCAGCGGCAGCTCACTCCAGGCAAACCCTCTGAACCCTCCAAGGGCCCTTCTTTTGCCTCTGTAACTTGTTTCCTGACTCCATGCAGCTCAGCTGGCGTATTCTGTCTCCCTAATATTCTTTGGTCTAATCTCTTTGAGTGTGCTTTTGCTTTGCATGCTAAATAAACTTCCTCTGGTGCCAGGTTCTTGGCTCTGAATTCTTTCTTTGCCAAACTCAAGAACTGAGAGCCAAAATCACTGGTAACAATCCCCAATAGACCCTATCAGTCAGTAACTATCTCAGCATCCAGAAATTATCATTGGGTACTTTATATCCTTTCCTCTGTAAATGGCAAGGACTTTGTTACCTATCCCTTTATTTTTCCAGAAGTTTGGAAGTAATCTACCCTGAGGAGATGACTCAGAGCATTAGTACTGTTTCTCTAACAAGCTTTTGTCTTGATAGACAAGATTGACCTTTCTGTTTACATTGTAATACATCAAATTTTCTGTTTTAGGCTCCAGATAATGAATGGAGGGCAGTGAGAGGATGTGTGTGAACTTTCTGTCAAGAAGGGCAATTTGCAGAAACTGATTCTCTTACAATAGTTGGTCATGAGAAAGAAATCCATCATCCAAGCATCCTGAATAGGTATTTACATTCATGAATATTTCTTAACTCTAAAGGACGATTCTCAAAGAACTCTCCTAGAAATGTTACTTGTGTTACAAAGGGGTAAAAAGGGTGTGTGTGTGTGTGTGGTGTTAAACAAAGATTAAACATATTTTTACTGCAAAATTTTCTAGTGTTTTAAAATATTTTTTCTGCAGTGTAAATCCCTAGATTTTCAGAATTCTCCAGACTTATTTGACCACAGAACATGTTTACTGTGGGACTAGTTGGGAAATATAATAAGACAAGGCATCTTATGAGGAGTCCAGCTACTCTTCTTTTCTTTGCCATTCATATCAAAGAGCTATTGAGTCATTTTCTACCACTTTTAGGAGAAACTTTTAAAATGACACTTTTTACCCTTGAAGAGATAGTTTCAAGGTATGGGAGACATCTATTCCCAGGGCTTCTGAAGATTACACTGGGAAGAGTCACCTTACAGCAAGGATCTGCTGAGCCCTCCCTCCTTACCCAAGAAATGGTCAGGTTTGACACTTCCTAGTCAGGAAAAGAAGTTGGTCTCTACAATAATTTAGCACAGTGGAAATGTGTGGGCCCATCTTGCAAAGGAGGACCTCCTTTGGGTGTGAAAAGACAGAAGTGTTCTAGACAGAAATTATTGCAATGGTGACATTGGGTTTTACATATATAATATTCAGTTACTCAAGAGGCAGTAGGCAATAAGAGTTGCAGGGGTGAACAGAGACGATGGACTGCCAACCTTCAGGAGCTATGGGTTCAGACCTTTGTGAACCTTGATGCAAGCTCTGTTTATCTCTGAGGCTTCTGTCATTCATCTGTGGGAAATTTGATGTTAGCTATCATGATAAAACCTATAGTTAATTTTCATGAGTGTACTTGTTTGTCTGTCTCCCAGTTTGTTGTAAGCTTACTTCCCACTTTGTAGACTGTAACTTCTATTACTCTGCTTACACGTGATAAGTGTTTGTTGGTGGTTGGAGACTGACTAAGTATTTGCTGACCTAAGAAAAAGACTATATCAGTTTCATAACTGTGAGTCAATGAACTTTTGAAAAAATAGTTATATGAAGTCAACCTGTGTGAAAGAAAGGATTCATATGATTTGCCACATTCACTGTTCTCTTTTGCTTAAATTTTAGAAGTGACCTGAGCAAGAATGTTTTGAGGATAATGGAAAATACTTAACTGCCTCAAGATGCAGCAAAGTTTAATACTCCTATTTATATAAAGTTAAATACATATAACTTAATGTATTTTTATCTTATCAGCAACAATAATTGTAACAAAGCGATTTTATTTGAATAAAGAAATGCAATTAAATAATTTGAGAGACGACTTCAGTAAAATAGTTATTCAGCTTTCTAAAGCAGAACACCATATCTGATTCCTGTTTATGATGGAATTTGTTCTAATATCTTTACTCAAAGACTTCACTAAGAATAAAAATTGTCAGTGCAGCCTTGCAAATAAAGTATTACCTGACTCCCTTTGCCTGTGGAGAAACACTAGATTTTCCAAGTATGGCACTTGTCTAACTACCTTAGTTCTGTTTTGACATGATTACTTATTAGCTAGGTGACCTTGGACAAGTTATTTAAATTTCCCAAACTTTTTGCCTTATTTTTCAAAACATTATAAAATATCAGTTTCCTTATTTGTTCCTCTTAGGATTGTGGGGGTTAAATGATATAGTGAATTAGGACCTAGAATATAAGAAGAATTCAATTAACATTAGTCACTGTTGCTAGACTACTTATGGTTGTTGTTATGTTTGAAGATAGTCATTCTATCTAATCTCAGCTCTTCAGACCCTAGCATTGTGCCCAGTATTTTAGGCTTAATACATGTTTGTTAATGAAATACAATAAGTGTAATCACTATTTTTCTTCTAATACCAGAGGTTTGTCAGCTATCCAACTGATTTTTAAAATTTAACTAATGGACTTTATTTCATAAGAGCAGTCTCAGGTTTACAGAAAAATTGAGCAGAAAGTAGAAGCAGTTTCCATATAATTTTTCTCCTCCTCACCTATCCTCCTCCTAGTTTTTCCCTAGTATTAATATTACTATTCGTATCTGACACTGGTGTTACAATTGATGAGCCAGTGTTGATGCATTATTATTAACTAAAGTCCATAGTTTACATTAGGGTTTACTCTGTGCTATACATTCTGTGAGTGTTAACAATGCATAATGTCATGTATTGACCCTAATAGTGTCACACAGAATCCCAGGCATAAAAATACCCTGTGCTCCAACTATTCATTTCCTTTTCCTTCCATTCCAACCCTTGGCAACCACTGATCTTTTCACTTTCCTATATTCCATGACTTATAGCTGGAATTATACAAATTATAACTTTTTCAGACTGGCTTCTTTCACTTAGTAATACAATATGCATTTATTTTAGGTTCTTTCCTGTCTCCCTATATTTTTACTTATGAATAGCATCATTTTGACTTGGGAAGTCTTTTGCCTGATGTTTCTCTACTTAGTAAATATCTGCTCACTTAAGGATTATTTCTGTGTTCAAACTTTATTCTCATTCTAAATCTTTGTTGATTTAACTGAAAATAGGTCACTCAAAAGGGAATTCTGCATCTTCAGTTAACATTTCTAATTAAAAATAAAATACTTATCTATTCTAAGATCAATAGGCCCCCACTTCCCGTGGAAGCCTCTGTTTTCCCACAGGCTGCTATGTATCTGTCAGATTCTCCAAGTGTGATCTGGATAACCACTGCCTTTAAGCTGGCAGAGAGTTCATTTTTCTCCACAGCTCCTAGACAACCTTACTATTGCTTCATTCTTAGCCTCTGCTCTTAAGACAGGCAATAGAAAATAATCATTCATCATACATTTAAAAATTTTGACTTTTATTCATCTTATCTGTCTCCCTGAATCAATCCCTGGAAGGCCTATTCTCCAGCCTGAGAAAGGAGGCCAGAGAGCACAGGTACACCGCCTACCTGCCTTTCCCGAAGGCCAGCCCCCGCCTGGCAGGCCTCTTTTGGACTTCATTTCCTTGATAATTTCATGTTCATCCTGTTCCACAAGACATTCTAAAATACAGTCTATTCTGCAGCCCTTCAGTTTTCTCTAACCTTAATGTTTGGACCTTTCAAGGTATGTCTCTCCACTGCTCTAAATTTAGAAAATCCATAATTATATAATATATTTGGCTGCTTCAGTGCTTTGTTAAAAGCCATCTTCTTGGGTGCTTAAACTTTTCATAGGGCTTTTTGCTGGGGAAATTGAGAAAGAGTAGGTTTTTTACCAAATCCCTTGGAGCTGGGTGATTTGGATTTCGCCAAAAGATCTGTTGTATTCATTCTGTTTCCATTTTTGTGTCTAATTATGGGGTGGCTCCTGATCATGAAGGTGCAGTACCACTGGGACCTCCATTCCCATTTGCACAGGTAGACTCCCCAGTTCAGGGCTAGGGTGTGAGACTGGTCTAAAAGGTGTTCGGCATATAAAGAAGGGGACAGCTCAAAGCAGAGTCCTGTGTTTTTCCAAGTCTCAATCACATCCCCAAAGCAACGTCAGAGCCCCTGAAACCATGTCACCTCTTTGGGTGAACTCTGTACTTGACTAAGAATTAAGAATAAGGCTAAGCTTAAACATAAGCAATTGCTATAAATTGGGACTTTGGGGTTTTGATGAAATATAAAAATTCCAATCTATGTTTGTATCTGCTGGGGCTTTATCAGAAATCTTCTGGGGGTTGCTGAAGGGGGCTGTACATGTTCTCAGAAACTACCCACTGAGAATTCTCCTCTGGAAACTTGGAACAATGAAGGTTTCTCCTTTTTGGTCAAAAAAAGTATAATAGTGGCTTGCCTTGTTTATGCTCCTTCCAGAAACCCTACTGCCCTTATTTCTAATCCTCACTAGAACCCTGCTAGGAAGTAGATATTATTATCCACATTCCATAGTTGAAGAAGCAGAAGCTCAAAATGGGCAAGTAAATTGGCTGATGTCTCCTAGCTGATATGTAGAAAGGTGCTGGGATCTCCAAAGAGTTCCTCTGTTCTCTCTCTCTCTCCTCATTCCATTCAGGTTCCCTCCGGGAGCTCTGGGGAGAAGTTGGCAGTGTTACATGGTTGTGAAGGAACAGGTCCCATATTTACGGTGTATTTCTGAGTTGTCTCTTCCATCAGCAGTAACCACAAGGTGTGATATGGAAGAAAACCAACCACACTGTTTATGCTCAGGTCACTCAAGAGAACACCAACTACAATGTCTGGGCTGAGGGAAAGTCTCTGAAAACTTGTCCAGGCATTATCCATAGCCACTTGCTATTTGTTTTTGGTTTTTCCTCTTTAATTTTAATCCTCACACCTCTTTTGTATACACTATGCTCAACATCACATTCCATCCATTCTTCACAGCCATTTCCAGGAGCAATTGGGACAATCTACTCACAACTGTGCTTATGTATTTCCTCAAAATAGATTCCAACCTCTCAAAATCACTGGGCCTTGAAAACTGTGTACAGTTTCTCATTTTATAATGGATGATATAAATTGATGCTTATGTTTCACACCAGTTTCTACATTAATATTTGCTCTACAGAGTTCTGCTAATTAACATGTACCTTTCCTGAGATTTCAAATCATCTATCTGAAATGGGAAAGAGGCAGAAAGCAACATGTAAATTCTGTGCATAATGAAGTGAGGAACAAGCTCACATAATGAAGACAAACAATTATAAAACATTTGCATGATTCTTTTTTTCTTGCAACACGAGACAAGACACAAGGAGCTGATTAGCATGCTGTCTTTGCTAAAAGTCTTGTTTCTTATTTCCCTACCATTTGGCAGGATTCTCAAAGCCAAGGGCAGGTCAAACTATTTAAATATATTATTCTAAGGACTGTCAGGCAGCAAAGATCACACTGCGAAATTCAACCTGACACAAATGACTTCTGTTCCTGTGACTGTCCCCAGGGGTGTGTCCCTAAGCTGATACACCTATGCCTTGAGTTAGGCTCCAATTCATGTTCTAACCACTGAACCCAACTAGCCATAAAGTCCTAAAACAATTCTTACTAGGTCCCGAAATATTTACTGAACATCTCCTATGTCCTAGCCTCCGTAAAACCCCTGCTGCCTTTAGGTGTTCACTGTCCATTAAGGAAGACATGTCAACAACAACAGCATTTGTAGCGAGTGCTCTGTGAGAAGAGAGAAAGAAGTGTCTCTGATGGGGACAGGAGGAAGGGTTTGGGAAGAGCTCCTTGGAGGGGGAAATACCTGAGATGAGACTGAAAAGTAGCACATGAATGGTCAGAGCTATGAAGAAGCTCCTGGTGTTCCAAGAATGCAGGTGGTTTCCTGTCATGTATGAAGATGTGCAAAGAGGAAAGTGCTTGAAGGCAAAGCTAGAAAAGCCAATAAGGGCCAGCTCCTGAAGGACCCTGAACCTGAAACATAATCCTGGGCTGATTGGAACCCACTGATATTTTAAGCAAGGAGATGACAAGGGAAGATTTGCATTTTAGAAAACACACTCAGGCTGGTTGGACTAGAAGGAAAACATGTAAAATGAAGATGATGATAAATACTTTTAGGTCCCTTCTGTGTTCCAGATACAAGAGCAGAGGCACCAGTCAGAAATCTTTAGACCTGTTCAGCTGGGATCAGTCCAAGGTGCTTGGGAAGCTATCGAACAGCATGGGTAAGACCCTGTCTTCCCAGATTTCCAATCCTAGATCTGTTATTTACCAATTGTGTGCCTGGGTAGGCAACATACAACTTCTGTGCCTTAGTTTCTTCTTCTGTGAAATGTGGATAATAATAGGACTCACTTCATAATTATAGCTGTGAAGATTAAATGGGTTTTATGTAAAGTCCTTAATAAAACTTGTAGAACAGAGTACATGCTCTATAAGCTTTGATTATCTGAACTATGACTAAGGCTGGGTATGGAAGCTATTGCCTCAAGAAATGCTAAATGGAAGAAAAGGCAGGATGTGAGAGAGAGGGGAAGTCCAAACCAATCTCATCATTTTGTTTTGGGCAATGGGGCAGACAGTGAACATAGCAGGAGAGCAGTTTGGAATGAGAAAAATGACAAAATTTATATGGGAAATACTGAGATTAAAGAACTTGGGGCATAATCAAGTAGAAATATCTAAGCAACAGTTGTAAATAGGAGATGTCTGAGCAGGGTTGGAAAACTGGAATCTTCAGAAAAAAGTGGGAGCCATAGCTCAGAATGACCTACAAGGAGAAGTATGAGAAGAACAGGGAGGGAGCTAAGGAAAGCCAAGCATTAAGGAGTAGACAGAGATAATGGGGGAGACTGAGAATGAGAACCAAGAAAGAATGGTATTATGAAACCAAAAGCATGGGGGAGGAGGGGAGGAGAGCTCTTGAAGGAGAGAGTAGTCAGAAAAGTAAAATACTGCACAGACATGCTATGGTGTAAAAATTGCGAGATTCATTGGATTTGGCAACCAGTCAACTTTTGATGACTTGTGTTCCTCTCTCAAGTTTTTGCTGTTACTATATGTATTATTTTTAAAAATCCAATAATTTGCCATAGCCAGTTTGACTCAGTGGATAGAACATTGGCCCACAGAGTGAAGGGTTCTGGGTCCGATTATGGTCAGGGGCTCATACCTTGGTTGCAGACTCAATCCCTATCCCTGATCATGGTACATGTGGGAGGTAATCTATCGATGTATCTCTTTTATATCTATGCTTTTCTCTCTGTCTCTCCCCCTCCCTTACACTCTAAAAAAAAAAAAAAAAAAGGAAAAATATCCTTGGGTGAGGATTAACAAAAAATATAAGTAAGTAAGTATATAAATAAATAAATAAAATGGTGGGATTATGGTGGAAGAAAAAAATGCAATAATTTGTTGGGCATTTTTTCCTTCACAGAGAGGAAATCTCTCTGAAGAGAATGGCAGTGGAAACTGCCCGTCTACAAGCATCCCCCTTCTCCAGACTGACACACACACACACACACACACACACACAAAACTCAAGATGAGCCTGTGGTCTGGTTCATATCTGGTTACAATGATTCTCAAACTATTTGAAGTAAAGGATAAGTTTTTTGGTTTTTTTTTCAAACTTTGATACTTTTGTAAAATACAATGAAAATAAAATGCTTGAATACTTAAAAAGATATTCCAATATTCCCAGAAAGAGTAAAAGTTATTGCATTAACAAAATTACCAATAGCCAACAGTAAGAACTATTGTAAAATTAAAATCTGACTCTGAAATTCAAATAGATTATAAAATCTAATAAAACCAACAAATAATAGAATAAAGAGATATGAAAAAATAAAAAGTAAGACATATGGAGAATCAATCCAAAAGGTCCTACATCTAATCAAAAGAGTGATAGAAAGGAAATGAAGAGAAAGAAATTAAAAGAATATCACAAAGGATTTTCCAAGATTCAAAAGACATGAAGGTACAAATTGAGATGCTAATTAAGTATCCAAGACAATGAGTTACCTAAGTTATTTATATGCATATACATCTAGACTCAGTATTATAAAAATTCAATACATCGGGAAATAAAGAGGAAATACTAAGAAGCTTCAGCAGGAAAGAGAGAAGTTTAAAAGTTAACTATAAAAAACAAGAACTCTGACCAATTTCAAACATCTCTTCATCAGCTACACTGGATCTGAGAAGTCAGTGGAGCAAAAGTCTTCAAAGTTCTGAATTAAAATGGTTGTCAACCTTGAATTTCATACTCAACTGAATAATCAAGGATGAGGGTGGAAAAAGCCATTTTTAGAAATGTATAAACTGAAAAATATTACATTTCACACTTGTAAGCAACACTATCTTGAGACTCCTACCCCCTTAAGGGTAGTTTTCTTCAAGTTCTAAGTCCCCTCCTGGGCCTGGGACTTAGCAGTGCTGGATAAAACAAGCTCAGTTCTGTTTTTTTTTTTTCATGAGAGTTGGTGTCCAGAAGTGTCCAGAAATATACTAAGGCCTCCCTCCTCTGGTGGCTGGGACCAGACAGGGCCAGAAGAACCTTCCTGGTAGGACACCCTAGGATCCATATGGGCTCCAATCCCCTTCATCCCCTTACCAGTGCTCTCCTATAATCTGAGTTTGTCCAGATACAACAAGGAGTTCTGGACTCATGCCATGGGTTTTCCCGAGATCCTGAACTAACCCTGGTTCCAGAAGGGCATCTTAGCAAGTAAATTGCTCCTGCTACTTGGTATCATCTTTCTTTCACCGAATCAGGTGAGACCGGGCTGCCAGAATGGCACTGACATGATTATTTTAAGTGACTCTCAAACATCGAATACAGGATAAGTTCTAGGTTCAACACTGTGGACTCTTGGCTTGAGCTGCATGTGTGGGCCCATGTGTCTGTCAACTCTTGCCCGGCTTTGTGTTTGGTGCTGCCTCCAAGAGCACCCCAGGGTGGAAGGAGGCATCCTTCCTTTTGTGTAACCTCAAATTATATCCTTTCCTGTCTCTTTTAATGTGAGGTCAAGGCCATGCCTTATGAGGGACAGACATCCCTTGTGCTCATAGGCTGTTCTTCTCATTCCTCCTACAGTCCTCTCCACTGGTGGTAGTGAATGGAAGGTAGAGTGCAGTTAACATTATAATAAAAATCATTCCTTTCTAGGAATGCAGTGATTATCACATAAAGAATTTAAGAGAGACAGAGTTGAAAGACATGCTGTTTTATATTTATGTTATAAAATTCCAAGTGGTAAATTTAACATAAGCAGGAAACAAATTATTGTTCACATTTTCCTGCATATTCTGGATAAGACTTGCATTTGTGGTCATCATCAATGAAATACAGCAACAACCTCTGAGAGTCATTGGAAGCCAATATTCATGAGGGGCATGATGGATGATGCAGCATCTTAAGTAAAAATAGAACCAGCATTCAATAAATGATTATTTCAGAATTCCAGAAATACAGATCTATATTGTTTCAATGCAATAAATTCTCAAGAGCTTGGCATTTTGAGTAATAATAGTATTGTTACTATCTTCTCATGGTGGTGTTAACAAAAAACCATTGAAACCTGTAAAGAATTTTAGTGAGTTTATTTGAGCCACCCCGTCAACATATGCCAGGAAGCAGAACCTCAATGAATTGAGATAATTTATTTCTAAATTTAGAAAGGCGGGTTACATTTGTATTTATACATCACAATCAAAGGAGAGATATAGGTGGGTTACATGAAATTCATTGGTGATGGATTAAGGAGGTGGGATAAAGCAATCCCACCTGGGATTGGACAAAAAAATGATGGACACATACCTAGGTGAATGAAGGAACAATTAACATGAGAATGAAGGAATTTGTGGTATCCGTCCTGGAGCCCACCACATTTGGTTGTACCCCCGGGGCTCCAGAAAAAGGGAAATTACAAGTTACCCAGACATTTCACAGATATGTTATCTTAGAGGCAAAAAGGCAAATGGCTCAGTAAAGATCTAAGTTGATCTTTGTCAGGGAAAATATAGGCCTAGGACATGACTACCCATGATAACCTGTTTGTAGTTATATTTAATTTTCAGACCATCTTTTGTGGTTATTTTAGGTCTCTGAGTTTGCAAGGCTGCCACGAAGGCCTCCCCTGAGCTTGTCAGGTTAGCATGTGGCTCCTTTCGTCCACAGTGGGAAATAATCAGGAATAATGTATTTGACAATAAAGAACATGGAACAAGTCTTTACATACAAGTATCTCATCTTTATCCAATATCTAAATTAGGTTCAATAAAAATACTATATTCCACATGAGTCCATGATTCTTTTAATATTTTAAAACTCAAGTTATTTATGTAAGAAAGAGGCCCCACAAAAATTATTTGTCTGAGGCAGTCCTGATTTTAGGAAATTACTGGAGGATCTGCTTTAACTCATAAAGTAAAAGTTTAAAAATAAAAACTAAAATGAAAAACTAAAAGAAACCTATAAGTCTTGAGATCCAGAAAGTGCAAGACTCAACCCAGAAAAGCAAAGACAAGTCTAAGTAAGAATAACAAATATGAACACAAATATAGAAATCAACCAGAGGAGAATGGAAGCTTCCTGTGGGGAAAAGAGGACTCAAGGAATAGCTAATATGATTTTAAAATTTTGGAAATAAGAAAACGACAAGAGCAAAACTATGATAAAGAAAAAAAGTTCAATTAGAAACTCCAGGAAAAACAAAATGCTATATATGAGGCAGTGGAATCATTAGGTAAACAGTTTACTGGTTTTAAGCCTTTAAAAAGAATCTATAAACAAGGTATGAAACAATTATAATTATAAAACAGAATGTAAATGTCACCAACTTTAGCAACATAGACATAAAAATTCAAATGATAGAAACTAGGAAGTGGGAAGCAGTGAAGACGGGTGAACGGAAGGGAGGGGTGCCAATGGCCTCATCTTTCAAAGTGTGAAGTCAAGGATTATAGCCTCATGATAAATTTAGAAATAAAACTGGTTAATTTTTGAAGTTACAAAGTTATGCCTTGAAAAAACTAAAAATAGAGATAAGACTATATTGGGAGGACAAGTATAGATGGTGGGTATAATTAAATAAATATTCATATATCAGAGCAGCAAATACAAGATACTGTCTAAAATTAAATTTGTCAAGACATTATCTTCTAGAGATTTATATCTGAGGTGCACTGGAGGTAAGAAATAATTATTTTTTATTATATTTTATTTTAAAATTATATGCAGGTATTTCTTTAACAAAGAATAAATTTTAAATACAAACTAAAGTATGATGGTTGGACAAGATGATTTCTAAGATTCCTTTCATATCTAAAATCCCAGGGAAGTGCTCCCAAAGCTTGGTCCACTCAGGAGGAATCTGGAATTTTTCCCTTCAGAAAGACTGACTATCTGATTAGAAGCCAGTCCTTGCCCCTGGGAATATCACAAACATTATTTTGATAAATGTCAAATTTTCACTCCTGACCTTATTTTATCTTCACAACAGCTCTATGAAGCAATTATTTTAATCATCTGCATTTTTAAGATGAGATTCAATGAGGCTAAAATAATTGTCCTGAATGACAAGAGCTTTAAATTGCTAGAATGTGATTGGATGCATGGCCTCCTCACTCTTAACTTTTTACTTTCCCACCACATTATGCTTCTTGTTGGGATTTAGAAAAAGAAGTCAGAAAATCCTCTGCCCCAGAGCCAATCCCCCAATGAGATGTTTATATAAATGACTTGTCCTGCTGTTATAGGTTCGCTCCTCTGGGAATCCTTTGGAAGAGGCTGGCAACCTACAGCTTTCTTCTCTACTTGGGCTCATGAACATTAGTGATCTGTCAGCACATTTAACCAAGGCCTTAAGGGCTCATCAAGAACCTAGAAAGATCCATCCTAAGTGACTGGGTAGTGTACAGCCTCCAAAGGGCTCTGACAGTGATCATTTGGAACCCCAACTATAGCCCTTTTCCTTATGTTTGACCCTCATTCTTGACATCGTTTACAAGTCCCAAGACTTAGGAGATACTCGTGCATTTCTTGCTCATGCTGCAGTGGGGAGAATGTTTCCAGGGCAAGTGGCTGTCTGGAGTGGGGAACTCCAGGAAGATTCTGGATGGGATGCTGCTCTTGGCTGCTAGAGAGAAGCTCCCAATAGCTGTCTTCATGGAGCTAGGACATTCAAGTTACCTGAGTCAAACTCCTGCTGTGCCACAGGGCAGCAGAGTCTCTAAAGAGGGCATATTTTACGTTAATATAACAGCAGAGTCCTTGACCTGTGGAAACTCCATGAGAAACTGGAAAGAGCTTATACAAATTTCCTCTGAAATATTATTTATTCCATGTGGCTCTGCCAACTTGGAAACTGCAGCCTCATAGCAATGAAGTCACTGTGGTTCCCTCACCCCACTTCCCCCTCCCTCTCCCTCTACCACCATCACCTGATTCTTCCTCCTTCCTTTTTTCAGTGTTCTCCTTTCCCTTCCCCCAAAACTGGCTGCCCAGAGACAGGAGGTGCAGTACTCCCTTCATTTAGGCCAGAACAATGTTGCCTCTCCAAATCTTTTCCACATTCCTGTTTTCTCTGAGCCATACTTAGGTGACAGGCCAGTTAATTGATAACTAATGATATCAGATGCTATGTACTGATATATTGTCCCTCCCAGAAACATGTTTGCATTCTGCAGGAGGCCTTCAGTGCCTAAGTCTTGACAGATGGAGGAACATGTGTGCCCTGTGGCAGGTGTACTGATATAGTGGCACTTGGAAGCAAACAACTCAAAACTCCTCAATTTATCCAATGAGGCAGGATGCCAGAGCTGTCCTGGGACACACTATGGATGACATAGGCCACTTAAAGGTCCTATTGTCAGATATGCTTTACTGTAGTAATATAGAATATTTTTCTTTTGCCTCCTATGTATTTCTTAATTTTACATTTTAATACTATGTCAGTTTCATAGTCAGGTCTCCTTGGCCACAGTAAGACCCAATTTATCAAAATTCTACCATTTAGTAAAATAAATTCAGATTATTGATAGTGGTCACCTCTCCACTACAAAGAAATAAGTGCACAAAGTCTTCTTTATATATGGACTTATATTTTTAATTGATGTTTTTAAAAATATTTTAAAAAGACATAAAGGGAAAAAACTCAAGACTCAAATTCAGACTTAAGACACACAAGAAATAATAAAACCGTAGTAAAATAAATATGAGGAAAAGAGCCACTTACATATATATATATATAAATCTTATAGAATCATTTTTTATATTAGAATAGTATATTCTAAATGAAATAGGAACCAAATGTTTTAAATGAACACATAGGCTCTCTCTTTTAATGGCTAAGACATATAAACGTAGTCTAAATTTCTTGAATGAATATGCAATAAGCTGTTCATGATATTTTTTTCTGTCCTACTTGACTTATGACTAATCTTAAACAATTAGAGAGCCATGTGGCTAAATATTTAAAGAAACAAACATCCCAAATAAACAGAGGGTCAATTCTACTTGAAATGTGAACTCCCACACCCCTTTAGATACATGGCTATGGGCTGCTCAGCAATAGCTACAAATGAAAGCTGCAAAAGGAATCCTATAGAATCCTGCAGTCTGAAAGTAAGGTAAAATGAAGGCCCCTTAAGATTTGGATAACATGGTCATATGCTGGGAGCCAGCAAAACTCCACAGGCACCTCTAATCACTTGAAAAGCAACCTCCAGTTTTCTACACATCGTATGATATTCTACCATGTGGAGCCTTCTCCTGCAAATTTGAGAAATAAAAGCTACAGCTACTGCTAATTTTTAATGATACCAACACCACTAAAATCCCTCACCCCTGCCTCTACCAACCCCATTACCAAGATAAATCTTTTATAAAGCAAGCCTGGGTTTGCCCCCAAAGCCCATCATTTCACTAACGCTTAAAATATTTTCTCAACCTTCTCAAGCAGTGTTCAAAATCAGCCTGATATAGATATATATATCCTCCTTTGTGGAATAATAAGATTATTTTTATCATTTTCTGATTCTCAAAAATCTGACCTGTCACCAAAGTACTTCTAAAAATATCAGGACAATAATGATATCCTTTGTCATTTTCCTCCCAGCTAAGGGCTGCATTACAGGAGTTGGATTTTCATTTATTTCTGAGAGTCCTCTCTGAACACAGCACTCATTGTTTCATTGCTTCAAAATGTGGGATAGAATAGTCAACTTAGGAAGGTGGCTGACTTTTCCTTCCATCTTTAAAGATAAGTTGTTTTGTAAAACATTCAGTTTCATTCACTTTCTGCCTCCCTCATAAATCACATTTTTGAGTTGGAAATATATTGGAATGGAGCCGAGAAAACAAATGCTGACTGAGAAGTATTTTGTTCTTTTACTTTCAGCAACAGCATTATCAAATGCCTACTATGTGCCAGGAATATAAAGATGAATAAAATACTCTTTGGCCTCAAATAGCTCACAGCTTACCAGGATAGACAGTCCCAATAACAAATAACATTATTAAACTGCAATAGAGCTATAAATTGTATTATTGTTTGTATAAATATACAAGAATGAGAGCGCTATAAAGGGAACAACAAATATTGTGTGGGGCATCAGAAAGGAAATGTAATGGGGAGGAACCAAGATGGCAGCATAGGTAAAACACCTATCTTCCCGTCATGCACAGCAATTTTGAAACTGCAACTTAACGAAAGAACAAACACCTTCCAGAATCACCAGAAAGCTGGCCGAGTGAAAATTCCACAAATAAAAGTGAAGATAAGACACTGTGACTCAGAGGAGCGGCCGAGGACAGCATTGAAGATTCGCGCAGAGAGAGGTTTGGAGCGCGCACCAACAGATAGGGCAGGCGGCTGAAAACGGCCAGTTTTCTCGAACGGGGAGACAAAGACGTCCCACTGAACTGATTCTCCAGCTCTGGGTGAAGTCCAGGGAACCCACTATCATAAGGGGTGAAAACTGGACAGTGAAAGGGCATGCTGAAGTTCGGGTGCTGCAGAGGTCTCCCAGCTTGTGGAGAGGGGGGGCTTGCGCATGACCTTGGGAACAGCACAGCTGCGTGATTGCGTGGAGAGCACTCTCAACTTGCTCCCTCATTCGGGAAACCGTCTGACTGCTTTGTTTTTCGACCCTGGGTGAGACGTTGGGTGTGTAGACTCATTGGGGGAGAGTCTGAATTCCCCAGTAGCTGGTGGAGCTTGGCAGTGGCTCTCTCTCAGAGGTGCTGGTGGCCATTGCCCCCGGCGCAGGGTCCCTGGGGCCACATAGGGTGGAGCTAACGCTGTCTGCTTGGCCCAGAGACCCGCTCATCCAACCTGAGCACAGCTGAACTTCACAGACAATTGGCCTGGAGGTCAACCCCTCCAAGTGCTAACAACAATTAACCTGAGCTTAACTTCAGAAAGACTGTGCAGCCCATATCCACCTCAGGTAACTGGGGAGGCTGAGCCACTGTCCCTTGTAGGACGTCTACCACACAAAGCTAATTGACCAACTCAGGGAAGCAGCCACCATGCAGAGACATGGAAAGAAATCAGATGTGAAAGAAATGGAGGAAAAAAAACGACTGGACATGGAATTCAAAACCACGGTTATAGGGCTTCTCAAGAGGCTCCAACAAAAGGTCGAGGCCTACAAGGAAATAAGTAAGACCGAGAAGGAAATGAATGAGTCCTACAGGGAAATGAATGAGACCCTCAAGGATATGAATAAGACCTGCAAGGAAATGATCAAGACCAACGTGGAAATGAATGAGTCCTACAAGGAAATGAAGGAGACCCTCAAGGATATGAAAGAGACTCTCAAGGATATGAAAAAGGACCAACCAGAAATTAAGCATATACTGACTGAAATAAAAAATATTATACAAAGACCTAAAAGTGCTCTGAAGCACTCCAAGAACCAAATTAAAGATTTGAAATACAAAGAGGTAAAATCCACTCAGCTGAAAAAGCAAGAAACCAAAAGAATCCAAAAAATTGAAGATGGTGTAATGGGCCTCTGGGACAACCTCAAGCTTACCAACATCCGAATTATAGGGGTGCCAGAAAAAGAGAGAGACCAAGACAATGGAAACCTATTTGAAGAAATAGTGACTGAAAACTTCCCACACATAATGAAAGAACTAGACTTAGGAGTCCAAGAAGCACACTGAACCCCAATATATAGGAACCCTAAGAGGACCACACCAAGGCACATCATAATTAAAATGCCAAGAGCAAAAGACAAAGAGAGAATATTAAAAGCAGCAAGAGAAAAACAGTTAGTTACCTATAAGGGAGCACCCATACGATTGTCAGCGGATTTCTCAACAGAAACGATATGATGCAGGCCAGATGGTAGTGGCAAGAAATATTCAAAGTGATGAATAGCAAGAATCTACAACCAAGATTACTCTATCCAGCAAAGCTATCATGCAGAATTGAGGGTCAGATAAAGTGCTTCACAGATAAGAAAAAGCTAAAGGAGTTCATCACCACCAAACCAATATTATATGAAATGCTGAAAGATATTCTTTAAGAAGAGGAAGAAGAAAAAGATAAAAGTGTAAATTATGAACAACAAATACACACCTATCAACAAATGAATCTAAAAATTAGTGAATTAATAAGCTGATGAACAGGATAAACTGGTGAATGTAACAGAATCACGGACATAGAGAGGGAATGGACTGACAACTCTTGGGGAGAAAGGGGGTGTGGGAAGTGCAGCAAGAGTCTGGACAAAAATCATGCAACTATGGGAGAGGACACGGGGGAGGGGGAGGTGAGAGCGGAGGGTGGGATGGGTGCCAGGTGGAGGGGAACTATAGAGGGGAAAAAGGGGAACAATGTAATTAATAAACTGAATAATAAAGATGAAAAAAAAGAAATGTAATGGAAACTCAAATTATATTTTAGAGATAGACCTCAACAATCTCTTGTTGCTCAGAGATTGTGTCTTAATCTTGATATATCTAGGTTAGTTCTTTTGTTTTTGTTTTTTAACGGTTCTAGACAGTTTTTAGAAGCATCTGCTTTTTGGATAGACTTTAGAGTACATTCTTGAGGGTAAGTAGTCTCCCATTTGTCCTTGGTTGTTCATTTTTGTGAGTTGTCTTTAGTCATGGACAGAGAGATGTAGCTACTTGTTGGTCTTTCAGAGCACTGAATCAAAGGAGTCCTGAAATGTTAGATATTTCACATGGATAATGTTTGTTACTCCAACAATGACAAATTCCATCTTCTGATTGGGCAAGATCTGCCAATTATATTGTTAACTATTATATCGTCTATTACACTGTCATCAGGTTATCCCTTACTTTGATTGTAGATCTGGGAACACAAAGGATATTTCTAAGCACGGAGAAGAACAGACCCTTGTTCCAGGGGCAAGAGGTGAGGGGCAGATGAGAGAGAGAACCAGCAGAAGATTGTCTACCATGTTCAAAGGAACACAATGACGATGGAATCTAAAAATAGTGATATATGTTATCTTGTTTTAGGTTTTCCTTTTTTCGTTATAAAGTTTGTTGAACAGCATTACCTCATATTGTGTTGGTAGATATTGAAGAATGAAAAAAAGCTTCTGTATCCATGCTTTGGAGTAAAGTGGACTAAAAAAATCGGTGGCAAATTCAGAAAAATTCTTATGAGAAGGCCAGAGGTGATTGTGAAAAAGCGGGAAAGAGGTGGGGCTCAGGTAGCCATTGGGCTGAGTGGTGAGACAGAGACCTGGGGGCCCAGTGCTCCTTCACCAAACTCTCAACCAACCCTCCTGCTTTCAGCCTTGCTCAGCACCTTTGCCTTCAGCAGTTCCAGGTGTTTCCTTTTCTAAAGCTTTCCAATATTCCACATCAAAATTTGCTTGCTTGCTCTAGTTCAGTGGTCAGCAAACTGCGGCTCATAAGCCACATGCAGGTCTTTGGCCCCTTGAGTATGGCTTTTCCACAAAATACCACAGCCTGGGCGAGTCTATTTTGAAGTAGCGTCAGAAGTTTAAGTTTAAAAAATTTGGCTCTCAAAAGAAATTTCAATCTTTGTATTGTTGTACTACTGATATTTGGCTCTGTTGACTAATGAGTTTGCCGACCACTATTCTAGTTGGTTTTGCTCAGTGGCTAGAGTGTTGGCCTACAGACTGAAGGGTTCCAGGTTCAAATTCAGTCAAGAGCACATGCCCAGATTGCAGGCTCGAGCCCCAATAGGAGACATGCAGGAGGCATCAGGAGACAGCTGATCAATGATCTTCTCTCATCATTGATGTTTCTGTCTCTTTCTCCCTTTCTCTTCCTCTCTGAAATCAATAAAAAAAATTTAAAATAAAAAATTTTGCTTACTTTTCTTTCATTCTTTCTTGTGGGCTTCTCCCCTCCACATACATGCAGCTTTCAGCTGTTCCCCTCCACATACATGCAGCTTTCAGCTGTCCCCTCCACATACATGCAGCTTTCAGCTGTCCCTAATCTACTAAGCATGTTACTGCTTAGTAGTATTTGCTTTCCAGCCTCCAAATTTTTTTCTTTCTCATCATCTCTCCCCTTCTCTTGTTCTTATATGTTCATATATTTTAAATGCCTTTACTATGAAGTTTTGCACAAGTGTTCAATATATGGTTTTCTTTCTCATTTATATCTTATTTATCTATTCATTAATAGCCCACCTAATGAAGATTAACATGACACTAGGATCTTGCTTAAAATTATCCTTCAACTCCTAAAAGGGCTTATAAAATGAAGACCCTTAGGATTAGAATGAATTGCAAGGTCAACCTATCTAAGCTTTCATCAGATGTTTAATCTAGGAGGCTCTTCAGCATGCCTGTATAAATTTAACGTATTGAATGAAAATGTCTAAAGCTATTATTTTGCTTATCATCACACATCATCCTGTCTAATAAAAGGGTAATATGCAAATTAATCATCACTCCAAAACAAAGGTGGTGGCGCCCATAGCCACAAGATGGCAGTGCCCAGTCCTCTCAGCCCTGCCAGAGTCCCCCAGTCCCAGGGCAGGGGCCCTTGAGAGTGGCAGCATGAGCGACCTGGCAGAATACTTGCTTCATCGCTATGGCAACAAGGCAAGCGTTCTGTGCCTGGCCGAGGATGGGCCTCTGAGCCGCAGAGAGCCTCTGGGTAGTGGGCACAGAGTGGCCAGGCCAAGCAGAGAGCTACTGGTGCACAGATTTGTGTGCAGGGCTACTAATATTTAATAATAAAAATAGCTTCCACTTACAGTACATTTTCTATGTGCGCTCCTCCTCTCCCCCCGTGCTAAGAGGCATTTATACCTCCCAACAATCCTATCAGGAAAGTATCATACTCTACTGTGCTCCACCCCCATGCACACCATTTTTCAGAGAAGGAAACTGAGGCTTAATTCAGGTTTAACTCACTTCCTAGTTGCTTGTAGCTGGTACATGACAGGCAGAGATATTTTTGAACCAGCTTTCTCATACTTGACAGCTTATCCTCTTAGCTGTGATGGTTCCCAGATTTAGGACTGCATGATTCTTAAAGAACTTAATTGTTTCTGCAGTGTGACTGGTGTGTGCTTTTCCTAATTTTATGTTCTAGTCATTAATATTATTGTGATTGTATACTGTTGCTGACATTTGGGTTCTTGGGGTTATAACCCACCATACTCCCAGTCTGACTTCTAGCTGCTATCCAGATTACTTCTCTTTTGAATTGATATGAGCCCAGGAAACAACAACTTTTCAGTCAATTTTGAGCAAATAATGAAGGTTAAATCTATTATAAAAACGATGTGTAATGTATTTTTTGGTAGACTATAAATTGTATTGCATGTACTATCCATTATATCAAATGACCATTATTTATGTGTTGAGTATAGTTAAGTTAGAATGTTGACCAAAGATTTTGATTTTGATGGATTTTTTTCAGATAAAATTATCACACACAATTTCAGTGATTGAGGGTACACTATTAGAATAGCCAAATATAGTAGAAAGTACCCAGAAGCCCATATCAGCAGAACCAGGGTCAAGTCACAGTTATGTGTCTTTGTTTATTTTGAACAATTCATCTAACTTCTCTGAACCAAAATTTCAGAAATAGAACCTAACACACAATGCTATTTTGAATGCAATGGAGACAGTGTGTGTATAAATGCTTGCTTGGCACAGAGTAGGAGCTTAAAAGCTCATTTATCAGCTTGTTTCAAGAGTCTCCAACAAATGTTGAAGAAATACTTGTTGAATAAGTTACTAATTATTAGAGAATGGGAGATAGACCTTGAGAATGTGTATAAGCAAATAAAAGAGCTTGTATGTCTAAAATCTCACCTTTTAAAAATATCCCCAGGATTCCCAGAGATGGGCCGTCTACCTATGATAGTTGCACTAGTCATAGGAATGGACTCAGAATTTTCAGGTTACTTAATTGTGCCATGATTTGCAGTGTTGAGTGTGGCACACAGTGTTGGCTGCAACTCCCTTTACCTCTACTGCTATTAGCTATAACCCTTCCTGGAAAAACTCTGATCATTAACAGAGCAGAAAATAGCAGAAGCTTCTCTTGGACTCACTATGGATTTCTTCTGAGGATAAAAAATGCCAGGTGAAAGGCAATTCATCTAAATAAACACCACAGGCTCCTAATATTTAAATTCTGCTAGACTTAAATTTAAACCCTAGCTGAAAGTCTCTGAGAGGTTTGCCTCTGTCTTAGGTGTTACAACATCAGAAGAACTTTAAGGAGAAGGGGAGACATTTTTACTCTCTTGGGTCTTTGGAAATCATTGCACAGACTCCAGGTGACAGTAGGGAATATCCCACAAAGAATCTCTGAGCTTAAATCAGAACAGCCCCCATCTACAGATGTTCCCCAAGACCCCCAAGGGACCCTTATACCAGCAATGGGTCAGTGTACAACCAACTCTTCCAGAGCAATTGCAGGTTGAAGCAGGCTCCTTAGAGGTCCTTGGTATTCAGTCCCAGCCCCACAGTGGAATTGAAAGTGCCTGAACTGTCTCGATTTGTGGAGAAAAAAGGGTGTGGAGGAAAATAGATTCATCTTATTTCTTTCTTTATTATCTCCCAAATGGTGCTCATCTTAGAGACATGTAACTCTCAAGGCAAGAAGTCAGAATGACACCGAAAAACTTCTACATGAAGTGGGTCATCAGAGTAGCACAAAAAATAGAGTCCTTAGTGAATTGGGGAGGTGAGTGCAAAACTGAACCACAGTCCTGAAATAATATTTCAGGCAAGTTACTTAATTTCACTGACCCTAGAGTTGTTTTTTAAGTTGAAAAAATTTTAATGGGACCTTGGGATTCCCTCTGGACCCTTCTAATTTTAAATACCTCTAATATATCTATTAATCTGACTGGAATGAGCAGAGCTAATAGAATCATATGACTAATAGGGAATACTACACACTATAGTCAAATACTTCCTGTTTCCTTTGCTAAGTATTTGACAAAACTATGAGTATAGGTTGGGGCTTCTGGATCCTGTCTGAGCTGCCATACAAGAAAAAAAAAAAAAAGAACTGTAGCCTTTAAACTGTTGAAAATACATACTTTTCATAATCTAAGTAATTGTGACACTACTCACCAGGGCCTGACAATTAAATTTTCTCTCTCTCTCTCTCTAAATTTCAAAAAGTGACTATGTTACATATTGAGTTGAACTGTTCTGACGTGAAGACATTTCTTTTCTCTCATCAGAGCCTGAGAAGCCGCCAGTAAACAATCTGCATGATCAGACGGTTTCTCACATTTTATACCAAGTGAAAATGCTGCTGTCCAAGAACAGCAAAGCAAACACAGCTGAGGAATGGAGAAGAACTGAGTGGTTTGCAGAAGGCTTTGGGAGCTGAAGTTAAATGTGCTGCTCACCTCACTAAGGCTGCTCAAACCACGGGGAAACTTTCCTTGTCAGTGATGTGGACCTAGTGCCCTGGAGAACATTTTCTATGGTTTCATTCGAGGAATTGATCATCTCAGGCCTTAGCCTGTGACTGCTTTATCCTTTCAATAGCACAAGTGGCACAGTGTTCTCCAAGGGAACTCATGTCAACTTGACAAAATTACCAATGTACCCCATTCTTTCCCTGCCATTGCATGGGAAACATACCACATACAACCTACATCTTGTCTGTATCGCAGGGCAAGGGAATCGGGAAGCTTGGTCTGCCTCACCAAAGATAGTTAAGGCTCTTGAACAAACTAGTCTCAGTGAAACCTGCTGAGTGTGGTTTGTCACAAAAGACCAAGACTCTCCCCCCCTCCCCCCAAAAAAGAGGTGGCCATTGGTCCCAGTGGAGAAAGTAAACAAGGAGGACACCCAAAGGAGAATTCCATGTGAAAATACTGGGGATGTAGCATATGGATAATGGAAATGAGGGATGGAAGGTGGAGCAAAAACTGGAATCCTGGAAGATCCCAACCACTGAGAGCCCTGGATCTGAAGGGAAGGGAAGGGAAGTGAATGGAAAGCCAACAAGGTCCATGTTTTAAGTGGGCATTTTTATCCCCTCTGTACTCCTTCTCTCCAGTTAATGTAGCTAGTGGTTCTCTTGTTCTGCAGTCTTGGATCCCTTCAAAGTGACAAGTGAATTATTTTCTGTCTTCAAAGGACCAGAGTCAAACTACTTTTTTTACAGATTTCAGTGACAGTACCCATTTTATTGTAATAAAATAAAAATATCTTGCTAAAATAAAACATATCACCCAAATGGCCAAGAAAGCCAGCCATTTGGATATGAGCACTTTTAAGTCTCAACACAAGTTCTTGTGTGTTCTCTAATAATACATACTCATTCTTCTGTCATAGCCTGATGATTGAGTACAGGTACTTAAAAAAAAAAAGAAGACAATTCCTTTAAAATATAATTTTAGTGATTTTAGAGAGAGAGGGGGAGAGGGAGAGAGAGAGAAACATCAATGACGAGAGAATAATTGATAGGCTGCCTTCTGTACGCCCCCTACTGGGGATCAAGTCCACAACCTGGGCATGTGCTCTGACCAGGAATCCAACTGGGACCTCCTGGTTCATGAGTTGACACTCACTCACTGAGCCACACAGGCTGAGCAAGTGCAAGTACTTTTAAGGTTTTTTTTTTACTCCAGTAAAATATATATCCAGGGAAATGCACATATCAGAAGCGTAGAGCCTCATAAACTGAACTCACCATTCAACCATCATCCAGATAGAGAAACCAAATCACCAGAAGCCGTTTCCCCATCCCTTCTAGGCCATTCCTCAAAAAGTAATTATTAACCAGCCTTACAACAGCATAGATGAGTTTTGTTGCTGGGTTTGTACTTTATAAAACTGAAATCGTACAGTATGTTCTTTTTTTTAAATCTTTATTGTTCAGTTTATTAATTACATTGTTCCCCCCCCTTTTTCCCTCTATAGCTCCGCTCCAACCAGTGCCCATTCCACCCTCTGCCCTCACTTCCCCCACAATGTCCTCTCCGAAGAAACACTGGCATGATTTTTGTCCAGTCTCTTGCTGCACCTCCCACACCCCTTTCTTCCCAAGAATTGTCAGTCCATTCCCTCTCTATGTCCTTGATTCTGTTATATTCACCAGTTTATCCTGTTCATCAGATTATTAATTCACTTGATTTTTAAATTCATTTGTTGATAGATGTGTATTTGTTGTTCATAATTTTATTTTTACCTTTTTCTTCTTCCTCTTCGTAAAGAATATTCTTTCAGTGTTTCATATAATATTGGTTTGGTGGTGATGAACTCCATTAGCTTTTTCTTATATGCGAAGCACTTTATCTGACCTTCAATTCTGAATGATAGCTTTGCTGGATAGAGTAATCTTGGTTGTAGATTCTTGCTATTTATCACTTTGAATATTTCTTGCCACTCCCATCTGGCCTGCATCATATCGTTTCTGTTGAGAAATCCGCTGACAATCGTATGGGTGCTCCCTTATAGGTAACTAACTGTTTTTCTCTTGCTGCTTTTAATATTCTCTCTTTATCTTTTGCTCTTGGCATTTTAATTATGATGTATCTTGGTGTGGTCCTCTTTAGATTCCTATATTTTGGGGTTTTGTGCACTTCTTGAGCTTTTAAGTCAATTTCTTTCACCAGGTGGGGGAAGTTTTCAGTCACTATTTCTTCAAGTAGGTTTTCATTATCTTGCTCTCTCTCTTTTTCTGGCACCCCTATAATTCTGATGTTGGTATGCTTGAGGTTGTCCCAGAGGCCCCTTACACTATCTCCAATTTTTGGGTTCTTTTTGCTTCTTGCTTTTCTGGCTGAGTGGATTTTGCTTCTTTGTATTTCAAATCTTTGACTTGGTTCTTGCGGTCATCTGGACTGCTTTTAGGACTTTGTGTAATATTTTTTATTTTAGTCAGTGTATGCTGAATTTCTAGTTGGTCCTTTTTTATATCCTCGTAAGTCTTGTTCATTTCCTCATAGGTCTCATTAAGTTCATCAGCCTTTTCTAGGAGCCTCTTGAAAAACCTTATTACTGTGGTTTTGAACTCTATGTCTAGTCATCTTTTTTCCTCCATTTTTTTCACACCTGATTTTTTTTCCATTTCTCTGCATTATGGCTGCTTTCCTGAGTTGATCCATTAGCTTTGTGTGGTAGATGTCCTCTAAGGGGCAGTGGGTCAGCCTCCCCAGTTACCTGAGGTGAATACTCTTACTGCAATCCTTTATGGGTTGTACAGTATTGTTGAAGTTAAGTCCAGCTTATTGTTGTTAGACTAGGAGGGTTTGACCTCCAGGCCAATTGGCTGTAAAGGTAAGCTGTGTTCAGGTTGGATGGGCGGAGTCTCCGGGCTGAGCAGGCAGTGTCAGCTCTGCCCTATGTGGCGCGTGGGTCTCTGTGCTGGGTGGTAATGGCTGCACGCACCTCCGAGAGAAAGCCAGCGCTGGTCTCCACCCATTGCCAGACAACTCTGCCTCTCCCCAAATGAGTCTGCACACCCAAAGTCTCACCGAGGGTTGTAAAACAAAGCAGTCTGGTGGTCTCCCAAATGAGGGAGCAAGTCACCAGTCCTCTCTGCATGGTCACACACTTCTGTCCCCTAGTTTACGTACAAACTGTTGTTCCAAGTTTACGCACACTCTCCTCAAACTCGCAGACCTCTACCGTGTCTGAGTTTTAGCATGCCTTCCCCAGATCTTGGACCTCACCTTGAACTGGGGAATCAATGCAGTGGGACGCCTCCGCTCTCCCTGTTGGAGAAAACCAGCCAGGTTTGCTGCTGCCCGCCCTTTACCGCTCGCGTGCGCATGGCTCCAAACCTCTCTCCACGCGTATCTTCAAGGCTGCGCTCCGGTGCTCCTCTGAGTCACAGTGTCCTATCTTTACTTTTATTTGTGGAATTTTCACTCCGCAAGCTTACCGGTGATTCTGGATGATGTTTGTTTTATTGTTAAGTTGTAGTTTTGGAATTGAGGTGTGGGGCACCAAGATAGGTGTTTACCTATGCCGCCATCTTGGTTCCTCTAAAATCCATATTTTGAGTACATGGAGTAGTCAGGGGAAGCTCAGTGTCTGGGCGAATTAAAGTCCATTAGTCCATGTTTGGAGGCCACGTGGTCTTAAGCCACATGGGCGCAGGGGAGCACCCCCTGCCTGCCACAGGTGCCAGGGACCTACTCCATAGGGGAGAGCTCAGTATGTTCTTTTTTATATGCATTATTTCACTCACCACCATTTGTGAGATTCATCTACATTGTTGGGTGTAGCTGCAGATTATTCTCATCACTACATAATATAGTATCTCACTGCTAATAACCACACTGTACCCATTCTGCTGTTGATGGGCATATTGGTAACTTCCAGTTTAGGGCTATTTTAAATAGTCTTGCTATGAACATCCTGATACATGTTTTTGGTGAATATATGTAGCAACTCATATTTTTCAGTGATATCTGGCCCCATAATAGATGGTCATGTGTCTGTCTGCCTTCCCTGGCCCAACTTTAGAAAGCTCAATAATAAAGTATGTGCTGTGTATATTTAGGAATCTATTAGAAAAAAGTAGGGTGATTTGATATTCACATAATCTCTCCACAATATTTTGATAGTTTGTTCTCTAAAATCAAGTAGCAATGAGTAAGCTTATGCCACAGCCCTGATTCTCACTGCTGTGGGATCACAACATTCTTGCCTGACAGACACATCCTGCCTCCTGATATCAGCTCGTCATGTCATCTATTTCCAGCTCACATAATTTTTTTTTAATTTTAAATTTTAAAAAGTTTTCAAAAATACTTCATCCTAGTCTAATCTTTTCTTCCTTAAAATTCTTTGATGATTTTTAAATTAAAATATAAAGATACACTAGTTCAGCCTAGTATCCTATCTCAAAATAACACTGCAAGATGTTTTATGGAATGTGGGAGAGAATAACCTTTCTATTTCCTCAGAGGAGATCCTGTGTTCTGTATTTTAAAATGGAAATCAAAATGGGCAAATTCAGAAAAACTATTCCAAGGCTATGTGTGTGTGGTAAGGCGGTGGGGGTAGGGGGAGGAGTAAGAGTGGGGAGGTGAGGTAAAGTATAGCTCCAACACTCCTTGACGTCCTTCTTTGAAGTGATAGAATCTGGGTGGAGTGTGACTGGTTTGACCAATTGAATATGGCAGAAATCACACTGTATGACTTCAGGCTGGGTTATAGACAATTTGGCTCCTGTCTGGTTCTCTTGGAATGCTTACTTTCAGAATGCTCCCTCTCAGAATCTAGCCACTAATATGTGAGATGCCCAAGCCTGAGAGACACAGGTGCTTTAGTCAATAGTGTCAGTTAAGCTTAGCCTTTGAGTCATCCCAACAGTTATTGGGTTGAACTGTATCTCCCTAAAAGATATGTTGAAGTCTAACCCCCCTCAATACCTCATAATGTGATCTTATTTGGACACAGTCATTGCAGATGTAATTAGTTAAGATGAAGTAATATTGGGAAAGGGTGTAATCTTAACATGTCCTTATCAAAGAGAGAACACCCTGTGAAGACAAAGACACACCGAGAATATGAGCATATAAAGGCAGAGGCAGAGATTGAAATTATCTTGCCACAAACCAAGGGACACCTGGAGACTACCAGAAGCTGGAAGATACACAGAAGGATTCTTCTCTAGAGGTTTTAGAGGAGGGAAGACCCTGACAACACATTGATTTTAAACTTCTAGACTCCAGAACTGTGAAAAATACTTTTCTATTAATTTAAGCAACCCAAATTTTAGCATTTTGTTACAGCATTCCAAGAAACCAACACACCAGCCCAGGTGCCAGGCATGTGAGTGACAAAGCCTTGGTAAAGTCAGCCCCAGCCAATCACATCTTCCCACCTGGGAACCAGGCATGGTAGAATAGACAACATCCCCACTGTACTCTGAAGTCTTGCCTCACAGAATATGTGAACATAATAAGATGGTTGTTATTTAATGCTTCTAAGAACTGAGTACTTACCCAGGTGCCTCACTCTATACTATACAAAAGACCAACCAGTCACATCTACTCTGAAAATGTGCTGAGCATCAGAAGTGTCCATCAACAAAAAAGAGGAACTCAACTGGCTGTCCTGTGGGAAGTATGAGCATTGAGCCAGAAGTAACAGATACTATAAGCCAGACAATGCTATAAGATTTCACATAGATTGTCTCATTTAACCTTCCAACAGCCCAATGAAGTAGGGTTATTTTAATAAAAGAGGACCCTGACACACTAAGAGGTTAAGAGACCTGCCAAGTCACACAGTTGCAAAGCATAGGCTTCATTTACACTTAGGAAACTGTCACCAAGAGTCAAGTTTAGTTATTTAAAAAGTGGATGTGCTGCAGCTAGTTTTCAGTGGGCCAAGTGTTTATTTGCTTACTTAGTGGACATTAATAAGTTCTGCTCTGTGTCAATGTGTCCCTTAGGGAAGGCATGTCTAATGGAAGATTCAGACATACAAATAGGTATCTTTTCCTTTTCATTCAGTCCAAAGTTGAATTACTGAAAAAGAAACTATAGTGATTAGGAAAATAAAGCAAGAAAGAGAAAAGGAACATTGGAGTTTCTTTGCAGATAGAAGCAGAGAGAAAGTTGAAGCCAAAAGTAGTTAAAACAGAGGTTTGGGGTAACTCAAGAAGTGGAATGTGAAATTCAGCTGTGACCTGGTCCTATGAATCTAAGCCATGGGCCATATTCCCTCAGTGCCACATGGCATCTGATAAGATCAGACCCAGCACAGCTGGGACAAACACATTTATGACCACATCTAGATGATTCACTTTTTTCTTTTTTTTTAAATATATTTTTATTGATTTTTTACAGAGCGGAAGGGAGAGGGGAGAGAGACATTGACCAGCTGCCTCTTGCACGCCCCCTACTGGGGATGTGCCCGCAGCCAAGGTACATGCCCTTGACGGGAATCGAACCCGGGACCTTTCAGTCCACAGTCTGACGCTCTATCCACTGAGCCAAACTGGTTTCGGCTAGATGATTCACTTTTGAATTGCATTTTCCCCTCAATCAAAATGCACACTTTGAGGTCCCAAAGGAAAGGAAAAAGGAGGAAAAGGCAGAGATAATAAGTTCAATAGGAGTGGTGTTCTCCTGCTCTCCTGCTGCTCACCACACTGCCTCAGAGTGGTCACCTGCGAAGATGTGTAGAGAAATGAATTTCAGATGCAACAAAGATGCCTGTCATGGCTCGCCCTGACTGTCAGCCAATCAATCCAGGGTAAGGGTGTTGCACTTTCGCAAAACTGGCAGAAATAGTTCAATTAAATCCCTAGAACTTGAGCTCATCCTGGATTTTTGTCCCCTCTCAACCTAGTCACAGTTACTTTTACCTTCTTTTTTTCAAATGGAATGTTCCATCAGCAACTTAAAATAGTTTCAAAAAATGTTTCACAGAAAAAAGCTCAAGGTTACATGAAGCTGGCTCAATCGCTTTGTGAGCTAAGATGAGAATTTTAATTTTCATTTCTGGTATATTTTATTGCTGCTTTAAAAGGGAGAGAGTAAAAGACATTTGGGGATGTTAGGTCAGGGAAGGCGTGGCCTGCACTAGTCCAGAATTTATGCAGAGTCTCTCTCACATTCAGTACCCACTAGTTGTCAGTGAGAAATGGAGGAAACTGAAATTTCTAAAAGCCCAAACAGCTTTCTTTGCTTCTGTTCACCAGATAGCAACTCATTACATATTGGGTACAGAGTGAGGAAGACATATTTCTATAGAACATACCATGTCTGCTTTTGAGGACCTTCTATCACCTTAATTTTCTTCATAGTATCTAATGGATATGCAGCCAAGACTACAACCAGAGCATACCTGGTTTTAGAATTCTTCCATTTCCCAAAGAGAGATGCTTTAAAACTCTTAATAATAGTTGTCCTTTTTCCATGAGTTAAGCAAATGAAATTGGGATGGATAGGTGATAAAAGATCCACTGGGAGGTAGACCTCTTTGAGTCTCTTTGTCACATCTAATAGTGAGTGAGGATATGACAGATGAAGGATATTTCCCTCATTGGATTAACTTTGGTGTGAGAAGCAGTGAAGTTGGAGCCTTCTAGGCCAGACATTTTGGGGTTGAATTCCAGCTCTGCAATTTACCAGGTGTGTACTCTTAAACAATGACGCAATCTCTCTTGGTCCCTCTTCCTCACCTGCAAAATGGGGATAGTAATAGCATCTACCTCCTAGGGTAGCTGTAACCTTGAGTTAATATAGGAAAGGCCCTTTAATAACTGTCATAATGTGTTTGCTATTACAGTATTCATGTAGAAAAGGAAGGATAAGGTGGGGCAATTGAGATCCTGAAAGATAGAAAGCTAGTCCCAGATTCTGGGTCCTCCTTCAGAAACCACTTTAATCATTAGCATCGATGATGGTTCTCCCATCCTTGTGGAAAACACACTCACAAGCAAGAAAGAATCTTTAATGCTTATTCTCAAATCACCAGAAACCTATAGGAAGTCACAGAAAACCAAAGTGAGAACTCTATCTTGTTAACAAACTGCCTTATGTTGTACAATTTGTAGGGCATAATTTCAGGATTATTTGTTAAACATTTGGTAAGAAAAAAATCAAGGGATTGGTAAGGTTCAGTGAATTTTCCTACCTGTCAAATTTTTCAATGCAGAAAAGAAGAGTAGTAAATGGATAAAGTAAACCATGAAGGTTATGCTCTTTCTGATCCTGTCCCAGATCAGTCCTTAATCCATATGTGTTCTTTTAAAAACCTCCTCTTTTAGGAGTCTATAACCTTTGAAGTTTATAACCTTTCTCTGAGCACAATGCCTGACACATAGCACTCCTAATTTTTAAAAAAGAATGATTGGATGGATGAATGGATTGATGGGTGATAGATATAGATAGATAGATAGATAGATAGATAGATAGATAGATAGATGATAGATAGATGATAGATAGATAGATAGATAGATAGATAGATAGATAGATAGATATTCAAATACCTGACCCATTAGAAAGATTAGTATATAGTTTTTTTCACAAATCCCCAAGATCTTAATTATGGAAACTTCTAGAAATTTACCCAAATCAGTTTTCTGTTTAAACACAGGCTTCTTCTGCATATCTTTATAACACAAATTGTCTTTTCAATTTCCACTAAAATTTTATCTCTCACTTGATGAGCAATTTTTGTACTAGCTGAGACCAGCTGAAACTGTTTCACAAAGTACTTTTTTCTTGAAAATATATGGTGAATTGCTTATATTCATAGAAACAGTTCACTGCTGAATTTCACATTCACTGCTTGATTTACCCCAAACTTCTGTCTTCTAGTTAAGAACCATAACTGTCCTCAACCTCAACTTTCTCTTTACTTCTTTCAGCAATGGGTTAACTTTCTTTTCAAATGTTTTTAAACCCATAGAAACATCTAATTCTTTCTATTTCATGAATACTGTCATGAGATGTGAAGGTCTGGGCAGTCGGCTAGGTGAACTCAGTACCTAAATGTCTTGATCTCATATACCAGTCTGGAAATATGACATATCATAGAACTTGCTTCCAACCTGAGTCCCCATGATCCAATATCTCAACTTCCAGGCCACCTTTATTTGAAAAAAACAAAACAAAACATATGTGTGTGTGTGTGTTTATATATAATTATAGCTAACACTTGTATGACTTTATCATCATAAATAAAACACCTCAGTACCATCCAAATCTCATATACACAACCATCTAAAGAATGTGGCTTCAGCCTGGCCAGCATGGCTCAGTGGTTGAGCATCAACCTATGAACCAAGAGGTCACTGGTTTGATCCATGGTCAGTGCATATGCTCAGTTACGGGCTCGATCCCCAGTTGGGGACATGCAAGAAGCAGCCAATCAATGATTCTCTCTCTCTTCCTCTCCCTTCCTCTCTGAAATCAATAAAAATGAGATCAATATCATCAATATTTTAAAAACATTTTCTATAAAATAAGACAATATTCATTCAATCAGTGAGGAAGGCCTTCATTTTTAGTGTCTATTTGGAAACAATGCCATTTACTTTGAGATTTAGAAATGAGGAAATATTTTTCATAAAGAATGATACCAAATAGTATATCCTGTGAGATAGCATGTGCACCTCATGTATATATATCCTTGCTTTATGGGCTGGTCTTTCAGTTCCTATTTCAGGAATTCAAAGACCAGCTTCTTATATTTCTGGACTTGATTTTGAGGTTTGAGCAGATAGGGCAATGACTTTGCTTGTATTGCACCCTGTGAAATATTTCAAGTGTTGTCTATTAGTTCTGAATCTATCTGTATATTAAAATATACTAGATATCTCTAAAGATACTGTTTATGCTACCTGAAAATAGATTAAGCCTATATTTCAAATCTGCTATTAAAGCTACAAATGCTACCATAGAAAATCTCCTTCAAGAGCGTCCTTGCACAATGGAAGATGCTCCTGGGTTGAATGTTCTTTTTTCCTCCCTGTTAGATGTTGCTCTTATTTCATCTTGGTCTCAGCCCAGTCCATGCTTTATTAAAGCCAATTTATTGTGGACTGGTGAATTAAAAAGAAACCAATGACATGTAAAAGAACTTTCTTTCTCAGAACTCTGGCTTCATAAAAGACAAAATCTCTTTATTGATAACAATGCCTGATGTTGAAGCAGTGCTTTAGTTTTTCAAAGCCTTTGGTTCCACAGGCATTCCTTTCTTGGAGCTCTCTGAGGTTGACAATTACCTCAGTGAAGTGCTTATAATTATCTGCTCAGGCCTCTTAACTATTGTGAGATAACCCTGGGATCTCCATTTAGGGCAATAGACGTAACTAAGCTTCAAGTTATCCCATTATACAGTCTTGAAATGAATTGAAATTTTCATTCAATTAATATTTTATTCAATTAAGAAAATACTCTTTAGCCCACTTAGAGATGCAATACCTCTCTAGAGGCTAATGGCTCTAACCCAATGATAGCAAGATGGCAATGTTACTTATTCACACTATCCACCTCTTCCTGTTGGTAACTTTGACCAAAGAGGTTGGACAGCAACATGAGTCAATTATTAATGGTTTAAATCCATTATTTTTATGCAACAGATACCCTTATATAGTAATGGAGGGTTTAAAGCATCTTTTGAGTTTATAGCTGTTTTTCTAAGTGTGAAGATCATCATTCTCAAAGTCACTACTCCAGATCTACCAAATTAGATTTTCCAAGGGATTTATATGCTCAGGAAACTATGGGAGGTACTGGTTTCAAAACAACCTTTATCTAAGAAATGATTGCAAAAACTTGATTCAATTTTATTTCAAACTAGAGGCTCAGTGCACGAAATTGTGTGTGTGTGTGGGGCGGGGGGGTGTCCTCTCAGCTCAGCCTGCACTCTCTCCAATCTGGGACCCCACAGAGGATATCCAACTGCTGGTTTAGGCCCAATCCTGGAGAACAGGCCTAATTTGGCAGTGAGACAATCCTCTCACAATCCAGAACCACTGGCTCCTAATTGCTCACCTGTTTGCCTGTCTGCTTGATCACCCCTAATTGCCTCCCCTGCTGGCCTGGTAACCCCCAAATGCCCCGCCTGCCAGCCTGGTGGCCCCATGCAACCTACTGCTCAGTCATCTGGTCATGCCTCACTAACCCCCCTGCCAGCCTGATCGTACCACACAACCTATTTGCTCGTCCGTTTGGTTGTGATGGTCGCTTAGGCTTTTATTGTTATAGATATTTATAAACTAAATAGTGCCCTACCTGCTAGATTCTCCAACAGATATACAAAGAGAGAGAGAAGATAGATAGATAGATAGATAGATAGATAGATAGATAGATAGATAGATAGACAGATAGATAACCAGATGCTTTGCTTGGTTTTCTCTAAATCTTTATGACAAATGTATGAGATAAGACATAGATTCCCATTTTACAGGTAAGGAAACCAGGACTTAGAAAAGCTAAGTCACCTGCTCACATAACTAATAAGTAATGGAATCTCAGGCATTCTGGCTTCTTATCTCATGCTCTAACCACTACCTCCACTGCCTTTATTTTCTCTAAGTGAGATAAGATCTGTGCCTAGAGCAGAATACAAGTTAAATGTTATCTGTGCCCAATAAGGGTATAGATAGATCTGGACCAAATCAGGAAGACTTCAAGGAGGAAGCAGGAGGACAGATAAAATTAAGCAGGTGGGAAGAAGGAGAGATGGTATTATAAGTAAGAGGAAAGATAACACAAAAAGATAGTGTTACTCTAATTATCAATAAGTATCTATTAAGCACTTAAATGTCAGGCATACTTTAAATGTGTTCTCATAGTTAGTCCAATCCTCACATCAGCCAAATGAGAGCAGTGATTCAGTCTCATTTTAACTTACCTTTTTAAGGCCACCTGTCAGAGAGAATAACTAAAGCTCCATCCACTTTTTCCCTACTGTATTTCAATTCCTTCCCTCCCCTTGTCCCTTGTCCACAATCATACCTCAGGGAGGAAATGCACTGAGTGTATCTTCTGTAGGTGGTCATAGTGGGACCCAATATAAGCAGGGGTCCAGCACATTGCAAATGCTATGGAAAACTTTGTTTCATATTCTCAAGTAAATTTTGATGTATGTGGAATGGTAAAAACCTTATTTGAAATGAGCTAAATTGTTCATGATAATTTGGAGTTCAGGACTCTTCAAAAAGTTCCAGCCATTGGTCACATTCTTCTGTTCCATGAACTTGCTCTCACTGGAGCATGAATCTGATGTGTGACCCTTTGTGTGAGGCTCGAAGGGCCCTAAGAGGTAGGCAAGTGCTCTCAGAGGGAGTCAGGTATGGTGAATGCTGCTCAGAAAGGCAGGACCACTTCTCTTCCTCATGGTTGCTTTTAATGTTTCTTTGAAAAACTTGACACTAAGATTTATATGGAATGGGAACTGGCCTTAAAATAGTAAAATGATCAAGTGTGGTTGGTCTCCTATGTCCCCTCCCTCCCTTCCTTTGCACCCAGCATCTTTATGCTCCCAGGCACCAAAGCCTTCTGTGGGGCCTAACCCAGGGAGCCAAGCCTGTGGTGTAGAATTGTTTCTTCTTCTCTCACTTCTTTGCAATCTCTCATCATGACATTTATTTTAAAAATTTTCTGGAGGATGGAATTTTGAGATCAGGGTGCCAGGGTAGTGGGGTTCTTGGTGAGGGCCCTCTTCTAGGTTATGTCCTCGAAAGACTTTCCTTGGTGCATTCAGGCAAACACACACACACACACACACACACACACACACACACATTTCATGTCTCTTCTTATACAGGCACTATCATCCCATCATTATTGACCTCATCTAACCCTGATTACCTCCCAAGGACCTTGTCTCAAAATACCATCGCATTGGGAATTAGAGTTTCAATATATGGATTTGTGGGCAAGAAGACACAAACATTCAGTCCATCACACCTATGGTCCTTGCCAGGAGGTTAACGTCCATGTCCCTAGAAAGTGCCTCCAAGAAAGTAACTTCTCATTGATCTAGTCATAAATTCTAGTCCTCTTGATCAAGCACCCTCAAAATCTAGTTCCAAGAGTACTTGTTCTCCTGATGGCAGGTACATTCTAGCTAATTTTTAAAGCTCCTTCAGTGTATAATCTTTTTCCTCCTTTATCGGGCCCACTATGGTCCATCAGGTCATGTGGAGATTTAAACTGTTATCCACATGGCAGCCAGGTGAAGAAGTGGGAACAGCTTCTGTTGTTTTGTGGAGATGAGGTCTCTTCAGCATCTCTTAGCACAGGGGAAGTGCTAGTTTGTACTAGGAAAACTCTGAGGAATTCTTCTGAGACAGCCATTCAGATATCTCCCTGTCATGTTTCAGGGTACCAGGTTTTCTCAACCAGGGCCCTGACCTTAGTGTGACAGACTTGCCTCAGTGAACACTGGATGTCTCTGAGCTCTGCAATTCTCTCTAAAGACACAGCTCAGTGGGATCTCTTTGAAAGCTATCAAAGGCTCTTTATGGTTAGCCTTTAACTGCTTGTCAAAGGCCCCCAGTTTCTCCTAGAAAAACCGCCATCTCCTTCTCAGCAGGGAATCAGTACAACTACAGGCATACTCTTGGAACTAGATTGAAGATTTGATTTCAGACCATTGCAATAAAGCAAATATCGCAATAAAGTCACACAAATTTTTTGGTTTCCTAGGGCTTATAAAAGTACATTATACTGTAGTCAGTCTATTGCATGTGCAATGGCATGTGTAAAAAATACATACATAACTTAATTTATTAATGCTTTATTGCTGATTGAACCTAAAGAATTTCATTCTTGGAAGAGATCTTAGAGTTACAGCTTCTAACCTGCTTTTTGATTCTCCTTTTCAAACCCTAGTGCCATGACCTGTTATTCCTTAAATGCTGCCATAGTCCAAGAACTCATCACATCCACAAGCCACACATTTCATCTTCAGTTAAGTCTGGCAGCCAACTTCCTCCTCAGACTGAGTTGATAAGTCTACCCATGCTACTTCTAACCTCCTGAATTGTCTCACTGCCCTGGATAACCCTTATGTTCATTCTACTCACTGCTTCCCAGCTGGTATCCTATCTAATAAAGAGGAAATATGCTAATTGACCATCACTCCATCACAAAGATGACTGCACCCACAGCTGAGGCCAAATTCCCATAAGAAGCCTTAATGAGCAATCAGCAGGGACCTGAGGCTATGCCCTCCTACCACATCCATGGGGCTTGACAAGGGACCTCAGGCCATGCTCCCCACCCCAGGCTGAAGGACCTCAAGTCTCACCACCCAGCAGGTGGGGCTTGACAGCGGACTTCAGGCCATACCCCTCACCCCAGCACCAGGCCATCCCTCCTTCCCCAGCACCAAGCCAGAGGACCTGAGGCTGCACCCCGCTGCCTGGCTGGGCTCGACAGGGGACCTTATACCATGCCCCCCCCCCCCAGTGGGGCTTGATGGGGACCTCAAGGTGCATCCCCAGTGCTGACTCGAGGGAACACATGCCATGCCCCCAGCCAGTAGGCTTGATGGGGAACCTGAGGCTGTGCCCTCCCCCCACTCCTGGCGGGGCTTGACAGGGGACCTCATGCCATGCCCCACATCCCATGGTGCTTGTCAGGGGATCTCAGGCCATGTCCTCCATTTTGCAGGGCTTGATGGAGGACCTCAAGGCATGCTCCCCTGCCCTGGTCTGGGCTGGGGGACCTCAGGCCATGCCCCTGTCCTGGCACCAGGCCAGGGGACCCTGAGGCTATACCCCACCCAGCAGGGCTTGACAAGGGTGGGACTGGCCAGGTCTGGATCTAGCCCAAAGGGAGGAGGGGTGGCTGGGTCTGGGTCTCACACGATTTTGCGGTGCATGTGGGTGGGCAGGGACTCGACTCTGGTTCCCGTGGTGTGCCCCAGACTATGACAGGAGGAAGGTTTTCATATACATTTTACTAATTTCCTTTCATCTCTGACACTTCTATTATAGAAAGGGCAAATAGCAATATTAAATTATTTCCTCTAATTAATCCCCTTTTAATGTGCATGAATTTAGTGCACTGGGTAACTAGTATCTTATAAATATGAGTAGACCATTAAGGATTCTACATCAGGAAATGAGTGCTGAAGGCAAATAGAGCTTCATACTCTTTGGGACCTCTGAAGGACATTCCATCGTCAGCACACCTGAGGGGTGAGGAAGTTAAGGTATTCACCAAAACCCACCTATCATTGGTCAAAGGTTATTTTTAGGGGCACATTGATTCTCTGTCACTTTTGTTTTGCATTATGGGCAAAGTTAGTGTGTTGCCACAGTCAGAATAAGTGCATAGTAGGGGAGCCTTTGCATGTAGAAATCTGGGTCTGAGAAGGTATGAGCAGAACACCAGCAATATCTGCTATAGGGAGTGGGGGTAGAAAGTGTTTGTTAAAATAATGATCTCAGCTACTGAAGAGCAGAAACAGAAAAGAAAAAAATAGTTTATTGCTAAAAAATGCCTACTATGATCCTAGCCTTCAGCGAGTCATAATCTTTTTGCCTTCAATTTGTACAAAGTGCAACATCTGTGAAGTGCAATAAAGCAAAGCACAATAAAACAAGGTATGCCTATAAGTAGTAATGAGCCAAGTACACTGCCTTTGTAGACATTTCCCTCACCCCAATCATATTTCAAATGCTGACAAATTTCTCCCTAAAGGAAGTTCTCCTCACTAGAGCATTTTCCCATGTTCCCACTCGCAAAAAGTTTAGTCCTTGAACCACCATCCTCTGCCAGGCATTTCCCGTTCCCATAAACTGCTCAGGATGGTGCCCTCTTTGCTTTATGGGCTTACAGCCTATTTTACAAGCCCATCTTAACTGTTTCTTCAGACCACTCCTGGCACAACTTGTGTTAGTTTGGGTCCTTCAGAGGTTAGATGTCTAAACGATTTAAGGGAAATGCCTCTTTCATAAAGCTTCACTCTCCTTTTCTGCTCACAGCACAACTCCTAGACCAGAAGTGTTATGTTTACTGGGGAGCTTGTTAAAAATGTAGACTCCTGGGCCCCATGCCAGTCCTACAGAATCAGAACTTGCTCTTTAACAAGATGCCAAGTGATTCTATGTGCACTTTAAATTTTACCTGCTCCAGTCTCACCTACCTTGAGCAAGTGATTTAATTACCTCAGTTTCCTCATCTATCAAATGAGGAAGAAGGATAAAAAGCTAAGAGTCCTACAGCTCCTAAATCCTCAAATTCTCTGCTTCCACTCCTTCTCCTTACTTTCTCAGGTGCCTTGAACTGTGCCCAGAATTATCCCGCAGTCTGACAATGAAGGCAGGGGAAAATTGATGGCTGATACAATGATATATCTCATCTCTTTCAATATTAATAGCTATAAATGAGAATCTTTAACTCAGGAGGGGCAAGGTGCTGGTTTTGCAGCCTGGAGTCATTTGATCTCTCTTCTAATTGAATACCAGACTTTTAGCCAAGTTCCAGAAAAATGACACTAGCACAAAAACCATTCCACAAAGGGGCTCTGAGATGTGTTTTGTTCACCAGAGTGGATGAAAAAGGCACCTCTCTGTGGGAGAAAAGAAGCATTCTTTTGGAATCAGCTGATCAGAGTTCAGGTTGTAGCCCAGCTTGTGTTCCTCAGTGTGCTCATTTGTGACTAAGGGTAAGAGTACACATGCCAAGAGTCACTAGGAGGCTCAACAAATACTCAGTGTGTTTTTATTTTGGTCAAAATTCATTTTTACTAATAGAAAATAAACACTTATTCCACTTTCAGTTGTCATACTTGAGGTTTCTAACTTAAAAAAAGAATTTAAAAGAATCATTTAATAATCCTGTTTTAACTAAAACAATGAAACTGTGGCTTTAAAAAAATAGTACTCAGCACCATTTACTCATAGGCATTTCAAAATTTGTTCTTGGAAGTTTCTGGAACTTTGCTTTCTATAAAGTGCAGGAATTGCAGAGCTATCTGGGACAATCAATGAGAAGTGAATAAATCATCATGAAAGGAATCAGTGAACACTCAGGGTAACTTGGACTGTAAACACTCCCCTCCCCTCCACATTAACTGGTGAAGGTCAGGCTTTGAAGCTCTTAGGTAAAAAGAGTCAGACTGTTATTTGATGTTAGAGTTAACTCTCTGGCATAGATGATATTGGTGTTTAATGTCCTGTGACTTTTAGGAAATGTTGTAAATAATTTGTATTTAATTCAATTTATTCTGAAATTAAATATGTTTAATAAGCTTCACTACTTTGCCAGAGTATCTGCTGGTTTACTACCCCTCTAAAATATAAATAATACATGTAAGTAAATCATAGTCTTAAAATACACTTAGAATGCTGCATTACATAAAGCAAAGCATATTTTTAACAAAATGTCTATAATTATATGCAGCTGACAAAATAAATCCAAAGTTATGACAGGGGAGACTCACTCTCCCTTAAAGCTGTGCTACATAGAATGCTTTCAAAATCATGGGCCCTTAAAGCCATTCAAGGAGAGGAAAGCAGGCACTATCTCCTCATTCTTTACTATAAGATTCCAGTTGGGGCTGGGTCATAGATGAACATTTCTAAATACTTCATAAAAGTCCATAGAAATGTTAAAAGACTTTTATTCTGCATCTATAAGTAGTAGTGCTCATCAGTCTTTCCTAATAACACACAGGCAAAGGCAAATCCATACACTTGATCAGATGTCAAAGGAATGGGGGGTGGACTATTAGGTCACCCTTAGTCAGAGCTTCTTCTGGCTTTTTCTTATATACTGTGTACCAATATGAGTCAAGTGGACCTTTGTGAGAGAAGTGTTTGGTGGCTAGGACCTCTTTGGGGGCGTTTCTTTCTAAATAGAATATACAATAGATAAGGGAGTAGAGAAGGTAATTCAGGGAAGCTACTCATTTAGTCCAGGAGTTGATGAAGCCCATACATGCATTCAAGAAGACCATGGGGTTCTCCAGCTGTGGGTAGTGGCTAATGTGGTCATTCAGAATCAACACTGTGGAACTTGGCAGTTTTTCCTGTACAGCTTCAAAAGCTTCAAATAGGAATTCACTGGATTCAAAGGCCCATAGATAAAAATGAATTGGCATAGCTACAGAGCAAAGAGTTCCCCTCTTCCTCTGATTGATGTACTATAAGAGACTAAGTTCCCATCATCACTGTATGTCACTGCCCGCATATTCCACAGCTCACTCTGAGGGTCAGGTATACAGCCCAAAGACTGGGATGAGACTGCTACAGTATATAAAGAAGTTCATCAATAGTGTGAGGATGGGTGACAACATGCCCTTTGAGAAGCTTTTGGAGAAGGAAAGGATGGTAAGTCTCAAGAAATATACCTCCATTTGACAGACAGATACTCCTTATGGTAAGCCAGATTGATTCTGCTCGAACCTATTTTATTATAGTTTTTATATTACACAGGACCCTTTATAAGAAAATGAAGGCCTGAAGAAGTAAGTTTATTGCAGATTTGATGAAAACTTGAAAGTTGTGTGAAAATGTAATAGGACAAAGGGTATGAGCTAAAGGTATAAACTAGGAGAAACTTAGCAAGGCCAGTTCATTTGTATTCCTCTTGGCATCTATCCATCTTGATGCTTCTTTCCTCCAGGTATAGGGAAAACACCGCTCCCCGAGGGTCTTCTGATCTACTACAAGTTAGAAGGGAAAAATCAGAGAGTCCTTCCCATACCCACCATTTATCAAATTTCCTCAGCTTAAAAGAGTTAATATGCCAAAGCTCCATATTTTGGGGTAGCATAACCTGAATCCCACCGTATTTAAAAAGATACTTATTTCAACACTGTTCATAATAGTAAGAGCTTAAAGGGGGAAGAAGCCCTAAAACTAAATACTATTGATAGAAGGATAGTTAAATAAGTTATAGTAATCCATACTATGGAATACTATACAGTTATTTAAAAAAAATAAAGTGGCCCTAGCGAGTTTGGTTCAGTGGATAGAGTGCCAGCCTGGGGACTGAAGGGCCCTGGGTTCAATTCTGGTCAAGGGCATGTACCTCAGTTGCAGGCTTCTCCCTGGCCTGGGCCCTGGTCGGGGCACATGCAGGAGGCAGCCAATCAATGTGTTTCTCTCACATCACTGTGTCTCACTGTCTTTACCTCTCTCTTCCACTTTCTCTAAAAATCAATGGAAAAATATCCTCAGGGAAGGATTAAAAAAAAAAAGAATAAAGTGGATCAATGATACTGGAATAAAAAAATCTTTAAAATAACATCAAGTGAAAAAGAGCAAGTTACAGATGCTTCTTTGCAAACAAAACAAGATAAAATAACCACTATATATATACATGCATGCCAAGCAGCAGTGAAATGACTAGAAAATTATGTTATTAATTATGAAGAGAGGAATGTATGTATGTGTGTGCACATATGTGTGTTGGGTGATGGCGGGTGTTAGGGAGTCTATCATATTTTATTCTTCCTCATCATTGCTTGAGTCTTTTACAAAAATGCAGTTATGCACTGCTTGTACAATAATATACAATTTCATAAACAATAATATTTAAAAATAAAAAATTTTATCTTCTTTTGGGAAAAACACAATAGCATAAAAAGTCTTAAAACATGCCTGGACGGCATGGCTCAGTGGTTGAGCATCAACCTATGAACTAGGAGGTCACAATTCCATTACCAGTCAGGGCACACGCCTGGGTTGTTGGCTGGATCCCCAAGTGTGGAGCATGCAAGAGGCAGCCAATCAATGAGTTTCTGTCACCACTGATGTTTCTATCTCTCTCTCTCTCTTCCCTCCTCTCTGAAATCAATAAAAATACACATATTTTAAAAGTCTTAGGACATATCAGTTCTGCCTCTTAAATTCTCTGGACCATTATTCCTTATCTATAAAACGAGGATTTGGGCTACATTATCTAACTTCTCTATCAGTTTTAAAGTTCTATGAACCTATAAAATATAATTTTTCACTTTGTTATTTTTGTATTTTTATTTATTTTTTATTGACGAGAGAGAGAGAGAGAGAGAGAGAGAGAGAGAGAGAGAGAGAGAGAGAGAGAGAGAGACTGATTTGTTGTTCCTCTTATTTATGCATTCATTGGTTGATTCTTGTACGTACCCTGACCAGAGACCAAACCCACAACCTTCACAACCATGGTGCATCAGGATGATGCTTTAACCAACTAAGCTACCCAGCCAGAGCCTTTTTGTATTTTATTTCTAATTTGTATTTAACAATTACTAGGACCCCTCTCTTCCTCGGCAGTGCCTATGGAGGATGCAGCCATACCCTACTTGGCACCATGACTGCCCTCAGACCCCTCATGAAACCCAAGACTGTCAAAAAGAGGACTAAGAAGTTTATCTGACACCAGTCAGACCGATATGTCAAAATTAAATGGAACTGGTGGAAACCCAGAGGCATTGACAATAGGGTGTATAGAACATTTAAGGGCCAGATCTTGATGCCCAACATTGGTTATGGGAGCAGCAAGAAGACAAAGCACATGCTGCCCTATGGCTTTCGGAAGTTTCTGGTCCATAACATCAAGGAGCTTGAAGTGTTGCTGTAGTGCAACAAGTCTTAATGTGCTGAGACTGCTCACAACATCTCAAAGAACCGCAAAATCATTGTGGAAAGCGGAGACCAGCTAGCCTTCAGAGTCACCAATCCCAATGCCAGGCAGCACAGCGAGGAAAATAAATAGACAGATTGTGTATCCATTGTGTTTATATTAATAAAATCATATACCAATGTAACAAATAATTTTTTTTGTCTGAGTAACTAAATTATGTCTACCATGAGTGTGCCTACCTACTTATACATTTAAAATGACAGAGTTTAGTTTAGTTCTTTATCTTACCATAATTACTGTAATGCAATATGATTACTGTTATAAAGTAGGTATATGTGAAAAAGTATGAAGGAATATAGAGAAGGGAGCCTCTCACTATGTTTTGGTAATCAGAAAATGCTCCATAAATATTTAATCTTAGTTCTATAATATTAGTGGAAATTCCAGAATTATGCAGTAGATTATTATCTCTGAAGTAGGAACATTAGTCATCAAAAGCAATAGTTGAAGCAACAACCCAAACATAGGAATAGAAAGTAAAAAAATCTCCTCTGGGATACAGACATTGGGGAAATAGAAAGAGTTCACAAGCTCAAAAGCAAAGCAAGAATATCCACTCTTTCCACGTCTATTCAATACTGCAGAGCAAAATGACCAAATAAGATGCCCCATGCTTGATACCAAAAGCAAAGGGCAATAAGAGCAAAAATAAACATCATGCTAAAAACTTTCTGCACAGCAAAGAAAACCACTAACAAAATGGGCTGACCAGGAGACCCTGAGTGATGAATAGATGAATAAATCACCCCACCACACCTTTCTGTGAAAGAGAAGTTAAGTGGATAGTTTACTTTAGGAGCAAATAGCCCTGATTGCCTGCCTCGTTAGCTTTTTATTGTAACAACAGCTTGAACTCAAATTAACTTCTCGATACAGTCAGCAGAGTAACTATCCTTGAGAAAACACATGCTTCTACAAGGTCGGGTCTTTAAAGACTAAACAGAGATTCTAGCAAACACCTGGGGGAATCAAACTTGTTTGGAAAAGTCAAGGTAGGGGCTGCCACCTTCAGCAAGGTACCCTCAGATGCCCCCTGACTTTTCAAAGTATCTTCCTTCCTTCCAACCAAGTCCCGTGCTTCCCCACAGTCACCTACCAAATGAGAGAAAATATTTGCAAATCATATATCTGATAAGGGGTTAATATCCAAAATATATAAAAAAACTCACACAACTTAAAAGCAATAAATAAATAAATAAATAAATAGAGTTAAAAATGGACAGGGGATCTGAATAGATATCTTTCCAAAGAAGTCATACACATAAACAACAGGTACATGAAAAGGTGTTCAACATCACTAGTCATTAGGAAAATGAAAATCAAAACCACAATGAGATATGACCTCGCACCTGTTAGAATGGCTATTATAAAAAGACAAGTGATAATTAATGCCATGGAGGATGTGAAGAAGAGGAGAGCGTTGTGAACTGTTGATGAGAATATAAATTGGTGCAGCTACTATGGAAAACAATATGGCAGTTCCTCAAAAAAAAAAAAAAAAAAAGTAGAGCTAGCATATAACCCAGCAATTACATTTTCGGGTATTTATGTAAAGAAAATTAAGACACTAAATTAAAAAGGTATATGCACTCCTGTGTTCATAGCAGCATTATTTACAATAGCCAAGACATAGAAACAACCTAAGTATCCATCGATAGATAAATAAATAAAATATATATATGCCGAGACCGGTTTGGCTCAGTGGATAGAGCGTCGGACTGCGGACTGAAGGGTCCCAGGTTCGATTTCGGCAAGGACATGTACCTTGGCTGCGGGCACATCCCCGGTGGGGGGCGTGCAGGAGGCAGCTGATCGATGTCTCTCTCTCATCGATGTTTCTGACTTTCTATCCCTCTCCCTTCTGCTCTGTAAAAAATCAATAAAATATATTTTAAAAAATAAATAAATAAAAAATAAAATATCATATATATCACATATATACTGAGTGGCTAGATTATTAGTTTTTTTTAACAATGCCTATGTTTTTGCTTTTAACCTCACATCTCCATAGGGCAGTCAAGTATTACTTGTCAAGAACAGAGCCAACACTATGAAGATTCCCAAATAATTAGACATAAATGCCAAACATTTAAAAAAGCACAGGTATTAGATACCAGTCCTTCCTGTCAAATACACAGCCCAGCTTACAAGACATATCTAGAAATTATTGCAATAGTGAAGCTTGAAAGCATTTGCTTGGAGGTATAAAACAAGGAGGAAATTTAGCTACTATTTTATATTTTACCCCTGCTATGAGAAACATGGTTGAGACTAGTTGTAGCTAAATCCTTGTCTAATCATCCTGTCCTATCGTTTTGGATTCAAGATCAGGCCACTGATGGAACATAATGACTCCATAAGAAATAGGGATTCATCTGTTCATACAGTTAAGTTCCAGTACTACTACTTTGAGGACACATTGGTATTTACTTAATATAATGCTTATTAAATGAAAATCAATATGTTAATTAACTTGAAAGTGTTATCTAATTTCCTAATTGGTATTTGTGATATTGTGATTAGTAATAAGAAATATACATTTGGTCTTCATCCTTTTTTCTTGGCTCACATCTCTGAAGAAACCCTTTGGAAATCCCTAAGTGATGAGCAACAATGATATCTTTTGTTATGTTAATGAATGAACTTTGGCCCTAACTCAAGGATTGGAGCTGATTGTTAATAGGAGCCTACCTTGTGTTTAGAGGATTGGAACTTTCAGTCCCACCCCCTGATTTCTGGTAATGAAGCCTCAATAAAAAACAACAACAAAAAAAGGACAACTCACTGGTGCTTTTTCAGAGAGCCACCTTGCCAGTCCGAAGCTCCATGAGGACAAAATTTCTTTGTTGGGGACCTAGCCCTATGTATTTCTTCATCTGGCTGCTGATTCATATTCTTTAATATTCTTTGTAATAAATTAGTAATCTCATGCATAAATGGGTTTTCCTGAGTTCTGTGAGCCATTCTAGCAAATTAATCAAACCCAAGGAGGGAGTCATTGGAACCTCTGATTTATGGTCAGAAATACAGATAACAGGGCTTGTGACTGGTCTCTGAAGTGGACAGAGCCCTTTATTTATGGAATCTGATTCTATCTCTGGGTTAAAAGTGTCAGAATTTAGTGTCTGAGAATTGCTTATTGATGTGGGGAAACTACCACATACATGCACATTAAAATTGGTACCAGAACCTCTTTAGTATTAATGCTGGTTTTCAGTAGCAAATGCTTTTGAGTGAAAATCACTTAACTTAGGTAATATTTACCAACTTTCCCCCATTGTATTTAGTTTTCATTTGTGTGACAAGTTTCACCTCACAAAATGCTTCCTCCTACTTGACTCTCTTAAAACACACATTAACATCTGTGTATATATTAATTTCTGCTAGAATCTCCTCCCCCATTTCTTCTCCCCAAAGGACTAAAAAGGCCTCTTGAGTGGCTATATATATCATTATAAACACTTAATTACTAACTATGCCATAGTTAAAGTCCATCTGCTCTGTACTCTCCATGCCAAAAACAAATTCTTTCAAGCTGTGCATTTTTTACCATTAACTTTACAGTGTGGCTTTTGAATATCAATCAATTCTTTAAGAAATGCAAATGTTCTTTTCTATTAACTTAGCAGTAGCCTTGGGAAATATATATGTATAATTCCTTCCTGGCTGTGCACATTCTGTAACAATAATGAAAGCTAGAAGCCAGCTTGCTTTTGGAGGCCATTTAACTTTTTGCTTCACCCTTGGTGTAGCCAGGAAGACAATGAAAGTGTCTTTATGCAGGCTGTTCACAGGATTAATCTTTTTTAAATTATTTTTTATGTTTTATATTTTTTTGTTAATCCTCATCCAAGGATTTTTTCCCATTGACTTTTAGAGAGTGAAAAGAAGGGAGGGAAAGGAGAGGGAGGGAGGGAGGGATGGAGGGAGGGAGGGAAGGAGAGAAAGAGAGAAACATTGAATGTGAGAGAGACACATTGATTGGTTGCCTCCTGCACACATCCCGACCAGGGCCAGGGATTGAACCTGCAACCCAGGTACATGCCCCTGACTGAGAATCAAACCTGTTAGTGCTCAGGCTGACATTCTAACCACTGAGCAACACTGGCCGGGGCACAGGATTAATCTTAATCTGTTCTCATAATTCTATTTCCACTTCTGCTGTTGGGCCCCTTGCCTACAATGATCTCTCTCTCTAACTCAACCTCCACTCTCTTGCCAGGATGTTCTATGGCCCTTCCTAGCCTGTTCTAGACAGCCCTCCAGGGTCATCATTTATATTCCACATAACACCAATCCCAGTAACATAATATGCTGTATTGACATCACTAGCAATTCCCAAACACACAATGGGGTTGCTTGCCCCTTGCCTTTGTACACATTCCCTCTGCCTGCAATGTCCCTGTGCCCCTGGGTGATCTCCCATCCGTCCTTCTGAACTCAGTTTAAAAGACACCTCTCCTGTGAAGTCTTCTCTATACTGCCCTGGCACAGTTGAGAATTCTCTCCACTGGTTCCTATGACACTCTGGGCCTTTCTCTATCCCAGTATTTATCACAATATATTTCATTATGAATTTTATGACTATCCCTTTAGTATCTTGTGAGCTCCTTCAAAGTGGGGATTTTTTTCATTCTTATATCCCCAGTTGTTAGCACCACGTTTGCCACCTGGCAAGTAATCAAGAGGTCTTTATGCAAAGAACAGAAGGAGGTGATACAAATCGTAGAAGTATGCATTTTTCAGCTGCACCAGGCACATGGGAACATGTGAGTCCCATACTAATGAAGATGAATGACCTCTGCTCAGAGTAGGTTTAATTCCCTAAACAAGAAAAAAATATTGGAAATGATATCATCATTTGCAGATCCCTCTCACCAACTGTAAACTCTGTGCCTAATGGGACATGAGCATACATCATGCAAGTACATATGCCATGAGGGGGTCCAGAATACAACACTGTAACATGAAAATTATTTTGAGCTGAAGGCATTTGAGTTCCTGAAATCCCCTTCTCTGCCTTAAAGCAGAGCCTCCCAAAAGAATTCAATGGTCATAAATCCTGTTCCCAGGTATAACTAAGGAAGACTAACTCTTACCACCACACACAGACAGTATCAAAAGAAACTATCATATCTTCAATGTATACCCCTAAGGGCCCATTTATCTTTCCAAAAAGTAATTTCTTTTCCCATTAGTGTCCTTTGTTCCTCTTCCCTTCCCCTATTAAGAAATCATATATTTGCCCTAGGTGGTTTGGCTCAGTGGATAGAATGTTGGCCTGTGGTTTGAAGGGTCCCAGGTTTGATTCCAGTTAAGCGCACATGCTCAGGTTTTGGTCTCAATCCCTACTGGGGGCATGCAAGATGCAGCCAAGCAATGATTCTCTTTCATCATTGATGTTTCTATCTCTCTCTCTTCTCCCTTCCTATCTGAAATTAATAAAAATATTTTTTTTAAAAAAAGAAGTCATGCCCTAACTGGTTTGGCTCAGTGGATACAGCATTGGCCTACAGTGAAGGGTCCCAAGTTTGATTCTGGTCAAAGGCATAGGGGGTGTGCAGGAGGCAGCTAAATAATGTTTCTCTCATGTTTCTCTCTCATTGATGTTTCTAACTCTCTATCCCTCTCCCTTCCTCTCTGTAAAAAAATCAATAAAATATATTTTTTAAAAGAAGTCATATGTTTTCTGTAAGTACCCTAATTCTTGCCATCCCCTATTAATATGGTAGATAAACCCCATATTCTAACTACTCCTTTGAGTTACATTTTTATTTAAACTCCCATGTATTTACTTATATGACTAAAAGTCTGTCTTTGCTCTTGCTAATCTGTCTTTTGTCAGTTTAATTTGCAGGCCCCCACAAATCAAACCTAAGAGGGTAGAGGAAAAGTTCTTTCTCCCCTACACCTGCGCGCTCGTGCATGTGAGCGCGCGCGCACACACACACACACACACACACACACTTTCTCTCTCTTTCTCTCTGTCTCTCATGTTTGTGTGTTGTGTGTGTGTGTGTGTGTGTGTGTGTGTGTGTGTGTGTGTGTGTGTGTATGACTATGTATATGTAGTTACATAGACAACTGTTAATGCCTACAGAGCAAGGAAGGAATGGCTCTTTATCCTTTTGGTTTTGTGGTTTTCAAGTGGCTGGATCTTAGAATAAGGGGGCTTAAAACTAAAAACACCAAAAAAAATAGGGAAAGTAACATAATAAAAAATAGCCCAAATAGTTATTGGGTTGGCAGAGTCCAGATAAACAGAATCAACAAAAAATTCCCATGTCTGCTTCCCATTTCCAGCCTTCTCCCAAATAAGCTTTTCCTCATTGTTCACTTATAACATTGACCTTCTCTGTCAATCTTCAAGTAAGTATACTAGTGAGCAATAATTACATAAAAAGGGTGAAACCAAAGGGAGAAAGAGGATCAAAAGAACAGTTTTTCTCATGACTGGGCCATTGCCTTGAATGAAAATATCTCAATGTCTGTTTTTCCAACCTAAGCCTCAAATACAATTATCAATACGTTTCCCATCCTAAGCCTCAAACACAAGTAATTTCAAAGTGGGTTCTTCTCAGTCTGGGAAGGTGCCTCCAGTGGCACTGGAGATGAGAGAAGAGAGCCATCCCCTACCTTCGACCAGAAAGTTCCAGCTTTGTTCTGTTTTGAAGATGGGCTTAAATGAAAGATTCTGTTTGGAGGAAGAGTTTTATAGCAAAAACAAAAATCAGAAACACCAGTCCAGAAAATGAAGCCATTGGCTCTGGTGAAATCTCATCTGACTTTTTCAAATATTACAATGGCCCAGCAGGCTGGGCAGTAATCTGTAGCTTCCCTTCAGCATAGTGTAGGAGAAGGAACCCAGAACAAGAGACAAGAGATCAAGGCCCAAGTCTCACTCTGCTGGATATGACTGTCTGCTTCCCCATGAGATTTCTAGGATCCATGAGGGTAGGCACACTCTGTCTTCTACATCATGGAACCCCCAGGGCCTAGCACAGTGCCTAGAACATGACAGCTATTCAATGGTTAGTTGTTGAAAAAAATTGAACAGTTTCCTATGCTTGTCTCAAGAATTCTGGATCCTCAACTTGCTAAGGTAACCTTTCTAAGCTTCAGTGCCATCACTGATAAAACAAACATAATGGTAATACCTATACAGAGAGTTGTTTTAAAAATCAAGTAAGATAATTCATGTAAAATGCATAAGCACAATGCCTAACATGAAAAAGTGTCCAATAAGGGTTACTATTATTTTTGCAATGATTATTACTATAGTACTCCTTGAGCAGGATTGAAGTTCCTCTTGGAAGCACTTCTTATTTTTTTAACTTCTTAAAGATGGAGGCTCAGTATTTAGGGCAAATTTCTTAACTTCTCTGAATCTATTATTCCTTATCTTAAAACAAAAGTAATCATGCCTTCTTTCCAGGGTTCTAATGGGGATAAATAAGGCAGCTTAGTTATTTATATAGTCAGTTTTCAATAAACATTAGCCAATTTTCAATTAACACGCTCATCTTGGTGGTGACAATGCTAACAGCCACACTCACAGAGCACATTTTGAGTTTAGATAAATCAATCCATTCTCACAAGGTAAGGTTTACTTGCCCTATTTTATGATGTAGAAACAAAGGCTCAGGAAGGTTAAGAAACCTGCTTGACATTACACAGCTAATATGCAGAGCAGTGGGATTAAAACTGAGATGCACTTTACCCTGAAGCACACAATCTTTTCTCTGCTTCAGTCCTGCCGCTACTGGGAGCCTTATCCCAGGAACCTCTGCCTGCCCTGTCTGCACTGTCTCCAGGAGGGACGTGTTTTTGAAGAGGATCCTTATCCAGCACGTTGAGGCTGGAATCCAGTGCACCTTTGTCCCTCATGAATCAGTCAGCAGTGGAGACTGACATTAGTCCCATGGCAGGCAGGGACAGCACTGTCCTTTATGCTGCTTGTGAGAGAAGCAAAGTTGTCATCTATGCATAAGGAAGTAAAATATTTTACAGTCTGTATTTTGAACTGGCCTAATGTCTATGTCATTTTGTCTCTAGTTTTGTTTTTCTTCATCCTTTCTCAACTTTTTCTAATTTGTATTTTACAAACATTTGTTAGATATCTTAAAGCATATTGCTAAAAAAGCCAGCAAACATGCACCACAGGGGGTTCACTTGAATGTCCTGGAAAATTCAAGAAAGAACTCCCTTCCCTTTTCCCTTTTTCTTTTCCCCTTTCCCCTTCCCTTCCTTTCCTTCACACAGAAATTCTGTAAAATGGGGCAAAAACCCTACATCCCCGCCCAAACCCCAGCTGGGGGTCATGTGAGTAACATAAAAGAAACACATACCTCCACAACCAAGCTTCAGCACACTCACTACCTCACCTTGCCCCAAGAAGTAGTGAATGAGTGGTCACTCTAGACACAGGCTCCAGACAAAGCAGAGACAGTAAAGAAATAGAGGCTTAGAAGTCCAAGCTTGTAAAACAGCACAACTCAGGCAGGATGACAGAATCAATGACGAGAGTGAATGGAGTCTTGAAAGGAGATTTGGGGTGCCTGCTCACAAAGCCACTGCTGTGTTAGAGCCACCAGCACCCCCAAGGCAGGAGAGGGGTGGAACAGGAAAGCCTTGAACCTAGTGCTCTGTCCCAGGAAAGGCCAGAGAATTAGACTTAGGCGGTGTTTTCAAAGTGATGAGAAGGAAGAGTCTACCTTAAATCTTGCTGACTTTTCAAGGCTCAGTGTCATTAGTTGCAGGCTAACTCTGAAATCCTGCTGGCTTTTCATGGCAGTCTCACCATCCAAACTTACTTTTTCTTCATTTTTCACTGGTTTAAGTTGCCTCTTCCCACTGGGATGTGAGTGCCATGACAAGGGAAGACCTTGTCCCATTAGTTCATCAAGCTCTCACTGTGTCCAGGCTCTATTTTCATACTTCACATGCTACTCTCTCTAGGGAGCCCCATGTCACAGAAAGAACTGGCCCAGCACCACATTGCCTATGTATAGCATTGATACCCAGAGCAACCTATCTCCACATCCCAAAGTGTTATCTCCATAAGTCAGGAAGCAAGAAAAGGCAAGAAGAAGAAGTAAAAGGCATCCAAATTGGAAAAGAAATAAAACTATCCTTATTCACAGATGACATGATACTGTACATAGAACCCTGAAGACACCATCAAAAAATTATTAGACTTAATAAATGAATTTGGCAATGTAGCAGTATACAAAATTAATGCCAAGAAATCTATGGCATTTCCATACACCAATAATGAACTTACAGCATGAGAGACTAAAAAAGCAATCCCATTTACCATTGCACCAAAAAAAATTAAGATACCTAGGAATAAACTTAACTAAGGAGGTAAAGGAACTATACGTGAAAAACTACAGGACACTGAAAAAAGAGATAGAGGAAGAAATAAACAGAAGGAAGAACATACCATGTTCATGGATTGGTAGAATCAACATCATTAAAATGTCCATACTACCCAAAGCAATCTATAGATTCAATGCACTCCCCATTAAAATACCAACGGCATATTTCACAGACCTAGAAAGAACTTTCCAAAAATTCATCTGGAATAAAAAAGACCCCAATAGCTGCAGCAATCCTGAGAAAGAAAAACAAAGTAGGTGGGATCTCAATACCAGATTTCAAGCTGTATTACAAAGCTGCTGTTCTCAAAACAGCCTGGTACTGGCACAAGAACAGACATATAGACCAATGGAATAGAATAGAGAACCCAGATATCTACCCAAACCACTATGCTCAATTAATATTTGACAAAGGAGGCATTAATATACAATGGAGTCAAGACAGTCTCTTCAATAAATGGTGTTGGGATAATTGGACAGATACATGCAAAAAAATAAAACTAGACCACCAACTTACACCATACACAAAAATAAACTTAAAATGGATAAAGACTTAAACATAAGACAGGAAATCATAAAAATACTAGGCATCAAAATCTCAGACTTATGCTGAAGCAATTTCTTCACTGATACTGCTCCTAGGGCAATGGAAACTAAAGAGAAAATAAACAAATCATACTACATCAAAATAAAAAGCTTTTTCACAGCAAAAGAAGCCATCAACAAAACAACAAGAAAGCCCACTGCATGTGAGAACATATTTGCCAGTGTTATCACCAATAAGGGCTCAATCACCAACATTTACAGGGAACTCATGACTTAATAAAAGGGAGATAAACGACTCAAAAAAAAAATGGTCAACAGACCTAAATAGAAACTTTTTGAAAGAAGACAGAAGGCCAACAGACATATGAAAACATGCTCAAAATCACTAATCATCTGAGAGATGCAAATTAAAAGGACATATGCACCCCTATGTTCATACCAGCACAATTTACAATAGCTAAGATTTGGAAACAGCCTAAGTGCCCATCAGCAGATGAATGGATTATAAAACTATGATACATCACCACAATGGAATACTAAGCTGCTATTAAAAAGAAGGAGTTCTTACCATTTGCAACAGCATGGATGGAACTGGAGAGCACTATGCTAAGTGAAATAAGCCAGGCAGGGAAAGATAAATAACACATGATCTCACTCATTTATGAAATATAATGAACAACATAAACTGATGAACAATAATAGATCCAGAGACAGAGTAACATTGATCAGACCATTAAACCTCAGAGGTAATGTAGGGGAGGGTGGGAGTAAATGGGGGAGATCAACCAAAGGACTTGTATGCATGCATATAAGCCTAACCAATGGTCACAGACAATGTGGGGGGGCGGTGAGGGCATGAAGGGGTTCTTGGGGGGTGGAAAATGAGGGAATAAGGACACATATGTAACACCATAATCAATAAAGAATTTTTAAAAAAAGAAAAGAAAAGGCATAAGGAAGAGGTTGTATGGGTTTTTCCTTACTTCTACAGTCCCTCATGCTCCTGCCTTCCTCTGCAGAACTCCAGGACGTCTCTCACCTGGCCAAGACTCAGTGAGATCGCAGCAGAGAATGATGAGTCCTTGGGAATGTGGATCATGTTCTTCCTGCTCATTGGTGTGTCAGTCAAGTCACCGAGCATAAGGGACAGCATCTGGCTTGGAGCCAGCCATCTATAAATAAGAATGTGGATGAAGATAGTTGAAGGCAATCCAGTCCCTGCGATTCCTAACAGTGTTGTGGGTGATGGTGACTGATGCAGCAGTCCTCTCACTTAAAGAGGTGCCCGAATCTCCCTAGAATCTTCTTAAAAATATAGATTCCTGGACCTCACCCTGCAGATTCTGTACTTCCAGGTTAGGGGGTAGATGCAGAGCCAGGTTGGAGAGTCAGGGATCCAATATGAAGGGCTACTGATGATTAGAATCCACATGATGAATTTCTCCCTTATTGTCAACAATGCAACAACTCTCTGTGCTATATGGAGCCTTTGTACTATTAGGCACCTGGTAAATGGTAATAGCAATAAAGCCTTCCCCTTTATCCTTCTGAGCATCTCCTAACTAGGAATCCAGTTCCTGCCTCTCATTGTAAATGGTTGGCTTACAGGTCTTGAGCTGAGTTTAACATAATTCACTGGGGCCTGAAAGTGAGTCTTAAAAGAGAGCAGGTTTTTTAAAAGGTGAGATATGAATGGAGAGAAATCAAATACTGAGCATGATCTCCCAGCAGAGAGTCGAAAACAATACAGTGGTCTTTCCAGCAGAGAAGATATTATTAACAACACTGAGATATAATAAAAAGTACAGTCATAAAGTACTTTTCCTTTAGAGAGATCAAAGTATTTTACTGTGTCATCTCACTTTAGTCCTCCACAGTCTGATCTGATGGAGACCCTGGCTGGCACTGAGGTGAAGAAACTGAGGCACAGAGAAAGTAGGCAGAATAAAGCTGCCTGTACAATTCACTATGGAAGAGTCAGACCCCACATGAGGGCTCCAGATTCAAAGCCCAGGATACTTTCCCTCAACATTTCAAAATGACCATGATGAAGTGCAGCATAGATTAGTGAGACCAGAAAAATGGGGAATCTGGATTAAGAGTTCTTTGGCTCATATTAGCAGATGAACTCAGATCTCTAAAATGGGTCAGCCCTGGGTCAGCAGAATTAAGTAGCCAACTGTGGTCCATCCAGTGTGAACCCAAATCCCAATCAGGGCTGCAGCCATACAGAAGAAAGGAAGTAGTGGGGCCTCTTCAGGTTGCAACACAGTCCCTTTGAGCACAGGAAGAAGTAGGGAGTGTCTGAAGAGACCTGTAAGCCATCCTCAGCCCTTCTTCCTTTCCACACTTTGCAATGGTGACTGTGTCCACATCAGGCAAGAGCCTGGCCAGAGTCTCCTAAATTCCTCACATTTATCCAGGGCCTTGCAGAATTTCTCTATTGACATGCTTCACCAGCTCCTCAAACTCAGCAGGCCTAGAAGAGCACCATTTTCCCCTGCAGGCAACTGTTCCATGCTTCAATGAAGACAACCAGCATCCAATTAATTCCCTAGACTATTCAGCTCTCTGGCTCTCTCCTCATCCCCCACAGCCAGCTGGTCACCATCCCCTCAACAGCTTCTTCTCCAGGTCCCCTTTCTCTTAGTCGCTGAGTCAGCTTCAGAGGAAGGTCAGTGTCTCCCTCTCTGAGCTCCACCCCTTGCAGCTCAGCCTACATAATGCTGCCAAAAGGCAAGTTGACTGTGATGGAGCTCCCTTATAGCTCCCTTTTAGGACAAATCCCAAACTCTTGGCATTAGGTCAAGACCTTCACAATAATACCATCTTCTCCAGCTTTTTGCTTTTTTAATGGAACTAGGATATGAATATAAGGACTTGGGGATTATCAGGTGGAAAATGATGGGAATGGCCTCCACAGCCCTCTCCTGTATCAATTCCTGCCACAGTTCCATCCTTCCTGTTCCTGTGCTTCAGTTGTAGCAGCAAACAACACACGATGTCCCTGTCTCATGTCTTGGCTGGCAGCTCCCTTCCCATTTCTCTCCACCAAGGATGTGTATTGTTTTTCTAGTTCCCACCATAACAATGTACCACAAACTGGTTAGCTTAGGATAGATATGTATTTTCTCACGTTCTAGAGACCATAAGTCTGAAGTCAAGGTATCAGCATAATACCAATTTTCTCATGACAGTATCCCTGTAACTGTCACTACATTAGGGCCTATCCTAATTATCTCATTTTAACTTGATTAGCTCAGAAAAGACCTCAACTCCAAATAAGGTCACATTCTGAGGTACTGGGGGTTAGGACTCCCACAAGTCTTTTTTTGGGGGGAGGTCACACTTTTTAACTCATAACAGTCCTTAAAGTCACAGTTTGAGCACTGCCTCCTGACTAAGCTGGGCTGGGTGCACATCCCCCTACACTTCCCTGGGGTCCTGTCTATTCCTTTTCACACTGCATTATAAAGTGCACTTGTCTGTGTCCTCCACCTGACCATGACTCCAAGAGAAAAAAAAAACACAAGAGTTTCATCTCTGTAGCTTCAGATCCTACCAGCCCAGTATTGGGTAAATCGTGGCCATCAAATGTTTTTGATGAATGAATGCAGATGATGATGAATTTTGCAAGCTGTGTAGCTGGCCTCCTTATCTGCCTTCACCACAGGAATATAAGGGAACACATGGTCAGCAAGCTCTAGCCTCAAGGACAGCAAGATTAGCTGCCAAATTTATCCATTTGTCTCATACCACCCTGGTCCCAAAAGCTGGAGACTTCAAAGTCAGGGATCCGTGCGGTAAAACTTCAGGAGCTCCATACCTTTGTTCTGAATGTCATCTTTTAAGTTCTGCTCATGAATGTTTAACAAAGCAAAGACAGATTTTTTTGCTGGTTGTTTTCCTTAATGACCTCTCTCTAAGCCCTGTGAACCCATTTTTTAGATGAAGACCCTTGAGCTGGATCATCAATAGTAGACTCAGAGCTACAATATGCCACTCACTTTTCTTTCAATATGTGGGAAAGTCATGAGGCTTCAGCTGTCTTTGCTTCTTCACATTCACACTCCCTGCATGTCAAAGGGCACCTGGAGTTGGCCCTGATCCCTGTTGTGGCTGGAGTAGCCAAAAGCATTGCTTTGTGCTGGGCCCTTTGTTCCTGCCCATAGCACCTAGTCTTCTCAAAGTAAGTTTTGAAACTAAAACCACTATCTTCTACCTTGGCTACCATAATAATGTTTAAGATTCATTTGGAAGTATAGATCACAGCTGTCCTTTAACAACTGGCACACCTAAGATTGTGCCTGTATTTAGCCCTTCCTCTCTAACTTTATGAATTGTGAAATGGGGTGCTGTCATCTCTGTGCAAGGCTGCTCACCTAATGGGACTTAATGCCCCTTAATATAGGTGGCAGATCCAGCATGCCACCCCAGATTGGCTCCAGAATGGAGTCCATATCCCTGGCTAACTCACCTTCAATGCCTTTAGGGCTTCAGAAATCAAAGTCAGAAATAAAACTTTGAATTGAATGAAACTTAATTTTGTCCTTTTACACTTCCAACATATAGTACATAAATTAATCTTATTGGCAAAAAAGGAATCTTCATCACTTGTCTTCCCCCCTCCCTGTTGCCCCCAGTTGTTGGCACAGATGGTGGGATGAGGCAAGAAAGCTACCTGGGTGGAAGCACAGAATGAAGCAGTACCAAAGAGATTAAAATAACTTCCCTGTGCCCAATACAGCTCCAGCAGATTGGACCCTGTGGGGATCCTTGCACAGTCTCATTGTAACAGCTGTGACTTGGGTTCCTGTCCCCGCATTTTCTACAGACTTTGCAAAAATGACACAGGTTCCTGCATGCCTCACAGAGAGAGTAACTCAGCTCACATCAGGCAAGCAGAGACAAAAATATGGCATGGGCCCCTACAGAAGTCACTCTTGTGCCAAGGCAAGAACTCATGCTGGATGAGAGTCCAGGGCTGCAGTTTTCAAGAATTGGGTATGTATATGAAGAGAGGAAAGCTGAGAAGGGCCCTCACTGACCCCAGAAACAGGACCAAAAACATGGATTTTCTTCATTTTAATTCACTTCTAATTCATGCCTGTGGATAAAATAAGTGTGGACGTGAGAACATTTATAACATTGGACTTCTGACATTTAATGAAAGCATTATTGACTCTGCCAGAGGAGCTGGAGGCAATAAGGAAGAAGAGCCTTCATCCCTGTCCACTGCTTGAAGCCCTTCGGTGGCTCTCATTCCCTTTGGGTAGAAGTCCCGGCATTTTGGATGGTTATGAGGCCTGCATAGCATGTTCCTGCTGCAGCCCCAGGCCATACCAGGCCGGTACTCCTAGGCTTCTCTAGATTCTCTAACACACCTAGCTCTCCTGTCTCCAAAGTAGATATACCCTGGACTTAGAAAAATAATACCACACCCACACCTTCTTACCAGATGGCATCTGCTCATCCTTCACCTCTCCATTTACTCACCACCTCCTCCTGAAGCCATCTCAGTTGCCAGAGTTTCAGGTCAGTACATTTTCTAAGTTGTCTCCTAATTTCACACCCAACTGAAGCACTCATGCTGATGGAAACTGCTTACTACTAGTCACAAAGTTCCTTGGGGGTAGGTCTAGATCATTATATCATTAACTGTACAATATTGTGTTGAAAAAATGAACTCATACATGAATGAACTCATACATGAATGGAGTAAGTGAATATGAGTATGAAGCTTGATTTATTCTCTCTGCCCCTGAGAGGCGTCTTCCACCTGCTCTAAAAATCGACCCTTGTGGTCTTGTTGACAGAGTCTGGCCAAGCAAGGAGTGCCAAACCAAGGATCTCTTCAGGTTCTTTGAATTTTGACTGTGTCCCATTAAAAATATAATCCATAAACTTGGGACAAAGCTCCATCCATCACACAACAAAGGCCAAGACTGCCATCATCAATAACGGGACGGATATTGTAGTTGGCACCTGGAAGTGAGAAGAGTGACGCAGGCCCACAACTCAGGGACACCAGCAGCTGCACCAGCTCTGACAGATTGCCTTTGGATGCCCAAAGAGCATGTCTGAGAAGCAAAGGGGGCTTTTGTGCAACAAGATGAGAACTGTGCAGATATGAAGCTTAGCTGGTTGGGAGAAATTAATAAAATGTTACTTTATTATTTAGATGTATAGTCATTTTTCATTGGGATTAAAAATATATCACATTTTTGCTATGAATAAAAACATACTGCTAATTAACACTGACCTGCTCAGGAGAAGGAAAGCCAATGTTGATTCCTTTTAATTCTAGGGCAGGGGAGTAAAGCTGCCTCTTTATTACTAAGATTAATCTGGTTATGCTAGAGGACATTTTGGCATTTTTCAACCTTTGGAGTTGTCTAGAGGAGACTTCAGAGAAATAGCAACAACATCCCAGTGATCCTACTACAATCTCCATTCCCATGCAAACGCTACACAGGACACACACCCAACATTCTCCCTGACCCTTGGACTCCTAAAAAGTAGTCCAGGGAAGATACTTTTTAGGTTTCTCACCCAGTTCTCAACAATCGTCTCTCGCCAAGCTCAGCATTCCAGGCATATCTGTCCTCTGTGACCCACCCTCCCGAATGTGGGTTACCTAAGTTGGGCCAGAGTTGGAAATTTTGAATCAGGGCTCAGTGTGCAGTTTCAATCTGGGCTGGGCCCTTGAACAGAGGAGATTATAAATATCCAGGGGCTTTGAGAACAGCCATTTTCAGCCAAGTGGACAGAGTAAAAGAGAAAGCTAATGTGAAGAAAAGAAGCAGGAAGCAGCTGCAGCAGTAACAGAGATATGAGAGGAACTTCCTGGGTTCCCTAACCTTCACTGCTCTCTTCCTCCAACACTTTCCTTCTAACCCTAGACCCTTCCCATTGCAAATGAATTACTAGAGCCTCTTGGACTATATGAAGCTCTACCTCCACCTGACTTACCCTCCTTGACTTGATTGAAAGATGGATTATAAGGGTGCTGATTTTGGTACCGCCTCATGTTTTTCTCACCAGATAATAACTGTAAGGACACATTGCTTTCCCAGCACCTACATGTGCTCAATACATATTTATTGAATAGCATTGTTATCCCTTTCCTGAGGGCCCCTCTGTGGAAATTGCTCATTCACTTGCTTCCCACACATCATGAAGACATTCTTCCCTGTTCTCAACTGCTGCTCCCAGACATGATTCCCCCTCCCTTATAAAAACAAAAAGCACAAACAGAAAACCAACAATAACTATTCTTCTCTGAGGTTTGTGACATCACACCCATCTTGACCCCATTCTTCAAGTCAAGTTCTCTCTAACCTAACATGGACCCTCATTAGCCCATAATCTGATTCCTAATTTCTCATCAGGGTTCCACAGAATCCATTTCAGGGTAACGTTTGAGAAAAGCTATTTTTTACTTACTCTAAACAAAGAACAAAGAGAACAGTGTTTTAGTTGAAACATGAGGAATTTCAATTAATATTTTGCCTTTGGCTTTCTGATATTCCTTCATCAGAGTTTTTTTAAAATAGGGTATTTTCATCTTTCTGAAATGCTTTTAAACCACTAAACTTGAATGCAGAGATGTAACTGATGGTCTTTTAAGGACTCTTCATCTTTAAGAGGTTGGGCATTCAAAAGGTTCAAGAGGAAAGTGTACTTTGTCATTTGATAGGCAATTCGATTTTAGCAAACATTTCTAAAACACCGGACACATATTTCTCATACATACAGATGATGTCCTAATAGCTTTCTCACCCATTTAAACCTACTGTTTGATTTTCTCTCCAAGTTATTGGGTATTATCCACCTTTCCTCCAACTGTGTGACCTGTTTTCTTCTGTTCTTTCATTCTATCAATGTTCCTAAAAACTCCCACTGTTCTCTGAAATAACAATCCTTTAAAAAAGGATTATTAAGCACTGCAACTTGATCAAATTCCATCGTGGGAAGTTACATTTTGCCTCCCTACACTTTATTCTATCATTTTAATTAAAAGTACTCTTTAATATTTCACTCAAAATAAAACTTGTTGCAGAGAGAGCTGCCTCAGAGGAGTCTGCCTTTTCCAGCACAGAGGAGACAACATTTCGGAGATGTATGACTAATACTCCTGGGGCAGGAGCTGAGTACATTGGGATCCTTTAGGAATAAAGGTACCTCCAATAAATCAAATTGATTTTTATTTTATGCCTGCAGTAGACAATCCCATAAGGCAGATATTTCCCTCTAGCATTTCACAGTATCTGAGATTTAGAATCAAGGCAAGTGCTGCCTGGTAATATTGGGTGGATGACGCATTACACAGAGCTGACCCTGTGGCATCATGTTGTCTTGTTCTCAGTTAGAGCAACCCAATGTGCCTGTCCTACAGAAACAACTCTGTGAGTCACTGCATGATATATTGTCAGGAAATGCAAAATGATGCTCTTTTTAAAACTCATGATTTAAAAAAATTGAGGTTTCTGGCCAAGGAATTTAGAGTGAAGAAAAGTAAACTCTCAGGAAAGGTAGGTTCTCATTTTTGTTTTTCCTTTCATTATTGTTTAAGTGTAGAATCCAACAAAGAATTGTATTATAAGTAAGCATTGTCAGTGGTTATTGTCTTTGACATTTATTGCCTCAAAAATGAAGTTTATTTTCTGCCAACCAGAACTTTTCATTATGAACAGCTATGCTACTTCACATCCCAAGACATTTTTTATCATAAAAACTAACTGAAGATCTATGTATGCTGACTACAACAAGCTAAATAAGCTCCACTTGTATCTGAAGATCCTATAATACAAAACAATCTTGATACATACAAATGGCAAATTGGCAAAATGATAGAATAAAATGAAATACTAAGGATAATCTACTAAAGAGAAAATTAAAATTTAGCCTTATACACATACTTCCAACAAACAAACAAACACCAGGTGCTAGACTCCAAACAGTGGGAATTCAAATTTTTTGCTTCTTCTATCTCTACCTTCCTAATTTCAGGAAATAAAAGCATTGGTAAACCAAAGAGCCAATGAATAAAAATTATAGGAAATACAGAAACAGCAGAGATTAATCAAGCCAAGATGATAACAAGGACAGAATCTATTTCTTGCAAGGCTGACCTTTCCAACACAGTACATAGTACTTCTCACTCTGGGACTTTAAAAGACACTGGGATAGCTGGACAAATTAGCAAGAGCCCATATACCCTGAAAATGAATCAGGCAGAGAGTACATGCTAAATACTCTCCCTTACCTCAAAACCACTAACTTCATGTTAGAAATATTGTTAATGGGGGCAGCATCATTTTAGGCTTTGGATGCTAGAGGCTTGATTTGGACCACTGTCTAGTTAAATCCCAAGGGGGCCCGCCCTATGAAAATAGCACTGTGGTTTCCATGGAGAAAGAATCACTCTGGGGCAGTCATTCAACAGGCAAAGAAACCCTTAGAACCACTATTGAGTTTGGAGGTCAGCCAAACGTGCAGAACCTGAAGGACTGTCTGGGTCTAGTCACTCTACACCTCAGGAGAATTGTATTTTCTTTCTGCCACATGCAATTTGTCTAATAGGAGTCATTCAAGTCCTCTACTGGGTCTGGGGCAGAGAATTCAGTGGGACTTCCAGAGATACTTCATTTTACAGGTGCATACTTGACTAATGGTGTATTCATTCCCTTTGACATCACAGCTGGAGCATGGGATGTGGAGGTAGAAGGTGGGAAACTGAGAGTCAACTTTGCCGTTTTCCCAGTGTAACTCAGGGCCAGTCATGAAAAACCTCACTATGGATTCCTAATGGGATCAAAGTCAATGTTCCAGAGAAAAGAGTAATGATTACAACTATAAAATTAAAAGTTGTCAAAATTTCAGAGATAAGATATTCATCCAAGAACTTAGAAATAAAGGCAATAGGATGGCTTAAAATAAATACTCAAGAAATAGCAAAAGAAAGCCAAAGCATATGAGATAAGATGGCTCCCAGGCTTGTGAGTTTGACCAAAGCTTCATTGAAAGTAACTGCTATTTTTGTTTTTATTTTTATTTTTTTATTGTTTAAAGTATTACATATAGTAGTACATATATCTCCTCTTTTCCCCATTGACCTTCCCCCAGTCTCTCCTACCTCCAGCGGCATGCTCCCATCCTGCCCCCCCGCCCCAGTGACTTGTGTCTATTGGTTGTGCTTATATGCATGCATACAAGTCCTCCAATTGATCTCTTCCCCCACCCCCAATACTCCCCAGCTTCCTGTTGTAATTTGACAGTCTGTTCAATGCTTTACTGCCTCTGTATCTATTTTTTGTTCATCAGGTTATAATGTTCCTTATTTTCCATAAATGAGTGATATCATGCTTTAATTTTTCTTTCATTGCCTGGCTTATTCATTTAGCATAATGCTCTCCAGGTCTATCCATGCTGTTGCAAATGGAAAGACTTCCTTCTTTTTTATAGCATCATAGTGTTCCATTGTGTAGATGTACCATAGTTTTCTAATCTACTCATCTGCTGATGGGCATTTAGGCTGTTTCCATATCTTAGCTATGGTGAATTGTGCTGCTATGAACATAGGGGTGCATAAAGCCTTTCTGGTTGGTGTTTCTAGTTTCTTGGGATATATTCCTAGAAGTGGAATTACTAGGTGAAATGGGAGTTCCGTTTTTAGTTTTTTGAGGAAACTCCATACTGTTCTCCATAGTGGCTGCACCAGTCTGTATTTCCACCACAGTGCACAAGGATTCCTTTTTCTCCACATCCTTCCCAGCACTTGTCGTTTGTTGATTTGGTGATGATAGCCATTTGATAGGTGTGAGATTATACCGCATTGTGGTTTTGATTTGCATCTCTTCGATGATTAATGACTTTGAGCATGTTTTCATATGTCTCTTGGCCTTCCTTCTGTCTTCTTTCAAAAAGTTTCTATTTAGGTCCGTTGCCCATTATTTTATTGGGTCATTTATCTTCCTTTTATTAAGTTGTATGAGTTCCCTGTAAATGCTGGAGATTAAACCTTTCTCAATGAAAACATTTGCCAATATGTTCTCCCATACAGTGGGCTTTCTAGTTGTTTTGTTGATGGCTTCTTTTGCTGTGAAAAAGCTTTTTATTTTGATGTAGTCCCGTTTGTTTATTTGCTCTTTAGTTTCCATTGCCCTAGGAGCAGTATCAGTGAAGAAATTGCTTCAGCATAAGTCTGAGATTTTGCTGCCTGTGGATTCCTCTTGTATTTTTATGATTTCTGTCTTATGTTTAAGTTCTTTATCATTTTTGAGTTTATTTTTGGGTATGGTATAAGTTGGTGGTCTAGTTTCATTTTTTTGCATGTATCTGTCCAATTATCCCAACACCATTTATTGAAGAGACTGTCTTGACTCCATTGTATATTAATGCCTCCTTTGTCAAATATTAATTGAGCATAGTGGTTTGGGTAGATATCTGGGTTCTCTATTCTATTCCATTGGTCTATATGTCTGTTCTTGTGCCAGTACCAGGCTGTTTTGAGAACAGCAGCTTTGTAATACAGCTTGAAATCTGGTATTGAGATCCCACCTACTTTGTTTTTCTTTCTCAGGATTGCTGCAGCTATTGGGGTCTTTTTTTATTCTAGATGAATTTTTGGAAAGTTCTTTCTAGGTCTGTGAAATATGCCATTGGTATTTTAATGGGGAGTGCATTGAATCTATAGATTGCTTTGGGTAGTATGGACATTTTAATGATGTTGATTCTACCAATCTATGAATATGGTATGTTCTTCCTTCTGTTTATTTCTTCCTCTATCTCTTTTTTCAGTGTCCTGTAGTTTTCCACATATAGTTCTTTTACCTCCTTAGATAAGTTTATTCCTAGGTATTGTAGGAAACCAATCCTGTCTCACTAATAGAAAGATGTGGACAGGAAGTCCAGGAGGCTGGTAAACAACCTTAATTGCTCTGAAAGGTCAGAGCTAAAAACATTGTTAACTGAAACACCTCTGTTTGTTCTTTGTGTATTTCTGTTGTTGGAATTTCCTACCTGGGGGCTATCCCTTTTATTAAGGCTAAGGAGCCATAGCCTTAATAAAAGGGATGGCCAGGCCAGAGCAAGGTGCAGTCTTTCCACTAGAGATAGGCTGCCGCCTGGCCCCCCATTTCCCAAATTTATGCTTTTCTAAGTCTCTCTTCATTGTGTGCGGCCTCCTCCAGACGCTGAACCCTGACATTGGAAACCTGGACACGCGGGACGTGAAAAGGGTTGCCACAAGGTATCTTAATTTTTTTGGTGCAATGGTAAATAGGATTGCTTTTTTAGTCTCTCTGTCTGTAAATTTACAATTGGTGTATAAAAATGCAATCGATTACTTGGCATTAATTTTGTATCCTGATACATTGCCAATTCATTTATTAAGTCTAACTAGAGGCCTGGTGCACAAAATTTGTGCCCTGAGGGGGGCGGGGGTGTCTCTCAGCCCAGCCTGCAACCTCTCCAATCTGGGACCCCTAGCGGGATGTCCAAGTGCTAGTCGGACATTCCTCTCACAATCCAGGACTGCTGGCTCTCAACTGCTCGCCTGCCTGCCTTCCTGATTGCCCCTAACCGCTTCTGCCTGCCAGCTTGATCACCCCCTAACCACTTCCCTGCCAGCCTGATTGATGCCTAACTGCTCCCCTGCCAGTCTGATTGCCTTAACTGCACTCCCCTGCTGGCCTGGTCACCCCTAACTACTCTCCCCTGAAGTCCTGGTCACCCCTATCTGTGTTCCCCTGAAGGCCTGGTCCCCCCAACTGCCCTCCCCTGCAGGCTCGTAACCCCCAACTTCCCTCTTCTGCCAGCCTGGTCACCCCCAACTGCCCTCCCCTATAGGCTTGATCACCTCCAACTTCCCTCCCTTGTAGGCCTGATAGCCCCAACTGCCATCCCTTGCAGGCCTGGTTTCTCCCAACTGCCCTCACCCACTGACCTGATTGCCTACAACTGCCCTTCCTTGCAGGCCTGGTCCCTCCCAACTGCCCTCCCCTGCTAACCATCTTGTGGTGACCATCTTGTGTCCACATTGGGGAAGCCATCTTTGACCACATGGGGGCAGCTATCTTGTGTCTTGGAGTATGGTCAATTTACATATCACTCTTTTATTAGGATAGTTTTAGGGTTTTTTACATACAATATCATGTCATTTGCAAATAAGGACAGTTTCACTTCTTCTTTTCTAATTTGGATGCCTTTTATTTCTCTTCTTGTCTAATCACAATGGCTAATACTTCCAGTACTATGTCAAAACAGAGTGGTGAGAGTGGGCACCCCTGTCTTGTTCCTGTTCTTAGGGGAAATAGTTTTAGTTTTTGCCCATTGAGTATGATGTTGCCTGTGGGTTTGTCATATATGGTTTTTATTATGTTGAGGTATGATCCTTCTAGTCCCACTTTGCTGAGAGTTTTTATCAAAAAAAGGTGTTGGATTTTGTCAAATGCTTTTTCTGCAATCAGTTGTTATGACTATGTGATTTGTATCTCTAAATTTGTTTATGTGATGTATCACATTTATTGATTTGTGAATATTGTACCATCCTTGCATCCCTGGGATAAATCCTACTTGGTCATGGTTTATGATTTTTCTGATATATTGCTGGATCCAATTTACTAGAATTTTGTTGAGGATTTTGGCATCTAAGTTCATTAGGGATATTGGCCTGTAATTCTCATTCATTATGTTGTCTTTATCTGGTTTTGGTATTAGGGTGATGCTGGTTTCATAGAATGAGCTTGGAAGTGTTCCTTCCTCTTGAATTTTTTTGAAATAGTCAGAGGAGGATATGTTTTAGTTCTTCCTTGAATGTTTGGTAAAACTCCCCTGTGAAGCCATCTGGCCCTGGGCTTTTGTTTGCTGGAAGCTTTTTGATTACTGCTTCAATTTATTCCACAGTTATCAGCCTATTGAGATGTTTAGATTCTTCCTGATTGAGTTTCGGAAGGTTATATTTTTCTAGGAATATGTCCATTTCCTCCAGGTTGTCCAGTTTGTTGGAATAGAGTTGTTCATAGCATTTTTTAATAATCCTTTGTGTTTCTGTGTGGTCTGTTGTTATTTATCCTCTTTCATTTCTGATTTTGTTTATTTGGGTCCTCTCTCTTTGCTTCTTGGTGAGCCTGGCTAGAGGTTCATCAATCTTATCCTTTCAAAGAACGAACTCTTTGTTTTCTTGATCTTTTGTATAGTTTTTTTCTTTGTCTCTATGTCATTTATATCTGTTCTGAACTTTATTATTTTCTTCCTTCTGCTTACACTGGGCTTTTCTTGTTGCTCTCTTTCTAACTCAGGGCTTCTCAACCTTTCTAATGCCGCAAGCCTATAATACAGTTGCTCATGTTGTGGTGACCTCCAACCATAAAGTTATTTTCATTGCTACTTGATAACTGTAATTTTGCTACTGTTACGAATCGTAATGTAAATATCACAGTTTTCCGATGCTCTTAGGCGACCCTGGTAGCAGTTCTCAATTTATTAGCATTTCTCTTAATTCTTTTTCTGATAGGTTATTACCATCCACCTTATTACCATTTCATCCACCTTATTACCATCCACCTTATTACCATTTCTTTTCATCCACCTTATTACCATTTCTCTGAATTCTTTCTTTAACAGGTTACTTGCCTCCATTTCATTTACTTTCTTTTCTGGTGATGCCTGCTTTTCTTTCATATGTGGGCTGTTTCTTTGTCTCCCCATGATCTCTTTCCTCTGGGTGTCTGGTTATGTAGTTCTCTCTTTTCTTTTCACTTAAAGGAAGCACTTTCTGGCATTTCTTTGGTGTGCCTGAATTGCCAGCATCATTACTCTTGCATTTTGGGACCATTATTAAGTAACGTAAAGGTGACTTGAACACAAGCACTGCAATATGTGATGGATTTTCTAGGGAAATCCATTCTTCTGCACCGAGCAGAGGTGCATAAAGATGAAAGCTTCAGAGTAGGCGCTGTCTCCCACACCATTGCCAGGAGTCCATCTAGCCCTCAGCCAACATCATTCATGTTTCTATGCCTCTCTCCTTTCTCTTCCTCTCTCAAGGGGTTTTCAAATGTGAGAATCCACTCAGCCTTTGTTCTTATTTGATGAATGCACAAACCACCAGGCAGATGGCAGGCAAGAGAACACTATTGTCCTAGGAAAGTGTATTTCTTCAACTCTGGCTTGAGATCTTCCTGGGGGACCCAACAGCTCTTCCTCACTCAGGTCTCTGCAATCTGCATGTCCAGTTTTTAAACAAAGCTGTTTAGAATCTCCTGTTTCCTTTGAATTTCCTACAAACACCTTGGCTGCTGACAGATAAAACCCAAGGATATTCTGAGCTCCCAGGAATGTGGGATCCTGGCTCCCTCGAGCTCCCTCACTGCCACTGCCTCAACCACTACCAGCTAACTGCTGGATACACCAAACAAGTCAGTGTAAGACTAATTAATGATGTGGCAATTGGCTACTAAAATATTTGCTGCTAATATTAGTAGAGAGAAATGGTGCCCCTGCACATAAGGCACGTGAGAGAAATGAATGCAACATGATGATAATAATCAGTATTAACGAACATTGTAGTTCATTATTAATAACTAGAGGCCCAGTGCACAAAATTCGTGCACTAGGTTGGGGGGCGGGGGCTCTCAGCCTGACCTGCACCCTCTCCAATCTGGGATCCCTCTCCCAATCCAGAACCACTGGCTCCTAAGCACTCACCTGTCTGCCTGCCTGATGCCCCTAACTGCTCTCCTGCCTGCCTGATGCCCCTAACTGCCTATCTGCACTTCCTTCCTGGCCACAACCTCTTAACTGCCCATCTGCTCTCCCTTCCTCTCCATGCCTTCAGACCCTGATGCAGGAGTACTAAGAGCTCTCTGCCAAGGCGCCACCCCTGTCCTGATGCCCCCCTCTGGGTCGGGTGGCACCGCAAGCCTGCATGCACCTGCACTGGAGGCAGAAGTCCCTACCCCATCCCCACCCACCAAATCCTGCTTGTGCATATCTTCATTGGGAATGGCTTCTGCCTTCAAGGCAACGTGACATTAGCACTGGGCAGGCCTGCACCCACCTGTGCGGGGAGTGGAAGTCCCCACCCCTGTCCCTGCCCACCAGCTCCTGTGTACTCATAGCCTGTTGACCAGTTATGACTGGGACACTGTTAGGACCAATTAGCATATTACCTCTTTATATATAGATAGATTATGTATAACAGAATATTGTAAAAATTAAGTTACAAAACTTTTATTTTTTTAAATATATTTTATTGATTTTTTACAGAGCAGAAGGGAGAGGGATAGAAAGTCAGAAACATCGATGAGAGAGAAACATCGATCAGCCGCCTCTTGCACGCCCCCTACTGGGGATGTGCCCGCAGCCAAGGTACATGCCCTCGACCAGAATCGAACCCGGGACCCTTCAGTCCGCAGTCCGACGCTCTACCACTGAGCCAAACTGGTCTTGGCAAGTTACAAAACTTTTATTAAAACATTTTGCCAGAAGCCAGTTCCAGCATGTCATAATTGCAAGAATTTCATCAAAAGGTTAATGGAACTTGGGGACTCAACAAGGGCTGAGTCACATACATGACTCCTGTTGGGAAAGGCTAAAGGCATTTTCTCCAAACCTGAAAAGTATGTATTAAATTAACTGTTTACTGCCAGACAGCTCAGGGTATCTTAATCTACATGTTATTGCCTCCTACTGGCCAAACACCTGAACAGCCGTAGGCTATTCGCCATTCTGACAATGGACTCCGTAGATGAAACCCTACTCTTTGATGTGTATATTTTCACCTTGCCTTAGGACAAATTGTGTTAATAAAAAGCGAGGGGTCCTGAGACAACTTGGTTTCTTTAGCTAGGCCCCTCTGCCCCTCCCCCCATATGCCTTTCAAATTATGTTTCATCTCTGGACTCTTATTTAATCTATGTACAGCTCCTTCTCCAGATTCCTGAACCCTTCTAGATGCCAGATCAAGACCCACCAGCATTAAGTGACACCCAACATCCAGCATTAATGTTTCTTACATACTGTTATATTGGCTGGGCCACAAAAATATTTGTTGTGGGCCACATGTGGCGCATGGGCCACGAGTTTGACATGTTTGTTTTAATGGGTAATGATGCTGAACATATTTTTCATGTCTTTATTTGCCACATATATCAGATATATCTTGTCTTTTGGCTATTTAGTAACTGGAGTATTTGTTTCTTTACTTTCAATTTTGAGAGTTCTTTATATAGTCTACTAGAGGCCCGGTGCACAAAATTCGTGCATGGGGTTGGGGGGATTGTTCCTCAGCCCAGCCTGTACCCTCTACAATCAGGCACCCCTTGAGGAATCAGGCCTAAACTGGCAGTCGGACATCCTTCTCACAATCCAGGACTGCTGGCTTCCAACTGCTCACATGTCTGCCTTCCTGATTGCCCCTAACTGCTTCTGCCTGCCAGCCTGATCACCCCCTAACTACTACTCTGCCAGCCTGATTGATGTCTAACTGCTCCCCTGCCAGCCTGTTTGCCCCAAACTTCCCTCCTCTGCCAGCCTGGTCACCTCTAACTGCCCTCCCCTGCAGGCTTGATTGCCCCCAACTGCCCTCCCCTACAGGCCTGGTTCCTCCCAACTGCCCTCTCCTGCTGGCCATCTTGTGGTAGCCATCTTGTATCCACATGGGGGCAGGATCTTTGACCACATGGGGACAGCCCTCTGTATGTTGGAGTGATGGTCAATCTGCGTATTACTCTTTTATTAGAGAGGATAGAGGCCTGATGCATGGGTGAAGGTCAGCTGGTTTGCCCTGAAGGGTGGCCAGATCAGGGCTGGGGTTCCCTTGGGGCATGGGACAGCCTAGGTGAGAGGCCTATGGTGGTTTACAGGCTGGCCACACTCCCCACCCGCCCAAGTGACCCAAGTGGAGGCCCTGGGATCTGGGATTTATTTTATGTTCTACAAGTGAAACTTTGTAGCCTGGAATGGAGGCCTAGGCCGGCCAGAGCTGCAGAAGCTCCATTGCCTGGACAATCCTAGCTTCTGCTCTCTCCAGCTCCGAAGCTGCGGCCATTTCTGTTGGGATATATCTTCTATAATTGAAACTTTGTAGCACTGAGTGGAGGCCTAGGCCGGCAAAGGCAGGCAGAAAGCTTGGCTTCCTCCATTGCCAGGGAAACCCAAGCCTCCCTCCTGCTCTCAGAGGCAGCCATCTTGGTTGGGGTTTATTTGCATAATTTGCTCCTGATTGGCTGGTGGACATGGCTTGATCAGAGTTATGGTCAATTTGCATATTACTCTTTTATTAGATAGGATATGTTGGTCTTTTGTAAGATCTGTGGTTTGCAAATATGTTCTCCTAGCCCATAGTTTTATTTTAATCCTATTAATGTGGTCTTTTACAGAGCAAAAGTTTTAAATTATGATCAAGTTCAATTTATCAAGTTGCCATTTATGAATTGTGCTTTTAGGGTTTAGCCTAAGAACTCTGTCTACTCTGAAATCCCAAACTGAATTTTCTCTCTGTTTCTTCTGTTTTTTCTAAAAGTTTTATAATTTTGCATTCTAAATTTTGAGTTAAATTTTGTATCTGAAAAACAACAAAAACAAAAAACAAATAAAAATTTTATCTGCAGGGTCTTTAGTGATACTCCTGTGTCATTCCTACCATTGGTAATTTGCATCTTCTTTGTTTTTTCTTCATTAATCTTGTTGGATATTTGTAAATTTTATTGATCTTTTCAAAACAAGATTTTTGTTCCATTGGTTTTCTCTATTTTTGTTTTTAATTTCTTCAGTTTCTATTCTTTGTTATTTCCTCCTTTATTCTTGCTTTGGATTTATTTTGCTCTTCTTTTTCTAGGTTCTAGGGGTGAGATGCTAAATTATTAATTTGAGACCTTTCCTCTTTATGAAGAAAGCATTTAATGCTCTACTAGAGGCCCGGTGCACAAAATTCTTGCACTGGGGTGGGGAGTAACCCCTCAGCCCGGTCTGTGCCCTCTCACAGTCTGGGATCCCTTGGGGGATGTCCATCTGGCATTTAGGCCCAATACCCCCAGCAGGCAGACATCCTTCTCACAGTCTGGGATCCCTCTTGCAGGACCCCTCACTCCTTACCGCCTGCCTGCTTGCTGCTCCTTACCTCTCAGCTCACTGCTCCTTAGTGCTTCCATAGAGGCAGGAGAGGCTCCCGCCACTGGTGCTTCCCTTGCCAGCTGTGAGCCTGGCTTCTGGCTGTGCAGCGTTCCCCCTGTGGGAACACACTGACCACCAGAGGTCAGCTCCTACGTTGAGCTTCTGCCCCCTGGTAGTCAGTGTGGATCATAGCAACCAGTCATTCCGCATTCGGTCAATTTGCAAATTAAGGTTTTATTTTTCTATATAATAAAGAGCTAAAATGCAATTGGTTGTCATGCCCTCATGCTGCTACACCATAAAGGCTCAGACACTCAACACTGGGGAGAAAGGAATGGGGACCAGCCAGGCACAAATGAGCTCACGAGAGAGGAATGGGGACCAGCCAAACCACAGCCAGGGAGAGGGACAAGCCACCTGCCCCACAATCCCATGGGCTGTGCCTGCGCCTGCTACCCAGGAGAAGGACAAGTAGCCCGCCCATGGTCCCCTGCAGCTGCGTCCAGCCCAGGAAAAGCTGGCCCAGGTTCTGGCTGCCTGCAGCCAGCCAGAGAGAGGGAAGCCCAGGTCCCAGGTGTGGGGTGAGGCAGAGGTGGTTAGGGGTGATCAGGCAGGCAGGAAGGTGAGCACTTAGTACCCAGTGGTCCCAGATTATGAGAGGCAGTAGGAAATCCCCCAAGGGGTCCCAGATTGGAGAGGGTGCAGACTGGGGTGAGGGATCCACCCCCTCCTTCACGAATTTTGTGCACTAGGCCTCTAGTATAGGATAATTCCCTTTCTGTACTGTTTAGCTGTCCCACAAAGTTTGATATGTTGTATATTCATTGTCATTCAGTTCCATTTATTTTTTCTTCAGTATAATCTTTGACCCATGGATTACTTAGAAGTGTATTGTTTACTTTCCAAGAGCTTGGAGATTTTGCTTCTGTTAGTGATTTCTAGATTACTTCCATTGTGGCCAGAAAGCACATATCATATGACTTCTCATAAATTTGTTGAGGTTTGTATTATGGTCTAAGATATGTTCTATTTGGTATATGTCCCATGGACACCTGAAAATAATATGTATACTGATGTGGTTGGGTGAAGCTTTCTAAAAATGTCAAGTAAGTTTTTAGGCTGATGATGCAGAGTTCTTCCATATCCTTGCTTATTTTATGTTTAGTTGTTCTATCACAATTGATAGAGAAGTACTGAAATCTTCAACTACACTTGTGGATTTGTCTATTTCTTTTTTTAGTTCTACCAGTTTTTGCTTCACATATTTTGCAGCTCTGTTGTTTGGTGCACATACCTTTACAATACTACCTCTTTTTGGTAAATTGATCTGTTGTCATTTTATAATGTCATTTCTGACTCTAAATTTCTTTGCTCTAAAGTCTATTTTATCTGATATTAATGTAGCCACTCCTGATTTATCTTGATTAATGTTTGCCTAATAGGTGTTTGTCCATCTCTTTACTTTCAAAGTTTCTACATCATTATATTTGAAGTGAATTTCTTATAGAGAGTATATAGTTGGGTCATTTTTAATATACTCTGCCAATCCCTGTTATATAGCTGATATATTTAAACCATTCAAATCCTGTGGCTTAAGCTTACCATTTAAATTTTTAGTGTTCTTTTTGTTCTCTCAGTATTCTATTTCTGTTTTCTTTTCCTGTCATCTGATCAATTACTTAAACAATTTTTAGAATTCCACTTAGATTTATCTGTATTATTTTTAATGTATCTTTTTTGCATAATTTTTAGTAGTTGTTCCAAGTATTATATTATGTATCGATAGCTTACACCTCTACTGATCCTATGGAGGGCAGGAAGGTGGTCCTATTACAACTGTGCAGTGATGGAAGGTCTTCTCTGGTACCATTCCAGCAAAAGCATTTCCTTGTTACAGTTCAGAGAGGGTGGAAAGTCTTTTCTGGTGGGTTGAAGTGGAACCATGGTTTTTCTGTGGTATTTGGCTGGAGTAAAGCAGTTATTATCTAAAAGTTTTGTCTTCCGCCGAGACCGGTTTGGCTCAGTGGTCAGAGCGTCGGACTGTGGACTGAAGAATCCCGGGTTCGATTCCGGCAAGGGCATGTACCTTGGCTGCGGGCACATCCCCAGTGGGGGGCGTGCAAGAGGCAGCTGATCGATGTCTCTCTCTCATCAATGTTTCTGACTTTCTATCCCTCTCCCTTCCGCTCTGTGAAAAACCAATAAAATATATTAAAAAATAAATAAATAAATAAATAATTAAATAAAAGTTTTGTCTTCCTAAGTTGCCCCTTTTGTGAACATTAGGCTAGAGAAAGCAGGCTTGAGCTCGGGCTTTTTTTTTTTTTGTCTCCATTTGTTGGTGTTCCCAGTTTATCAAGCTCTAATTCTGGGATACCTAGACAAAAAGAAAACCCAGGGCATTGACCATTTAGGTATTCCTTGGGTCCTGAGGATCCTAGTTTGTCTGCCTTCTTCTTTCCTTCTTTCAGAATCTCCTTATGATTTTTGTATATTTACTGTCCAGGGTTATACTTAGCAGAAGAAATAGGGAAAAATATGTCTACTTCATTGTCCCAGAAGAAGTGCTTGCTCCTTAGCTATTTGATGAGAATAATTTAAAAAATTGAAAGACTATTTGCACAGATGATTTGAAAAGACAAAGCACTAGCTATCCATTATCTTATCAAGTAAATATATTTATTACTAAGTAAATATATTAATTATGAGATCAATACATACATATTAATTAAACCTATATTCATTCTGATTATTATCAGAAAATTAGATTTCTCTTTAAGGCAAATAGGAGTTTTCTTGTAATGTTGAATGGCTTATTTTAATAATTCAAAACATTGTTCAAAACATTATAATCTTGATAACATAAATTTTGTTACGTGGAAGTATATTTGTGTTAACATGTTGTTAACAAATGTTTATATTTGTGGAAAGTTATAGGTAAAGCAATTCTCAGATAAATTTTGCAACAGCTACAAGTATTTACTAGCAGATAGCACAAAAGCAACCCATTTTCTTAGCTAGATGAAATCCCAGGCTCTGTATTCTTAAGTGCTCTAACCACACTTTGCACAAAAAATATATAATCAAGGAAAACATAAATTATACAGGCAAAATTCAGTTAACCTCTCAGTCAGCCTCCAGGGACCAGGATCCTCAAAATTGTGGGAACCCAAGATCAGATCATATTGAAGCCTCAGGTACCAACCCCAGATGTGAAGGGAAATGTACTTCCTAGCCTCTTACACTTTTTCATAAAGAGTTGGAAAGTGCCTCTAAAATATATTGAACAATCCATATATTTTAAATGCTGGTAATTTCAGCAACAAAAAAACTATTTCTAAAAGCCATTGTACAAAAGAGCAAGCCATTAATTTCAGCAATAAGAACCCATTTATAAGATTAACAAAATGTCTAGTCCCATTTTGATCACAGATAAAGATGGCTGGAAAGGTTGAAGGGCTGTCTGTTCGGTTAAGTATTAACAACTACCATCCCTAGAAACATGCATGCAGCCTAGATTAACTAACTGCCCAAATTTGAGTAAACTAAGTAATTCAGGCACATCCACTTACATGTCTATACTGAATTATTTAAAACAAGAGTTATTGGCCACATAATGCACACATTAAAAAAAAATAACTTACTCTACCTATTTTAAACAATCCACTTGAAAGAAACAGCATAGTCACATGTTATTGTGGATGATCCCCTACACATAAAAATCATGAAGCATGTTCTATTATATTTTTATGTTATTGCAAAAACTTAGTAGCTGTTTCTGTCCTTTGTCTCATTCTTCATGAAAACATCCACTAATATCACTCTTCACATCATAAAGAATGTCTATTCAATTACTGAGAGTAAATAACAGGAGGAAGACTAGGAAGAAGGCGAAAGTATGGACAAAGCATTTTAAAGTTTTTCCAAAAATGGAGCAGCTGGTAACCTCTTTGTGTTATAGAGACACCTCTTCTAAGATTCTGAAAGTATCTATGAGCCTCTGAAAGTCATTGCTTTTCTGAAGTTTGTATTAGGGTGGAGGAACAGCATTCTTTAGAAAGGTTATTTTCAGATTCTTTTTTAAAAACTTCTATTCTGGTAGGACAGAATAGAAGCCCACCCATATGCCTATCACTACCCAGTCCCCTCCCCAGAAGGATGGCTCTCAAAATGTGGACCCCATTCCAGACTTACTGAGTCAGAATGTCTAGAATTAAGGTCCAAAAATCAGCATATACAGCAACCTCCCCAGTTACTTTGGAGATAAACACCTTTGTGCCTTGTGGAACACAATTTAAAATCACTGTATTACAAAGCTAGTTTAATAGTTAACACAACAGAGATAAAATCAGATCTCTGTGGAATATTAAGTGGAAACAACAAAAGCTTCAATCACAGAAAATAATTAAAGGGCAGCCAGCACGGCTGTCCTGTAGTCCTAGGCACACCCAAGACCATACCCAGGCCAAGTGACTTCCTGTCACTTTTGTGTCACTGAGCTATGAGGGGAATGGTAATAGAGAAAAAAGTAGGAGATTTTTTCCTTTCAAACTTATTTCTTTAGAAATAAACATTTTTTTAAATAGCAGTTTATTGAAATATTTTAGGTCTTATTGAATCATCTTTCTGTGCAAAAGTGACATTTAATAAAAAATATAACAGTCAAAGAATGTCATTAATAAAAGGCATTCTTTCTCAAGTTGCACCAGTGATTTAACTAATCAACACCATTAGCTAACATCAATCATCAAGGGGACATGTGAAGCATTCCAATCAGAAGAAAGGAGTTTGGAGAAAGTGTGCTGTATAAAGTCAAATATACAGAGAATAAACAAATACCTATGCTGTCAAAACACAGAACAAAACAAAGCAGTGTGGCTGACAGGCCCTCATAAGCCAAACCATTGCAACCAGGCAATGTTAATGTTAAAATTGCTTTTACATGAACTGTTTGTGTTTTCAATATTTTCCACCTTCTCATATTATTTTTCATATATGTAGGAATTTCATAAGTTTGCATGGGAAAACATAATAATATTTGACTATACTTTTGATATCCTAAAAACAAACCAGAATGCCCAAGAAAGGAATAAATACATTTAAATATATATTATTCCAAAGACTATATGGTGGCATAGGAAAAGTTCTTTATACAATTTTCAAACTTTTAATTTAATTTTCTTAAGCAGAGATATAAAACTGTATTTTAATATAATGTGTTTAATCCCAATTTTATAAACATTGAAAAAAAAGACTGGAGATAATTATATCTTAAATGTTAACAGTTAACTTTGCATATCATTTTCTGCTTTACACATTTCTAAAATATATTTGTTATTGTTGATAATATTACATATATCTCCCATTTTTCCTTTTTAACTCCTTCCTCCCAGCCCTTACTCGACCCCCCAGGTTACATATTTTTCATTTCAAAAAATAATAAATGTGTATTTGTTTTATAATTAGAAAAAAAGTTGTATTTTTTAAGTGACCAAGTTTCCATTCTCTTGATATAATTCTAGGATCTTTTCTACTTATTCGTGCATGATTCATGTTCTTTTTAGCAATAAAGCTACCCTAACCCATTTAAAAATATCCTTCATACACAAAGACATTAACCTCATATTTAAACAAAGATCAAGGAAGTTTTAAAAGATGTCTACAGTTCTAGACAGCTCTAGATGCCATGTATTGGCACATTTATTTTATACATAAAGAAGATACAGGGTAATAAGAAATTTTCCCAGAACCTGGTGTGTCTGCCATTTTGCCTTTCACATTTTGTTGTGATAAATTTAGGCTTTATAAGGGATATTTCAAATACTAACAACTGAGATGTCACCTGTTAGGCATAACTTGAGGATATAAATCACACATGCATCCTGTTCCTAATTAAGGAGGAAAATTGTCGTATGTCATTGGAGACAACATAACAGACAGCTGCTTCTGTGATGGCAATTTTTGCATCAATCAAAATGTTTCTTAGGAAATACTTACGAGGATAAGTCAAAGTTATATATATTGTTACCCAGGGGACTGAGGACAGTCACCAATGATACATGTACAAAACAAACAAAAAAAATCGCTACATAAAATTTTTACTTTCAAGTTATTCCAGTGGCATATATATAGGAAAAAGAGGGCTTGGGATTTAGGAGGAAAATTGGAAAGGGAATTCAAGCTCCAGAGTTGCTATCTAGAAGAGATGTTGGGGTAGGAATCATAAGAGGTATAACGAGAGGCATCTTGTCTAGAAACTATAGTCAAACAGTCCTGGGTTCAAGTCCTAATTATCCCCCTTAATACCTTTATAACCACTGATGATGAATCACACCACTTTCTTGATCCTCATTTCTTCATTTGTGAAAGGAGAATTAAAGTATATAAATGGATAGATAGCATGACTATTAGAATTACATGAATAAATATATGCAAATTATTTGAGTCAAAAGTCTTTGGGTTCCCCAATAAATAAATTCATTCATCTTCAGCCCATCTGTGAAGAAGGAATTAAGGCATTTGGTTGGTGGCATGGATTACCCTGTTTCATCGAAAATAAGACAGTGTCTTATATTAATTTTTGCTCCTAAAAATGTGCTAGGTCTTATTTTCAGGGGATGTCTTATTTTTCCATGAAGAAGAATACGGTACACATTTATTGTTGAACAAAAAAAATAGGAAATTTATTACCTGTATACGGTATGGTAGTAGCTGTCATCATAAACCAGCATAACCAAACAAACAGTGAATCCTGCTGTATCAAGAATTTCTTGTTACTACCATTATTTCCATGTACAACAATCTATGGTACATTTACTGATACTGATATTTACCAGTATGAACACAAAGTAAGATTTATTCAATGATAGTCATGTCATCATCTTCTGGAACATCACCATAACAATCCAAACCCTACATTTCGTGGTGAATTTCTTGTGACCCCATTTCTTTCAGAATCAGTGGACCAAATCTCTCATGTTTAGCAATAGTACTGTCCTTAAATGAGTACTTCTTGTCAAGGTAGCCTGGTCATAGTGCATTTGCAATGCAACTGTCAGTGATTTTCTCCCATGAATTCTTCACCCAAGTCACAACCTCTTGCAATTTAGGTTTCACAAAGTTTCCACGCTGATTTCTCTCCATTCTATTTTCAATGTAGTCATTAATTTCCATGCGCAAATTGTCCTTGAATGGCTTGTTTATTGCAATATCAAGAGTCTGGAGATAGGCCATCATTCCTGCAGGAATCATTATTTGATCTATTTTTCTTTCGTGAAGAAATTTCTCCATGTCTTTAGCGCGGTGAGTGCTGGCTGCATCCCAGACTAGCAGACCTCTTTGGCTCCCTCACATAACAATCGGCAGCATTAAATCGACCCACTTCCTTATAACTGCTGTGTGGCCCAGGCTTTTTCAGTTTCAAGAATAAAAATATTATCGGGGAGGTTTTATTTACCCGGGGGGGGGGGGGGGGATGCCTTATATTACAGCAAGAGGCAAAACTGGAAGTAGGTCTTATTTTCAGGGAATGTCTTACTTTTGGGAAAACAGTGGTTTTTCTCTCCTTTTCCTGCCCTGTGCAATTCAAAGCACTTTAGCTAGTTTCTGCACAAATGCGTTCTGCCTCTCCATTCATTCTCCACACTTAGCCAATAATGAATCAACCTGGTGTCTTAAACCAGGATTCACACATCTAAGCCCCATTTGTCAAAACCATCTGCATAGCCAGCCATTTCCATCCAAGATCTTCCTCCATCATCCAAATCCCATCTAAATGCACAAATGATGAGCAATAATAATAGTCACCATTTGCCAAATATCTGCTATGTGCCAGGAAATGTACTCAGGGCTTTCCACTCTTGATCTCTAAGCTGGTCCCACAGGCATTATTGTTAATGCCCACAGGCTTTCCTGTGAGGTGTCTCTCATATATCCAGAGACAGGAAATATCAAAATGCATTCAGAGTTCAACTTAAAATCAATACTATAATAGATCAAAAATATGCTGCCACCTTAAATACCCAGAGAGCAAATAGTTGCATTATTGACCCAAACCAGCTAAAATGTATAAAGTTAACTAAAGATATAATGTGCCATAAGAACTGTAGTATACAAAAGTCAGCCACTAGTTGGTTGACCCAGGGATTATTCTCAACTAACTACTACTATTCCCTTATCACTTTCCACTAGATAAGATGAAATACCAAATACTTGTCATTTTCCTAGCCTTCTCTGCAGGTGAAGTAGTGGGGATGGGTGTGTTAGGAGGCCATGTAACATAATTTTAGCAGTGAGAAATAAGTAAAAGTCTGCCGCGGATTCTACAGTAGTTTTTGTTTTCATAATAAAAGACACAGGTAAGAATGACATCACCACTCACCCCCATCTCTTACTGCCTTGTAAGAGAGATATAATGACTATAGCCAAATGGGACATGGCATTTAGATTCAGACAGATCTGAGTTCAAACCTCAATTTTTCCACTCACTAAGAGGTGTGATATTGTGCTAACTCCCTAACATAGTTGATCTATAAAATGATTTCAAAATATCTGTAGATGTTCCAATGGGAAGGAAATGATTCATTACCATGAGTCCTCAGCTGATAAGTTGTCTCCAAGTGACAGCTCCATGAAATTGCCAAATTTTAATCAGAAGGCTCTGTCTGTCCACTGTTGCTACTCTCTAGATGTTTCTTTATCTCTTGGTGATTTCCTTAGCCCTGCCCATATCTCTAGGAAAATGTTCATTAATTAAACTCTTAAATAGATCTTTAAGTATGCTAACAATTTCCTGCTAAAGTCTCATCAGATTTAACTAGTGATCAAATATGTTTGTCTGTGGTGACTTCACTCGACAAAGAGTAACAAATTCAATCAGGCCTCAGAGAGCCAAGCCTTCTTCCTTGTGTGTCGGCTGTTGAGTCCCAAGTTACAAAGAAAGTACCCTGGTCTTCCTGCAGAAATTATCATCCATCTGTCTCACCTACACACAAACATAGCCAGCCAGCCATCTCACCCCAACCAAAGAAAAGAAAATAGCATCCAGCAGGGTCAATAGCTGAACTAAACATTCAGAGGAATAATGAAAAAGCAGGAAGGACAAATACACTTTAAATTCCATCCAGTTTCATGTGATATCCCTAAAGCCTGCTACATTGCAGTCAGTGGGCTCAATAAATGAATGACAGAAAGGATTTCCTATGTCCACATCCCCACCCCAGCCCAGAAGAGAAGGAAAAGCAGAGGTGAAGGGGGAAGCCTCTTTCATAACTATTACCAATAATTATTAGGTAATCTCAATAGTATGTCATGTGCATTAATTTTGCTCAGGTTATCAAAATCTTAAATTTTCTGATTTCCATTTGGTAACACTTCCCTTATTTTATCCTGAATTTCTTAGAATTTTGACACACTGAGATATTGAGAAGCAACTTTCTAAAAGCACGGTGACCAATTTTATCGGTTAGCATGAAAATTAACACAGCAGAGTCCCAGTTCCTGCCAGAATCATGTCCTCTGTTTTCATACTCCTGGTGGCCTTGGACGCCCAAGCAAGCTTTCCCTTCTGAGCCCCCTTGCTACGTGGCTTCTTTAGCTGCTAGGCAATCTGGGCTGTAGGTCTCGACACCCTACTGCCATTTAAACCATTCTATTCTTACCCCTGATATCTTGCTGCTGTTAGGACAGCCACTTGCTATTGCCAGCAATTAACCAGCAATCAGAAGCAGCAGCCTAAGTTAATATGTTAGAACCCACTTAGCAAACTCAGAGGGGAAACCCTCTGATAATTTTTTTAAAAGGTTGACCTCTTTTTATATTCCCACTGCAGAGGAAAAAATCACACCTAAATTCTCAGAACTCTAAAGAGGCTACCTGTGCACACGAGATGTAAACCCACAGGAGCCACACTTCCTTTGAGGCCTACTTGTCTTTCTGGAGCCCCCTCCTTAAAACATGGTTTGGGATGTTCAAGTGCAAATAATCTAGCTTCATGCTGTCCTTAATAATGAAGGCTCAAAAGCCACTCACCTTGAGCTCCTTCCATCAGCAAAGTGGTACCAAGGGACTTCACAAGGGAAATGTTTAGAGGTGGCTCATGGAAAATGAATCTGAACAACTTCATTATTCAATCCAAGACACAAACTGGCTGTGCCAATCAGCCAATGATAAAATGTCAAAATCTGCAGGAAGATAAGATACAGATCAGTGTGGAACTGCTGATCATCTCTTGGAGATAACCAATTGGCAATCTGTCTACATATTATTAAACAAACATTTATTGAACCTGTCCTATGTTTCTGACACATTGTAGGCACTGATATTCAGAGTGGAGGAACTTACAACCTAGAAAGAAAGAGGGAGAGAGATCTAAGTAGACAGTTACAATACAGTGTGATAAACGTTGTAATAGTAGGAGGCATTAAGTGCTGGGGAAGTTTAGAAGAAGACATCAAGAAAGGCTTCCTGAGAATCTGGTGTTCAAACTGAGCCTTAAAGAACAACTAGGCCTGGCTAATGTGGCTCAGTGGTTGAGTGTGAACCTCTGAACCCAGAAGGTCACGGTTTGATTCTTGGACCGCCCAGGTTGTGGGCTTGATCTCCATGGTGGGGCATTCAGGAGGCAGCCAATCAATGATTCTCTTTCATCATTGATGTTTCTATCTCTCTCTCCTTCTCCCTTCTTCTCTGAAATTAAATATAGGAGTTACCAGGGCAAAGACATCAAATGGCACATCATGTGCAGATGCTCTGAGATAAGAAGAGAATCTGGGCATTTGGGAAGCAGTATTTTAGTTTAGGTGAGGAGATGGAATGGGCACAAAGTGGCAAGAAATGAGGCTGAAGAAGGAAAGAATTCTAAGGTTCTTTATCTCCATCTCTACTTTCTTTTTTAAAAGAACCATGAACAAATATATAGAGAGAAACACAGGTATAAAGAAAAAATGCAATAAATAAGTACCTATCAATATTAACCTTAAATGTAAATGGATTAAATGCTCCAATCAAAAGATGTAGGGTAGCTGAATGGATAAGAAAATATGACCCATATATATGCTGCTTACAAAAGATACACCTCAAAACAAAATATTCAAATAGTCTGAAAGCGAAGATATAGAAAAAAAATATTCCATGTAAATGGAAATGAAAATAAAAGCTAGGGTAGCAATACATATATCTGACAAAATTGACTTTAAAAAAGGCCATATCAAGAGACAAAGAAGGTCACTAAATTACTACATAATACTAATTGATCCAACAAGAGGATATAACCATTGTAAACATACATGCATCCAATATAGAAGCTTTGTAAACATATATGCATCCAACATGTATAAAGAAAATCTTGATGGACTTTAAGAGAGAGATCAACAGCAACACAGTTACAGTAGAGCATTTTAACACCCCACTGTCATCAACGGATAGATCTTCCAGACAAAAAATCAACAAGGACACAGCAACCTTAAATAATACACTAGGTCAAATAGATTTAATTAATACTTACAGAACATTTTGTCCCAAAGCAGCAGAAGTTTCAAGTTTACATGGAACATTCTCAAAGACAAACCACATTTTAGGACACAACATAAGCCCCAACATATTCAAAAAGAAGAAGATCATATAAAGCATCTTTTCAAATTGCAATGGCATAAAGCTAGAAATCAAGTAAAATTTTATTTTATTATTTTTTAATCTTTATTGTTCAGTTTATTAATTACATTGTTCCCTCTTTTTTCCCCCTACATCTCCCCTCCAACCAATACCCATTCTACCCTCTGCCCTCACCACCCCCACACTGTCCTCTCCCATAGGTGCATGATTTTTGTCGAGTCTCTTGCTGCACCTCCCACACCCTTTTCTCCCCAAGAATTGTCAGTCCATTCCCTCTCTATGCCCATGGTTCTGTTATATTCACCAGTTTATCCTGTTCATCAGATTATTAGTTCACTTGATTTTTAGATTCATTTGTTGATAGTTGTGTATTTGTTGTTCATAATTTATATTTTTACCCTTTTCTTCTTCCTCTTCTTAAAGAATACCTTTCAGCATTTCATATAATATTGGTTTGGCGGTGATGAACTCCTTTAGCTTTTTCTTATATGCGAAGCACTTTATCTGACCTTCAATTCTGAATGATAGCTTTGCTGGATAGAGTAATCTTGGTTGTAGATTCTCACTATTCATCACTTTGAATATTTCTTGCCACTCCCGTCTGGCCTGCATAGTTTCTGTTGAAAAATCTGCTGACAATCATATGGGTGCTCCCTTATAGGTAACTAACTGTTTTTCCTCTTGCTGCTTTTAATATTCTCTCTTTGTCTTTTGCTCTTGGCATTTTAATTATGATGTATCTTGGTGTGGTCCTCTTTTGATTCGTATATTTTGGGGTTCTGTGCACTTCTTGGGCTTTTAAGTCAATTTCTTTCACCAGGTGGGGGAAGTTTTCGGTCACTATTTCTTCAAATTGGTTTTCATCATCTTGCTCTCTCTCTTTTTCTGGCACCCCTATAATTTGGATGTTGGTATGATTTAGGTTGTCCCAGAGGCCCCTTACACTAACTTTAATTTTTTGGATTCTTTGGGCTTCTTTCTTTTCCGGCTGAGTGGATTTTGCCTCTTTGTATTTCAAATCTTTGACTTGGTTCTTGCAGTCCTCTAGACTGCTTTTAGGTCTTTGTGTAATATTTTTTATTTCAGTCAGTGTATGCTTAATTTCTAGTTGGTCCTTTTTCATATCCTCGTAGGTATTGTTCATTTCCTCGTAGGTCTTGTTCATTTCCTTGTAGGTCTTATTAAGTTCATCGGCCTTTTCTTGGAGCCTCTTGAAAAACCTTATTACTTAGGTTTTGAACTCTATGTCCAGTTGTCCTTTTTTCCTCCATTTCTTTCACATCTGATTTCTTTTCATTTCTCTGCATTGTGGCTGCTTTACTGAGTTGGTCGATTAGCTTTGTGTGGTAGATGTTCTCTAAGGGACAGTGGCTCAGCCTCCCCAGTTACCTGAGGTGGATACTTTTGGTGCAGCCCTTTATGGGTTGTACAGTATTATTGAAGTTAAGCCCAGATTATTATTGTTAGCACTATGAGGGTTTGACCTTCAGGCCAATTGGCCATGAGGATCAGCTGTATTCAGGTTGGATGTGCAGAGTCTCTGGGCTGAGCAGGCAGCGTCAGCTCCACCCAATGCAGCACCTGGGTCCCTGTGTCGGTTGGTAATGGCTGCACGCACTTCCAAGACAAAGCGCCGCTGATCTCCACCTGCAACAGACAACTCAGCCTCTCCCCAAATCAGTCTGCACACACAAAGTCTCACCCAGGGTTGTAAAACAATGCAGTTTGGTGGTCTCTCGAACGAGGAAGCAAGTCATGAGTCCTCTCTGCACGGTCGCGCACTTCTGCTGTTCCCAAGTTCACAAGCCCTATCCACAAGCTCGCAGACCTCTGCCGTGCCCAGGTTTCAGCACACTTCCTTACTGTCCAGTTTCACCCCGTATGAATGTGGGTTCCCCGGACCTCGCCTGGAACTGGGGAATCAGTGCAGTGGGACGCCTTTGTCTCCCTCCCAATTGGAGAAAACCAGCTGGATTTGCAACCGCCCACCATATCCACTGGCATACGCGCAGGGCTCCTAACCTCTGCCTCCACGCATATCTTCAATGCTGCCCTCCACCGCTCCTCTGAGTCACAGCGTCCTATTTTTCCTTTTATTTGTGGAATTGTCACTCGGCCAGCTTTCCAGTAATTCTGGATGATGTTTGTTCTGTCGTTAAGTTGTAGTTTTGAAATTGCTGTGTGGGGCAGCAAGATAGGTATTTACCTATGCCACCATCTTGGTTCCTCCTCAAGTACAATTTTTAAAAAAACCTCAAAAAAATTCAAACACATACAGGCTAAATAGCATGTTATTAAACAATGAATGGGTTATCAATGAGATTAAAGAAATAAAAAATTACATGGAAATGAACACACAACAACCCAAAATCTATGGGACACAGCAAAAGCAGTTCTGAGAGGAAAGTTCATAGTCTTACAGGCCTACTGCAAGAAGCAAGAAAAATCTCAAATAAACAATCTAACCCTAGTTCTAAAAGAACTAGAAAAAAACAACAATAAACAAAGCCCAGAGTAGGCAGAAAAAAGAAAATACTGAAGATCAGAGCAGAAATAGAGACTAAAAAATAATACATAAAGATCAATGAAATCAACCCCTGGTCCTTTGAAAAGATAAACAACATTGATGAGCATTTAACCAGACTCAGCAAGAAAATTGGAGGACCCAAATAAATAAAATCAGAAATAAAAGATGAGAAGTAACAAAATGATATCACAGAAATGCAAAGGATTGTAAAAAAAAAAATACTATAAACAACTGTATGCCAACAAATTGGACAACTTGGGTGAAATAAATAAATTCCTAGGAATATACAATCTTCTAAAACTGAATCAGGAAGAATCAGAAAACCTGAATAGACAGATTAAAAGTAATGAAATTGAAGCAGTAATAAAAAAATTCCAGCAAATAAAATCCTGCAATGGATGGCTTCACAGGTGAATTTTACCAAACATTCAACGATGAACTAATACCTATCCTTCTCAAATTATTCCAAAAAATTCAAGAAGAAGAAGGATTTCCAACCTGTTTTGATGAGGCCTGTACTATCCTAATTCCAAAACCAGATAAAGATACTACAAAGAAAGAAAATTATATTCCTGATGAACATAGACACTAAAATCCTCAACAAAATATTAGCAAACCAGATTTAGCAATACATTAAAAAGATCATTCACCATGATCAATTAGGATTTATTCTAGGGATGTAAGGTTGGGACAATATTCACAAATCAATAAATGTGATATACCACATAAACAAAATGAAGGATAAAAATCACATGACCATATCAATAGATGCAGAAAAGCATTTGATAAAATCTAGCACTCTTATGATAAAAACTCAGCAAAGTGGGAATAGAGGGATCATACCTGAACAAAACAGAAGCCAAATATATATTTTAAAACCTACAGCTAACAACATATTCAATGGGCAAAAACTAAAAGTATTTCCCTTAAAATCAGGAATAAGACAGTGATGTCAACTTTCACCACTCTTACTCAACATAGTATTGGAAGTCCTAGCCACAGCATCAAACAAGGAGAAATAAAAGGCATCCAAATTGGAAAGGAGGAAATAAAACTGCCATTATTCAAGATACCATGATATTGTACATAGATAACTCTTAAAGACTCCACCTAAAAACTAATAGATCTAATAAATGAATTTGGCAAAGTAGCAGCATAAAAAATTAATATTTGAACATGAATGGATTTTTATACACCAATAATCAACTAAAGAGAAATTAAGAAAACAATTCTATAGATGATTGCAAAAAAAAGTGTCTAAAAATAAATTTAACCAAGGAGGTAAAAGACCTCTACTTGGAAAACTGTAGGACATTGAAGAAAGAAATTGAGGAAGATACAAATAAATGGAAGCATATACTATGTTCATGGATTGGAAGAATTAACATAATTAAAATGTTCATACCCAAAGAAATCTATAGTATTCAATGCAATTCCTACTAAAATACCAATGGCATAATTCATAGATCAAGAACAAATACTCCAAAAATTGGTATGAAACCAAAAACAAACAAACAAACAAAAAATGCTGAATAGCCATAGAAATCATAGAAAGAAGAACACAGTTGGAGGTATCACAATGTCATTTATCAAACTATAACTACAGGGCCATTTTATTCAAAATAGCCTGGTACTGGCACAAGAATAGGCATATAGATCAATGGGACTGAACATATGGCTCAAAAATAAACCCACACCTATATGGTCAATTAATATTGGACAAAGGAGGCAAGAACATACAATGAGGTAAAGACAGTCTCTTCAGTGAGTATTAGGAAAATTGGACAGATAAATGCGAAAAAAAATGAAACTAGACCACTAATTTACACTATATACAAGAATGAATTAAAAATGAATAAAAAGCTTAAATGCAACTCATAAAACCATGAAAATCCTTGGAGAAAGCATAGGCAGTAAAATATCAGACATCTCTTGTAGCAATATTTTTGCCAATATATCTCCTAAAATAAAGGGAACAAGGGAAAAATAAATAAATGGGACTATATCAAGTTAAAAAGCTTCTGCACTGCAAAAGAAAGCATTAACCTAATGAAAAGGGATCCCGCTGTATGAGATAATATATTCATCAACGATATACCTAATAAGGGTTTAAATTCCAAAATATATAAAGAATGTATACAACTCAACACCAAGAAAATAAACAATTCCATTTATAAAATGGGCAAAGGACTGAATAGACACTTCTCCAAAGAGGACATACAGATGGCCAAAAGGGATATGAAAAATGTTCAACATCACTAATCATCAGAGAGATGAAATTAAAATTATAATGAGATATCACATTTGCCAGAATGGCCACCATCAATAAATCAACAAACAGCAAGTGCTGGCAAGGATGTGGAGAAAAAGAAAACCTGGTGTACTGTTGCTGGGAATGCAGAACAGTACAGCCACTATGGAAAACAGTATGGAGTTTCCTAAAACAATTAAAAGTGGAACTGCCTTTTGACTCAGTGATCCCACTTCTAGGAATATAGTCTACGAACCCTGAAATACCTATTTAAAAGAATATATCCAACACTATTTTCATAGCAAAGTTACCTACAATAGCCAAAATCTGGAAACAAGCCAGATGGGTAGATATTAAAGTCATGGTACATTTACACAATGGAATAGTGCATGGCTATAAAAAAGAAAGAACTATTGCCCTAACTGGTTTGGCTTAGGGAATAGAGCATCGGCCTGTGGACTGAAAGGTCTCAGGTTTGATTTCAGGCAAGGGCACGTACCTTGGTTGTTTGCACATTTCCAGTGGGAGGTCTGCAGGAAGCAGCTGATCAATGTTTCCCTCTCATCAATGTTTCTAACTCTCTATCCCTCTCCCTTCCTCTCTGGAAAAAATCAATAAAATATACTTTTTTTAAAAAGAAAGAACTCTTACTCTTTTGCGACAGCATGGATGAAATAAGCCAGTCACAGAAAGACAAATACAATGTGCTCTCACTTATATTTGAAATCTAATGAACAAAATGAACTGATGAATCGAGACAGAGGCATGGATATGTGGAACAAACTGACAGCTGTCAGTGGGGAGGAGAACTGGATGAAAGAAGGTGAAGGAATTAGCCAAAGAATATATATGCATAACTCATAGACACAGACAACAGTGTGATGATTGACAGAGGGAGAGGGGACAAGGGGAGGTTTGAGGGGAGGTGGGCAACGGGAGGGGAAAAGTAATATCTGCAATTGCATATGCAGTAAAATAAAGTTTAAAAAACTAAAAAAAAAAGATCCATGAAAGAATGAAATTTTTAGAAATAGAAACAAACCTGGATATCAACTAGTCTCCCCACCCCTATATTATACACAAGTAAGCTGGATCGCTAATGTTTTTTCCAGTTCTTCTACCCTTTTTTTCTGGAATCTGATACCACATAATGTTTTCTGCCATATTGAAAAAAATAATTTCTCCTACACAGAGTTATAATTTTCTGAAGGTTTTTGGCATGGCTTTAACTAATATTTCTAATCATAATCTACTTCCCATTAAATCAAGTGGTCACAAATAAGGTATCACCCTAATTTAAACTGTCTACAATTAAACCAAAACAAACAAACAAACAAACAAAAAACAACAAGGTACCTCTATAATCTCTTGAAATCCCTCTGATCCCAAAGGAGTCATTATCTCACTCCTAACTGAAATTGTTCCATTATATGTAATCAAAAGACCAAAAAAGTTAGCTCTCTTTCATTTTTAGTTTAAATTTGGACTCTAAAAATCTACAGAGATGTTCCATAATAAAATACATATAAATTGCACCTTTTGCCTTTCTCATCATTTATTGTTAAAGACATCTTTTGCCTTTCTCATCATTTATTGTTAAAGACATTTGCAGGAGAGCAGGCTCCTATTATTTAGGAATCCTCCAATCCTGCCGGTAATTTCATTATGAGGTCAGGAGCACAGTCCAAGATACACTTCATTATACTATGAGTGGAACAACGTGGCTTTCACCACAAGGATTAAAGATGCAGGTGGAACTACTCATCCAGAGTAAAAGAAACATGTTTCATGCAAATTATTTGTGAAATAAGAGAAATAGAAAACAGAAAACAGAATTGGCTATTTTTTTAAATGACATTTATTTTAAAAAACAAGATTACCAGTATGTGCTTCAAGACACTGCTCTAGTGTGGGATCTGAATATTAAAAAAACAAACAAACAAACAAAAAAACAACTCAGCCCTGCCCTAGACAATTTGGCTCAGTGGATAGAATGTTAGCCCATGGACTGAAGGGTCCTCGGCTCAGTTCCTATCAAGGGCACATACCTGTTTCAGGCATGATCCCTGGTCTTGGTGGGGGTGTGCAGGAGGCAACCAATCGATGTGTCTCTCTCCCATTGATGTTGCTCTCTCTTTGTCCCTCCCCCTCCCTTCCTCTCTAAGAATCGATGAAAAAAATTATTGGGCGAGAATTAACAAAAAAATTAATAAATAAACTCAGCCCCTGTCCTCAAGAAGCTTATAATTATATAGGGAGGAGGAAGAGGGGGAAGAGAAGAAAGAGGAAAAGTGAGGGGAGAAGGTGAACTACACATATAGTTAATAAAAATGAATAGGCAAGTCACAGATTAAGAAAAAAATTATCACAAAACATATATGGGACATTACTGCACATCTACAAGATGAGCAAAAATTTTTTAAATCTGACAATAAATGTTTCAAGAATGTGGTTCATTGGGCCTCTGGGACAACTTCAAAATACTAAAACATTTGTATCATAGGGGTGCTGGAAGGATAAGAGAGAGATCAAAGAAATTAAAAACCTGTTTGAAAACTTTCCTAACCTAGTAAAGGAAATAGACATATAAATCAAGGAAGCACAGAAAGTCCAAATAAGATGAGCCCAAAGAGGCACATACCAAGACACATCATAATTAAAACAAAAAAAGGTTAAAGACAGAATCTTAAAAGCAGCAAGAGAAAAGCAGTTAGCTACCTACAAGGGCCCTCCCATAGATTATCAGCTGATTTCTCAATAGAAACTTTTCAGGCTGGAAAGGATTGACAAGAAATATTCAAAGTGGAAACCAAGATGGCGGCATAGATAAACACCTCAACTGCTGTCTCACACAACAATTTCAAAACTACAACTAAAGGACAAAATGGACATCATCCAGAACCACAGGAAGGTGGGTTGAGGGGAAATTCTACAACTAGAAGGAAAGAGAAAAGCACATGGAGACTCACAGGAGCTTCAGAAGGCACGCATGCAGAGAAGGCTGGCAACTGAGTACGTGGCTGGCTTTCTCAATCGGGAGGGAGACAAAAGCTCCTGACTACTCTGAAATCCAGATCCAAGCAACACTCTGGGGACCCAGACTCATACAGGGAGAAACTGGATTTCTGGCAGTGGGTGAAACTCAAAGGCAGCTTTCTCTCAGAGGTGCTTGCAGCGATTAGTGTGGGACACTGAGACACAGGGGCCTCTTAGGGAAGGGTTGACAGGAAGCTATTGCTGTATGCTCCATCCTGAGATCCTGCCCCACAAAGCCATAGCTGTTTGCTCTGCCCTGAGATTCCACCCCATCCAAGTTGAATGCAGAGGATTTTGCATATGAATGACCTGGTCCTTTGAGTTCTAAAATTACCTAACAAATTGCAGCTGAGTCAGTGAGACCCAGAACATCCAAAAGAATGTCCAGGGCCCCAGAGCAGATTACATTGCTTCACAGCTGGGCTTCATCTGGGCACCTCCAAAACCCAAACAAAGAAGAGAAATTTGCAGATCTCTCCATAACTCCTGCTGGGTGGCGTCAAGCAGAGGCTAAATTAGTACCTCCTTGGAGATCCAAAGCCAGTGTAACCAGGGGTCAGAGTGAGACCATCCAGATTACAACTCCTCAGGTCCATAAGGAACACACTCATGGGGCAGACTCAGTGAGCACTAAAATCCCACTGAAGGAAGTCTTGTCACATAAGGGTGTCTCCAGCATAGAAGTTCTCCCAGCATAGACACAGCTGATCCTCATAGCCCACTGGCCTGGAAGTCAATTCCTCCCAGGGATACCAACAACAATCAAGGCTTGACTACAACAAGACTGTTCACACAGCCCACAAAGGGGTACACCAAGAGTGTCCACCTCAGGTAACTGGGGAAGCTGACTGACTAGACACTCTAGGACATCTCATACACAAAGCCACTCTATCAGCTCAGGGAAGCAGCCAAAATGTGGAGATAAAGAAACAGCTCACAAATGAAAGAAATGGAGGAAAGCAAATGCCTGAATATAGAGTTCAAAACCACAGTTATAAGGTTTTTCAATAATTTCCTAGAAAAGGCCGATAAATTTAGCGAGACTCTCAAGGATATGAAAAAGGACCAACTAGAAATTAATCATACACTGACCAAAATAAAAAATAATATACAAAGATCCAACAGCAGACTAGAGGATCGCAAGAATCAAGTCAAAGATTTGAAATACATAGAAGCAAAAAACAAACAAACAAACAAACAAAAACACCCAACTGGAAAAGAAAAAAGAATCCAAAAAACTGAAGACAGTGTAAGAAGTCTCTGGGACAACCTCAAGAGTACCAACATCTGAATTTTGGGTTGCATGAAAAAGAGAGAGAGCAAGATAATGAAAACCTTTTTGAAGAAATAGTGACTGAAAACTTACCCCACCTGGCGAAAGAAATAGTTTACAAGTCCAAGAAGCACACAAAAGGAATCCAAAGAGAACTATACCAACACACATCATAATTAAAATAACAAGAGCAAAAGACAAAGAGAGTATATTAAAAGCAGCAAGAGAAAAACAGTTAGTTACCTATAAGGGAGCACCTATACAACTGTCCGCTGATTTCTCAACAGAAACTATGCCCGCCAGATGGGAATGGCAAGAAATATTCAAAGCAAGGACCTACAACCAAGATTACTCTACCCGGCAAAGCTATCGTTCAGAATTGAAGATCAGATGAAGAGCTTCACAGATAAGAAAAAGCTGAAGGAGTTCATTACTGCCAAACCAGTATTATATGAAATGCTGAAAGGTAAAAATTATGAACAAATACATATCTATCAACAAGTGAATCTAAAAATCAAGTGAATAAAAAATCTGATGAACATAATAAATTGGTGAATATAATAGAATCAGGGGCATAGAAAGGGAGTGGACTGACAATTCTTGAGGGAAAAGGAGTGGGGGTTGCAAGAAGAGACTGGAAAAAATCGTACACCTATGGATGAGGACAGTGGGGGGGGGTAAGGGCAGAGGGTGGGATGGGAACTGGATGGAGGGGAGCTATGGGGGAAAAGAGGAACAACTGTAATAATCTGAACAATGAAGATTTATTAAAAATGAAAAAAAGAAATATTAAAAGTGATGAGAAACAAGGACCTACAAACAAAATTCCTCTACCCAGCAAAGCTATCATTTAGAATTGAAGGACAGATAAAAGAGTTTCCCAGAAAGTAAAAACTAAAGGAATTCATCACCACCCTTTAACACTATGAAATGTTAAAGGGTCTTCTAGAAGAAGAAGGAAAAAAAGGAGGAGGAGGAGGAAGAGGAGGAGAACGAGAGAAAGTAGAGGAGGAAGAGAAGGGAAAAAAGAGAGGAAGGGGAGGAGAATTATGATAAATGGGGAAGAGGAGGAAGATGAAAAGATAAAAAATGCTCAGCAGAAGGCACATGCAGGTTTGTTTGTAATACATCATGTGTATTGGCCCCAAACTCTAAGCAACCTAAATATCCATTCTCAAAAGAATTAATATATTTTAGAATCCTATATAATAAAGAGCTAATATGCTAATTATACTGAACACCATACATCTGGACTGACCTTCCAGACAAAGCTGGGGCCGATAGTGCCAAGCCCCTTGCATGAATTTCGTGCATTGGGCCTCTAGTATTTACATAATTGGAATAGTATACAACAAACATTTTAAAACTACAACTACATACAAATATGAATGAACTTCACTAAGACAGTGTTCAATGAAAGGTGAGACATAAAATAGTGTTGAATGGAAGATTACTCACTGTCTGCTCTCATTATATAAAACATAAAGTTTATAATATTTTATTTTTTGTTAAAGAATACATAAAGGTAGCAATGCTGTAAAGAAAAGCAAAGGGATTGTTACAATAATTAAGATTTACACATAGGTTTTCATACACTTTTCTGAATGTACTAGAGGCCTGGTGCATGAAATTTGTGCACCCTCTCCAATCTGGAACCCTGCCTAAATGGGCAGTCGGACATCCCTATCACAATCTAGGACTGCTAGCTCCCAACTGTTCATCTGCCTGCCAGTCTGATCGCCCCCTAACCACTCCTCTGTCAGCCTGATTGATGCCTAACTGCTCCCCTGCAAACCTGATTGTCCTCAACTTCCCTCCTCTGCCAGCCTGGTCACCCTTCCCTGCAGGCTTGATCACCTCCAAATGCCCTCCCTTGCAGGCCTGATCCCTCCTAACTGCCTTCCCCTGCTGGCCATCTTGTGGCAGCCATCTTGGTGTCCACATGGGAGCAGCCATCTTGTGTACTGGAGTGATGGTCAATTTGCATATTACTCTTTTATTAGATAGGATTATAAACTTTACAATAAAAATATAAAGGTTTTTAAAAAAGAGTAAGGCCCAGGCAATTTGGCTCAGTAGTTGAACCTTCTGCTTTATACATGCCTGGGTTGTGCGCTTGATCCACAGTGCAGGCATGCAGGAGGCAGCTGATCAATGATTCCCTCTCATCATTGATGTTTCTATCTCTCTCTCCCTTTCCTTTCATTTGTGAAATCAATAAAAAAAAATTTTTTAAGTACTGTATTTTCTGGCGTATAAGACAACTTTTTAACCCAGGAAAATCTTCTGAAAAGTCGGGGGTCATCTTATAGAGCAAGTATATCCCAAACTCTATATTTCAACTAGAAAAGTTGGGGGTTGTCTTATATGCCCAGTCATTTTATACGCCAGAAAATACGGTAAGAATGCCCCCAATAAAATTGTTATATGAAATGTGTGTGAGGGGGGTGGGCACACAAGACCTTCTTGCAGAGAAGCTGTTTAGCCTTCCCCAATGTTTAAAAGATTACTACCTTAAAAACAGCATACATTGATTCAATAGCTTTCTCTTAGTATTATACTTAGGTTGGAGGGCTTCACTTTGCTTGAAATTTAAATATATATATATATATATATATATATATATATATATATATATATATATATATAATGACTACAGTGTATTTATACCATCCATGAAATAAAAGTAAACAAATGAGATTATATTGGTCAGTCCAATTACTAATCATGAGTCCTTTGGTTTAAACTAGCAAATAGGACTCACAGCTGTCATTAAGTTAGCCACAACCATATATCTCAGCCACAAAAGTAAATGCATGAAATTGCATCTGGTAGAAGTACTGAGAACCTTCTACCTAGAAGTACACTAGTCAGAGTTCTAAGCACTTGGGAAAACAAATATAAAAAGTTCAACAATAACATCAAAACCACAAAATATAAAACAAAATAATCCTCATAGTAACCTATTTTTCTATAGGATATGATGGAAGTATAACTTCTTTTTTCCTCATGATATTTAGTGGAGAGATCTTTCACCTATTAATACAGAACTTATCTCTGCCATTATACAGATGAGTGATCTTGAACTAATCATGCAACTTTTCTGGCCTCTAGTTTTTTCTTTTCTGAAACATAGGGCATGGGCCAGCAGATCTCTAAATTGCTTTCCAGTGCTAAGGTTCTCTAAAACCTAGAGTGAGATGTTTTTAAAGGAGAAGAACCCTTCACCTTAACTTTCAACCTGCACATTAATCTGCATTTAAATGATAAATGACCTGACAACCAAAGGAAATATTAGAATCAGAAGGCAATCAAAATATCAAAAGACTTTTTATAATTATAATCATAATATAGTATTTCCTTACATAAATTGACCTTAAGTAGAGGTTGCTATCGACATATCCCTTAACGTATAAAGCAAGAATCCAGACTTCAGAGAACCCAAAGAGGACATAATTAAATTAAAAGATAACCATAAATTTGATAGTACAATTACTTCACAAAGTTTCTGAAGGTCCCTTTTCCAAGCTGCTCCTCACTATTCCTCTGATTCTCCGCAGAGAAACTCATTAGGCTTAAGAAGCACAGCTTGACATTTGTAATATGTGTTTCAGGTTATAAAGTGTTGCTTAAATGTGAAGAAATAAAATCAATGCAATGACCTTTGATTTAAATAGGTGGATAAGCATATCCAACTGCCTATTCTGACTGCTACAACAGCTACAGATTACAAAATGTTCACTTTATCCTCAAAACATTAGTAAAGTGATTAGATCAGGAGCCTTGAATAGCCTAATGTTAACTCATCACTTCCCTATTAGCACAGGCCTATGGATCCTGACCTTAAATGTTGGGGCTGGGTGAAGAAAAAATGATTTTAAAGTGCAATCTCTTAGTATTATGCTAAGTTAAATAAGCCAGTCAGAGAAAGACAAGTGTCACACAATCTCACTTATATGTGGAATCTAATGAACAAAATAAACTGATGAAAATAGATCCAGAGACATAGAAGCATGGAATGGACTAAGGAATCTCAGAGGGAAGGTAGGGGTAGGGGTGGGGTGAGAAAAGAGATTAACCAAAGAATTTATATGCATATATATACATAACCCATGGACATAGACAATAGTGTGAAGAAGGCCTGGGGTGAGGGGTGGGTGCAGGGGGTGGGGGAGGAAATAAAGGGGAAGAAAGGAGATATCTATAATACTTTCAACAATAAAGTTGGAAAGTGAAATCTCTGTCCTCCACTTCCAATGCAACTAGAAAGTATGGAAAACTGATTTTTTAAAGGTCTATGTGAAAATTCATGTTAAATCTACTTTGCTGTTTTAATAAACTGCTAAAATTGAGGATCAAATGATCTAACAAATACTTTGGACTTACTAAAATTATATCTCTCCAAATTTGAAATTATTCATCACACTAAGACATACTCTCTCCCAGAAATTAAATATTCTAAAAGAATCTTAATGAGGTTTTTTTTATTTCACTAAGAGAAATAAAAATATTCTAAGTGAAACTTTCTCATCTTCCATTGTAAGAATTATGTTAAGTTAACATCTATTGAGTGCTTACAATGCTAGGAACTATTGAATGTTTTACATATATTATCTCTTTTAAAACTCATATCAAGTATAAGTGGTTTGGGGAGGAACTAAGATGACAGCATAGGTAAACACCTATACTGCTGCCTCGTACAACAATTTCAAAACTACAACTAAAAGACAAAATTGACATCATCCAGAATCACTGAAAAGCTGGCTGAGTGGAAATTCTACAACTAGAAGGAAAGAGAAAAGGACACTAAAACTCAGAAGAGATGTGTAGGGCAGATGTACAGAGATGCGGAGACTTGGAGACAGATGTACGGAGATGCAGAGACACATGCACACACAAAAAGGGCAGGCAGCTGAATATGCAGCTTGTTTTCTAGAACAGGGAGGGAGACAAAGGCTCCCCACTGTGCTGAACTCCAGTTCCAGGTGAGACTTGGGTAACCCAGACTCATACGGGGCGAAACTGGACTGTCAGGAGGAAGCACACTGAGACTCAGGGGGAGCTGCAAAGGTGTGCAAGCTTGTGAAGAGGGCATGCAGCTGAGCATGTGGCTGGCCCTCGTTCAGGAGGGAAACAACCTCCCGACTGCATTGTCCTCCAGTTCTGGTGAGACTTTGAGTATCCAGACTTATTCGAGGAGAAACTGGACTGTCTGGCAGTGGGCAAAACTCAAGAGCAGCTTTCTCTCAGAGGTGTGTGCAGCCATTTCCAGGGGACACTAAGACCCAGGAACCTCTTAGGGTGAGGCTCCTGAGACTCGGCCACATCCAAGCTGACCACAGAAGCTCTCCCAGCATAGATACAGCTGATCTTCACAGCCAATTGGTCTGGAGATCAACTCTTCTCAGTGATACCAAAAACCATCTAGGCTTAACTACAAGACTGTGCAGCCCATAAAGGGGTGCGCCAAGAGTGTCCACCTCAGGTAACTGGGGAGACTGAGCCACTGAGCCCTAGACAACACCTACCACACAAAGCTACTCTATCAACTCAGGGAAGCAGCAAAAATGCAGAGACAAAGAAACAGCTCACAAATGAAAGAAATGGAGGAAAGCAAATGCCTGAATATAGAGTTCAAAACCACAGTTACAAGGTTTTTCAAGAATTTCCTAGAAAAGGCCAATAAATGTAGCGAGACCCTCAAGGATATGAAAAAGGACCAACTAGAAATTAAGCATACACTGACCAAAATAAAAAATAATATACAAAGATCCAACAGCAGACTAAAAGATAGCAAGAATCAAGTCAAAAATTTGAAATACATAGAAGCAAAAAAAAAAAAAAAAAAAAAAACAACTGGAAAAGCAAAAAGAAAAAAGAATCCAAAAAACTGAAGATAGTGTAAGGAGCCTCTGGGACAACCTCAAGCGTACCAACATCCAAATTATGGGTGCAAGAAAAAGAGAGAGAGCAAGCTAATGAAAACCTATCTGAAGATATAGTGACCGAAAACTTCCCCCACCTGGTGAAAGAAATAGACTTAAAAGTCCAAAGAGGACTACACCAACACACATCATAATTAAAATAACAAGAGCAAAAGACAAAGAGAGAATATTAAAAGCAGCAAGAGAAAAACAGTTACCTACAAGGGAATACCCATACAACTGTCAGCTGATTTCTCAACAGAAACTATGCCCGCCAGATGGGAATGGCAAGAAATATTCAAAGTGATGAATAGCAAGGACCTACAACCAAGATTACTCTACCCAGCAAAGCTATCATTCCGAATTGAAGGTCAAATGAAGAGCTTCACAGATAAGAAAAGGCTAAAGAAGTTCATTACTGCCAAACCAGTATTATATGAAATGCTGAAAGGTAAAAGTTATGAACAAATACATATCTATCAACAAGTGAATCTAAAAATCAAGTGAATTAAAAATCTGATGAACATAATAAATTGGTGTATATAATAGAATCAGGGGCATAGAAAGGGAGTGGACTGACAATTCTTGAGGGGAAAGGGGTGGGGGGGTTGTGGGAAGATTTTTGTATGACAAAAATCATACACCTATGGATGAGTACGGTGGGGGAGAAGTAAGGGCAGAGGGTGGGGTGGGAACCAGATGGAGGGGAGCTATGGTGGGAAAAAAGAAGAAAACTATAATAATCTGAACAATAAAGATTTATTAATTTTTTTAAAATTCTAAGTGGTTAATACTGTCGTGATCCTCACTTTGCATATGAGGACACTAAAGCACTGAGAATTGAGTAATTTGCCCAGAATTATATAGGAAGTGAGTGTTGTATCTGGGACTTGAAGTCTGGCATCTCCACACTGTGCCATAATACACTTCTCTATACATTATGTCACAGTTTTCTTCCAGACCTGTGTGGTAGTAAATACCATTTGGGTTCCCTTATCAGCTCCCAATAAAGTTGTTATATGAAACCCTCTTTCTCTGAGAAGTGCCTTGCTCATTACCCTCAAGGGAGGAATCCTGCAGACACTTACCTACTATGTGACAGCCCTTTTGGTCATAGCTGATTGAATCATGAGTGGACAACTGACTCAATCAGAATATCTCTCTCAAGAATGTAAACTGAAAGTCATAGTATAGAAGCACTGAAAGCTGAAATTTCAATGAGCAAGTCCTCTGGTGTACAAGTTGCCTTGCTTAGCCCCTTCCTGCATTAGTCATTACATTCATTTATTCATTCAACAAACTTTCCTAGCATCAACTATGTGCCAGGTACAGTGCTGGAAACTTAGTGGGTACAGCCAGATGTTAAACCAACTAACCACACAAATAAATATATAGTTACCAGCTGTGAATAATGCCACAGCAGAAAAGCATGCATGCACTTAAAGGGGGAATTACTTTGTCATATGAGATAATGTATATAAAACTTTGATCACAGGGTTTGGTTCAAATAGACTCTTGGTGTATGTGTATTCTTTGGGCAGTTCTCTCTAAATGATAGTTCCGGCACAATGCCTTACTAGTTGAGCCCCATATCCTGCAAGACTATTCTAATCAGCTGCTGATTTACTCCCTGCCTTGTATTTTCTGATGCCAAATTTTAAGTCTCAAAAATATCACTCTTATTATTCCATTTATATACTATGCCGAAAAAAATTTGGACTCCTTCCTGTAAGTCTGCTGAGAAATGCAGGTAAGTAGGATTCTTGGTCACCTGTTCCCCCCTTGCTCCAAAGGAAAACAAAGGTGCTTCTGTCATGGGAGGGAGGGGATGGAGAAATAAATGTCAGTCAGACCTCTATAACTTTCTATTTAGTTAGTTTAGTAGTCCAGTAATCCAAGTTACCCAGATAAGTTCTGATCAACGAGGGAGGTAAGTGGGGGAAGCAGAGAGCAACTCTGAGGCAATTCCTTCATTCTTCAGCACTGGGAAGAGGACTTTGATAGCTCAAAGCAATCTTCTATGGATATTGTCAGTTCATTAAAAAAAGTTTAGCCTTCGCTTTGTCTATCTCCACAAAGCTCTGGGAGATGGATATCTCCTCTTTGGGGAGCAGAGGGAGGTTCAGCTCCACCTATTCTCTCCTCTTACTTATCCTCCTTCTTCTGTTTCTTCTCCTGTTTATAGCATTTTGTGACATTTAATGCAGCTGCACAAGATAACAATCCATTGCACAGAATTAAGCATAAAGACCTAGCTGGTTTACAATAGAAATTATATCTTCAGGAAATAGGGTCTATTCATGGAAAGGATAATCAGCCCTGACTGGTTTGGCTCAGTGGATAGAGCATCGGCCTGCAGACTGAAAGGTCCCAGGTTCAATTCTGGTCAAGGGAATGTATCCTGGCTGCAGGCACATCCCCAGTAAGGAGTGTGCAGGAGGTAGCTGATCAATATTTATGATGTTTCTAACTCTCTATCCCTCTCCCTTCCTCTCTGTAAAAAAATCAATAAAATATATATTTTTAAAAAGAACTATCCTCGGGGAGGGGGGGAAGCTGGGGATATGTGCTGGGGGGTGGGGGAGGATGGGGGGAGGATAAGGGGGAGGGGGAAAGGAAAACATGTACTACTATTATACTGCAAAAAATCAATAAAAAATAATTTAAAATAAATAAATAAATAAATAAATAAATAAAAAGAACTATCCTATCAAATAAAAGAGTAATATGCAAATTGACCACACCTCCACTACACTCACAAAGCTGTGCCCACCAGCCAATCAGGAGTGAGTATGCAAATTAATCCAATCAAGATGGCAGTGGCCACGGAGCAACCAGGAGGCTTGGGTTTCCCCAGTAATGGAGGAAGCCAAGCTTCCTGCACATCCCGGCTGGCACAGGCCTCTGCTCAATGATATAAAGTTTCAATTATAGAAGATAAATAAATCCCAACAAAAATGGCCACAGCCACGGAGCAAGCTGAAGGCTTGGATTTCCTTGGCAATGGAGGAAGCCAAACTTCCTGCCCAGCCCTGGTGTCCACTCAAGGCTACAAAGTTTCAATTATAGAAGATAAATAAATCCCAGATCCCAGGGCCTCCACTTAGGTCACCAGGAGGCATGGCCAGCCTGCAAATCACCATAGGCCCCTCGCCCAGGGAACCCCCACCCTGATCTAGGATTCCCATCAGGGCAAACCAGCTGGCCCCCAACCGTGCACTTGGTCTCTATGCTATATAACAAAAGAGTAATATGCAGATTGACCATCACTCCAACACACAAGATGCTGCCCCCATGTGGTCAAAGATGGCTACCTCCATGTGGACACAAGATGGCTGCCACAAGATAGCCAAAAGGAGAGGGCAGTTGGGAGAGATAAGGCCTACAGGGGAGGGCAGTTGTGGGCCATCAGGCCAGCAGGGGAGGGTAGTTGGGAGGGTCCAGGCCTGTAAGTGAGGTCATTTGGGGATGATCCAGCCTGCAGGAGAGGGCAGTTAGGGGTGAACAGGCCAGCAGAGGAAGGAAGTTAGGAGCAATTGAGCCTATAGGGAAGGGCAGTTGGGGGGGACCCAGGCCTGCAGGGGAGGGCAGTTAGGGGTGTGACCAGGTCTGCAAGGGAGGGCAGTTAGGGGTAACCAGGCCTGCAGGCAGTGGAGCAGTTAGGCATCAATCAGGCTGGCAGGAGAGTAGTTAGGGGATGATCAGGCTGGCAGGCAGAAGCAGTTAGGGGCAATCAGGAAGGCAGGCAGGTGAACAATTGGGAGCCAGCAGTCCTGGATTGTGAGAGGAATGTCCAGCTGCCTAAATAGGCAATCAGACATCCTTTGAGGAATCTCAGATTGGACAGGGTGCAGGCTTGACTGAGGGACACATACCCCCGTGCATGAATTTAATGGACTGGGTCTCTAGTATTTTATGAATCATTCCTCGTGCATGAAGTAAAGTGCATTTTATGAAAAATATCATTGCTGTTCATAAAAACTAACCTAAGTATTCCCCTGTAGTTGTAGTGAATTTAATGGAGCACAATGCTCCAGGAAAACACTGATACCCATTAAATGGCAACTTGAAAATAACTGAGGAATTGGGAAAATTGTTTAAAAACTAGCACTTAAATATGAACTACCTTGACTGTCAGTTTTTTTCTCCCTCTGATTTTCAAGTATAAGTTAGAAGAGATTCTTAGAGGGGGAGGAACCAAGATGGCAGCCCCACACAACAACTTCAAAACTACAACTTAACAAAAGACTGAACATCACCCAGAATCACTGGAAAGATGGCTGAGTGGAAATTCCACAAATAAAAGTAAAAATAGGACAGTTTGACTCAGAGGAGCGGCGGAGGGCAGAGTTGAGGATACGCACAGAGTCAGAGGTTTGGAGCCGTGTGCACGTGAGTGGATAGGGCAGGTGGCTGCAAACCCAGCTGGTTTTCTTGAATTGGGAGACAAAGATAACCCACTGCACTGATTCTCCAGTTCTGGGCAAGGTCCGGGGAATCCACACCCATACGGGGTGAAACTGGACAGTAAGGAGGAAACTCGGGCACTACAGAGGTCTGCGAGCTTGTGAAGAGGGCACATGAGAGCGCAGAGAGGACTCATAACTTGCTCTCTCATTTGGGAGGAAAAAAAAAAGAAAAGAAAGAAGGGAAACCACCGGACTGCATTGTCTTACAACCCTGTGTGAGACTTTGGGTGTGCAGACTCATTTGGGGAGAGGCTGAATTGTCCAGCAGCAGGTAGAGCTTGGTGGCAGCTTTCTCTCAAAGGTGTATGCAGCCACTACCACAAGACACAGAGTTCCAAGTGCCATATAGGGCAGAGCTGACAGGAAATCAAGGCTGCCTGCTTAACCCGGAGACTCCACCCATCCAATCTGAGCACAGCTGATTCTCACAACCAATTGGCCTGGAGGTCAAACCCTCCTAGTACTAACAGCAATAATCTAGGCTTGCACTTCAACAAGACTGTGCAACCCATAAAGGGCTGCACCAAGAGTAACCACCTCAGGTAACTCAGGCAACTGGGGAGGCTGAGCCACTGTCCCTTAGAGGACATCTACGACACAAAGCTAATCGACCAACTCAGGGAAGCAGCCACAATGCAGACATGGAAAGAAATCAGATGTGAAAGAAATGGAAGGAAAAAAAAACGACTGGACATAGAGTTCAAAACCACGGTTATAAGGTTTTTCAAGAGGCTCCTCGAAAAGGCCGATGAACTTAATGAGACCTTTGAAGAAATGAACGAGACCTTCAAGGATATGAATGAGACCCTCCAGGATATGAAAAAAGGACCAACTAGAAATTAAGCATACACTGACTGAAATAAAAAATATTATACAAAGACCTAAAAGTACTCTAGAAGACCGCAAGAACCAAGTTAGAGATTTGAAATACAGAGGTAAAATCCACTCAGCTGGAAAAGCAAGAAGCCAAAAGAATTCAAAACTTGAAGATAGTATAAGGGGCCTCTGGGACAACTTCAATCATACCAACATCCAAATTATAGGGGTGCCAGAAAAAGAGAGAGCAAGACAATGAAAACCTATTTGAAGAAATAGTGACCGAAAACTTCCCACACCTGGTGAAAGAAATAGACTTAGGAGTCCAAGAAGCGCACTGAACCCCAATATATAGGAACCCTAAGAGGACCACACCAAGGTACATCATAATTAAAATGCCAAGAGCAAAAGACAAAGAGAAAATATTAAAAGCAGCAAGATAAAAACAGTTAGTTACCTATAAGGAAGCACCCATACGATTGTCAGCAGATTTTTCAACAGAAACGATGCAGGCCAGACGGGAGTGGCAAGAAATATTCAAAGTGATGAATAGCAAAAATCTACAACCAAGATTACTCTACCCAGCAAAGCTATCATTCAGAATTGAAGGTCATATAAAGTGCTTCGCAGATAAGAAAAAGCAAAAGGAGTTCATCACCACCAAACCAATATTATATGAAATGCTGAAAGGTATTCTTTAAGAAGAGGAAGAAGAAAATGGTAAAAATAAAAATTATGAACAACAAATACACATCTATCAACAAATAAATATAAAAATCAAGTGAATTAAAAATCTGATAAACTGGTGAATATAACAGAATCATGGGCATAAAGAGGGAATGGACTGACAATTCTTGGGGAGAAAAGGTTTTTGGGAGGTGCAGCAAGAGACTGGACAAAAATCATACACCTATGGATGAGGACAGTAGGGGGGGTAGGTAAGGGCAGAGGTTGGGATGGGTACTGGGTGGAGGGAAGCTATAGGGGGGGAAAAGGAGGAACAATGTAATTAATAAACTGAACAATAAAAAAAGAGTTTCTTAGAGAAAGTTCAGCAGATAAGGCAGAATTAAAGTAACATTTTCTACCTCTAGCCCAATCAATTCAATATGTATTGGGCAGCTCTCACCCTTAGTTCAGAAACATCTACTTTCCTCCTTATCTTTAATAATAGGACATCTGTGCATCAGATCAAAGGGTTTGGATCCCAGCTGCCTGAACCACCTCCCTTCCATCATTGAATTCACATTTTAACATCATTTTCTCAGGAGGTCAAGTGGAAGGAAGCTGATTTTAGAGTTTTCAATCATATTTTTTGTTTGATGATAATTTCAAAAGCCATTGTGCAATTTCTTTTCCCATCCTTGAAGCACTGGTGCCTAAAAGAATAAAGTAAAAACACTGTAGAAAAGATGAATGCCATTTAGAATACACTTCAGAATAAACCCATGTCTTGAAAACCCAAGGCAGGAACCATTCACTTGACAAACACTTATTGAGCCAGGAACTTGACTTTGGAACAGGTATTCAAAGATTAACACCACACAGTGTTTACTATGAAGGATCTCAGAATCCAGTGTAAAGACAACACATTTGCTATTTTGATGACCAGTGCCCATTCCCCCTCCTGATTTTGCCTCTTCCACTGAATTCAGGCTGGGTGACAAAGTTCAGTCATGGTATTCTGCCCAAGACACAAACTAAGTCACCTGCACAACAATAACTGAGAATCATGTACATGGTGCTATGGAAATGCAGGGAGGGATTCATATTTCTGCCAGGAAAGATCAAGTTAGGTTCCTGAGGTGATGATATTTGAGTAATGAAATCCAGTTAAGAGTTAGAGAAACAGGGTAAAAAAAAAATAAAGATATTCTAGAAGCATCAAGCAGAAAAGAGAAATAGGGAAAATTGAAAAAGCTGCACATTTGGAGATCAGCCAGTGGCCACGTATGACTGAAGAAGAGGTTGAGTATGCATGTATATTTTATTCAAATAGAAAGTTTGAAGACAATAATAATGTTTAGATATTATCCCACATCTACTGAATTAGAATAACTGGGACCTTAACAAGGCATTTTTATAAAAGTTCTCCAGTCAAGTCCTGGTTGGCATGGCTCAGCAGTGAGAGCATCAGCCCATGCATGGAAGGGTCGAAATTTGATTACCAGTCAAGGGCACATACCTGAGTTGTGTCTTATCTCTCTCTCTCCCCCCTCCATCCCTTCCACTCTTTCTAAAAATCAACGCAAAAACCTATGTCCTCAGGTGAGGATTAACAAAAAAAAAAGTTCTCCAAGATAATTCTATTTGCAACTAGAAAACCAGTACTCCATGCCATAAAAGTCAAACACCTATCCTCATTGTTTGGATCAGTGAATAAAGCACCAGTCCGAGGACTGAAGGGTCCCAGGATTGATTCCCATCAAGGGCATATAGCTTGGTTGCATGCTCAATTGTGTGGGAGGCAAACAAATGATATGTCTCTCTCACATTGATATTTCTGTATCTCTTCCACTCTTTCTGAAAATCAATGGAAAAATATCCTCAGGTGAAGGTTAACAACAACAAAATTATCATATCTAATAAAAGAGTAATATGCAAATTGAATGTACCTCCAATCAAGCCACACCCACAAGCCAATCAGGAGCTGGGGTGGAGCCAGCAAGGACTAAGGCCTGGACAAGAGCTGAGGCGGCTGGTGGCGAACACGTGGCCACTGGGGCCTGGCAGTCACCAGCAGCCAGGGTTAAGGCCGGGACTGAGCCAAGCAGGGCCATCTCTCACTGGGTACCCAAGGCCTAAACCCTCCACCAGAGGCTTTCGGCCTTAGGCAGGCCGTGGGTGAGCAGTCAGTAGGACATGCCCTGAGGGCTCCCAGTATGTGTGAGGAGGCAGGTTGGGCTGAGGGATCACCCACCCCCAGTGCACAAATTTTGAGCACTGGGCCCCTAGTCCTATCTAATAAAGGAGTAACATGCAAATGTGACTGTACCTTGGCTCCTGATTGGCTATGCTACCAGCCAATCAAGAGCAGGGGGCATGGCCAGCAGGACGGGAGGCGAGGCTGGCAAGGCATGTGGGGGCGTGGCCGAGGTGCAGAGTGCATGCGCTCCCCAGGTGGGGGCCCCATGGAGGGGCGAGACAGCTGCGGGAGGCCTGCCTGGGGCTGCGGGGCACACTGTCTGCAAGGTGTGCTGTCAGAGAGGCGCCCGCCTGCTGGGTTGGCATGGAACCCCCCAGTTCTGGATGCATTTCTCTGCTCCTTCAGTCTCCATGACCTCATGCCATTGTCAGTGGCAATGTGTGCCTGTCCAGTAAGGTTACCCTTACCCCAAGCACCACACACACTCCGCGGCTCCCCACCTCCTCAGGCCAGGATCAGAGCCGAGAGCCTTCCAACCAGGTGCTACAGCTTCTGGAGATGCTGAGGAAGGTGAACCTTCAGTGGGGCTGCAGCATCTCCAGTTTCTCAGCTCATGCCCTCTCCCCAGGAGGCTGGAGAGAACATATATGGCAAAGTTCATTAAGCCATGGCAGTCAGAGTGGAGGGACTCGGCCAGGCAGGCCCATAGAGGGGCTGGAGCCCTTTCTGGCCCTGGGGTTAGGCAGCATGCCCTGTGGTCCTGGGTGCTTGTGCATGCGCTGTGGCTGCAGCTGGTCTGAGTGAAGCTGGCCCAGGTCCTGGGTGCCTATAGCTGGCCAGAGGGAGGGAAGCCTGGCTCCCAGGTGTGGGGCGAGGCAGAGGTAGTGAGGAGCAATCAGGCCATCAGGAAAGCACTTAGGGGCAATCAGGTAGGCAGAGGTGGTTAGGGATCACACATCCTCGAGGGGTCCCTGATTGGAGCGGGTGCAGGCTGGGCTGAGGAAACCCCCCTCCGTGCATGAATTTTGTGCACCGGGCGACTAGTGTATGTATATATATTAGAGGCCCGTTGCACAAAGATTCATGCAATAGGGCTTCCTTCCCTTGCTGCCAGCACCAGTTTTCCTCTAGCACCTGGGACCCAGACCTTCGCTCCAGCTGCAGCAGAGAAGCCAAACTTCTTTACTCTTCAGTCATTGCTCTGTGCATGCAAATTAACCCACCATCTTTGTTGGGCTAATTTGCATACTCACTCCTGATTCGCTGGTGGGTGTAGCAGATGTATGGTCAGCTTGCATATTTCTATTTTATTAGTGTGTGTGTGTGTGTGTGTGTGTGTGTGTGGTGTGTACATACTAGAGGCCTGGTGCACTAAATCCGTGCACAGGGTTGGGGTGTCCCTCAGCCCAGCCTGCACCCTCTCCAATCTGGGATCCCTTGAGGGATGTCTGACTGCCTGGTAGGATCGGACCTAAAAGGGCAGTGGGACATCCTTCTCATAATCCAGGACTGCTAGCTCCAAACTGCTTGCCTGCCTGCCTCCCTGATTGCCCCTAACCGCTTCTGCCTGCTAGCCTGATCACCCCCTAACCACTACCCTGCCAGCCTAATTGATGTCTAACTGCTCCCCTGCCAGCCTGTTTGCCCTCAACTTCCCTCCTCTACCGACCTGGTCACCCCTAACTGCCTTCCCCTGCTGGCCTGATGGCCCACAACTGCCCTCCCTTGAAGGTCTGGAACCTCCCACTGTTCTCCCCAGCTGGCCATCTTGTGGTGGCCATGTTGTGTCCACATGGGGGCAGCCCTCTTGTCTGTTGGAGTGATGGTCAATCTGAGTATTACTCTTTTGTTAGATAGGATAGAGGCCTTGTGCATGGGTGGGGACCAGCTGGTTTGCCCTGAAGGGTGTCCTGGATCAGGATGGGTGTTCCCTTGGGGTGTGGGGCGGCCTGGGCAAGGGGCCTATGTGGTTTGTAGGCTGGCCACACCCCCCAGTGACCCAAGCAGAGGCCCTGGGATCTGGGATTAATTTATGTTCTACAATTGAAACTGTAGCCTAGAGTAGAGCCAAGCCTTCTGCTCGCTCTGTGGAGACAGGCATTTCTATTTGAAACTTTGTAGCCTAGAGTGGAGGACTAGGCTGGGACTGCAGAAGTTTGACTTCCTCCATCGCCCTGGGCAACTTTAGCCTCTTCTCTCTCCAGCTCCGTGGCTACCGCCATTTCTGTTGGGATTATGTATCTTCTATAATTGAAACTTTGTAGCATTGAGTGGAGGCCTACGCTGGCAATGCCAGATGGAAAGCTTGGCTTCCTCCATTGCTGGGGAAACCTAAGCCTCCCTCCTGCTCTCAGTGGTGGCAGCCATTTTGGCTGGGGTTTATTTACATATTTGCTCCTGATTGGCTGGTGGGTGTGGCTTGATCAGAGGTACAATCAATTTGTGTACCTCTCTACTTGTCTTACTATTCTTTTATTAGATAGGATATATATATATATATATATATATATATATATATATATACACACACACTAGAGACCCATTGCAGGAAGATTCCTGCAAGAATAGAGTTTCCTGTAGCCTGAGCAAAACTCCTTCCCTTCTCTGCTGCCTCGCTCCCTTTTCCACTACCTCGCTCGCTCCCGTCTCTGCTGGCTGCCTCGCTCCTGTCTCCTTTGCCTCTCTCCCTCCCTTCTCCTCCACCCTGCTTGCTTACTTCTCTGCAGCTTTTCTCCCTTCTGCAGTGTGCATGGATATGCAAATTAACTGCCATCTTGGTTGGGTTAATTTGCATACACATGCTGATTAGCTTGTGGGTGTGGTGAAGGTATGGTCAATTTGCATATTACTCTTTATTAGATAGAATTTTTTTTTTAAGGCAAACACCTTTGCCTACACAGCAGACTCCTCATGGTCTGGTCCAAGATTTCACTTTACATTTATTTTTCTACTTCTTGTCATTCTTATATGTAGGCTTCTCTTAGATCTGCAAACACACTGTGCCTCCTCAACCATTTACACAGACTTGTCCTTCCAGCAGGGCTGTCCTCCTTGTTGGCCTACAGTGCAGAAATGTACTGTCTCACAGTTCTGAAAGCTGGAAGGTCAAAATAAAGATTTTTGGCAGGGTTGATTCCTTCTGAGGGCTATGAGGGAACGATCTTATCCAGGTCTGTCTACTTGTCTTATGTTTGACTGTTTTCTCCCTGTATCTCCTTACATGGTATTCCCCATGTATGTATGTACCTCTATATCCAAATTTCCCTTTTTTTAAGGAGATCAGCATACTGGATAAGGGACCACTCTAATAACCTCATTTTAATTTGATTTCTTCTGCAGAGGTCCTACCTCCAAATAAGATCACACTCTAAACTACTGGGGATTAAGGCTGTAACAATCTTTTAGAGGGACACCAGGCAACCCCTACCACAAAGGCTTGATTTTATTTTCCCAGCCCCAAATCCTTTTATCACGACTATTAGTGGGTAGTAAGATGGACATATTTAACTTGATGCCTTATTATATACAAGCTACTCAGTATAGAAACTGTCAAAATCCAGACAGCAGGAAAAAGAACAGAAGAGAAGCCACATGTTGAATAACTGGGGCTAATTATGGTCATCTGTGCTATCCAAGGTAAATGAACTAGGCTATCACAAATATGTCAGACTTAGTGTGACAAGTTGTTCTTTCCATTGTCAGAAACAATCCCAAGTCTGTCAGTTCCCAGACACACTAAGCTCACATCTGTGGAGAGTCCACCTGTAGTGGCTTCTTCAAATCTCTCCTATCCTCTACACTTGCTGCCACTTATTTATGTTTAATGACATTGCAAATTACAGCAAATCATGTGGATCCTGACCTAAAAGTCACCACTATGCATGCTCCCCTTCACAGACACATACTTCCTTAGATAACAGGCTGCATCCTGTTATGAAGTTTGGGTCCCTTGGAAACTATTTGGTGGCAGGTTTAGAGATCTGATAGATCAGCCACTTAAGTTGGCTGGATTTGGAGTCTGAGTAGGAGCCATAACTCAGGGAGAAGTCATTTCATATCAACTATAATTGGTGATTACATGGTACCAAATGTCTGCATACTCTCACTCCTCTTCTCTCTCTTTTCTTAAATTTAAAAACAATTACATTGTTCTTACTACGTACAGGGATACAACAACTCTGAAATAGATACAACTTCTATTCCCATTTTATATGTAGGTAAACCAGCAAGCACTGAGTAGTCATATAACTTGCCCATGTTCACACAGCAGGTGAGTAGAAGAACCCACATTTGAACCAGCTAATCTGGCTTCAATCTCTACAAGCCAGGCTGAGAGACCCCACTTGTGCACAAATCTGTGCACCGGGCCTCTACTATGCATATAAGATCTTTGGTTAATCTCTTCCTATCCTCCCCTCTCTGCCTTTCCCTCTGAGATTCATCAGTTTGTCGCATGTTTCCATGCCTGTGGTTTCCATTCCTTCATTGAGCATCTGCCCCCTGGTAATCATAGCTACCATCCAGTTGGCCAGTCAGCCAGCCAGTCAGTAACTTATGCCTGTTGCAGAAAGATTCCTGCAAGAATAGAGCTTTCTGTGGCCTGAGCAAAGCTCCCTCCCTTCTCTGCTGCCTCACTCCTTCTCCACTACCACACTCTCTCCTGTCTCTGCTGCCTTGCTTGCTCCAGTCTCTGCTGCCTTGCTCCCGTGTCCTCTGTCTTCCTCCCTCCCTTCTCCCTCGCCCCGCTTGCTTACTTCTCCGCAGCTTTGCTCCCTTCTGCAGTGCTTGGCTTCCTTCTACACTGTCTTCTGCACTCAGATATGCAAATTAACAGCCATCTTGGTTGGGTTAGTTTGCATACTCACTTTAATTGGTTGGTGGGTGTGGCTGGTGGGTGTAGTAAAAGAACAGTCAATTTACATATTACTCTTTTATTAGATAGGAGATAGATATATATATATATATATATATATATGATAGAATTATTGTTGCTTGGTCAAATCTGCTGCAGCTTGACCCTTTTCAGTGGGAACTTGGTGATTAATAATGCCCATAATTGCTTTTCCTTCTTCCCTCACAGCTGGTAGGAGAAGTGATATATATCACAAAGATACATCCAACTGAGTTTTAAGTATAGAAAGGAATTGGGGATCTGGGTTTATTGGGCTCTGCCTCCTTCCTGCACCATGAGGGGCTGAAGAGGCTCTCCCTTGTTAAGGAGAGGGCTCAGCCCTGGCACACAGAGCAGTCTTAGTAACACTTGTGATTGCTGCTCCAGGTCCTAGCTGACAGGAAAGCCTTCCTAAAGCCTTAGGCTTTGGTAGAGGTTTTCCTCATTTGTAGCACTGGTCTAGGGGTGCAATGAACAGGATTTCCTTCCTTGCATCTTTTGCTGATAGTTAGTTGATGCAGGGTTCAGTGACTCAAAATGTCTCTTAAGTCACAGAGAACCAGAGCTGTTCCCATGCAGTGAATCAACCATAAGTGATCAACAGTAGCTAACTGACAGAGATTGTTTCCCGACTCAGTGTCTATGATGGAATTTAGTCAAATGGAGGAGCGCTGGGGAGGTGAGAAAATAACAGAGTGCAGTGACCATGACTTTGACTTAGAAACTGATTTTTATATCACTTGAGGTAATTCAGTAACTTTCCAAAAAGACAGAATGAATTTATACAATTAGGTTCCACAGACTAGTGAAATCCCTTTCTGATAACTTTATTCTTTTGCTCTGAATACTGGCTCTTTAGAAGAACTGTTGGTCCTGTATGTGGGGAAGGAAGAAAGGAATCACATAGCTTCAAGCAACAGATTGCCTTGAAATTTAAAAAAGGCAAAGACTTAAAACTTCAAGTAATCTTGCCAAGAGAATTTCCACAAGATGTAGCGACTTACTAATTATAAAATGCATTAAGGGAATCAAAATATGCCACTTGGCATAAGGATTATTTTGAACTGAAGGCAATTGAGACAAAGCAGACACAGGTGGTATGTTCTCCTATCTGACTAAAAGCAAGGCATAAATTTCTTTTTCATAAAGAAATATCCATTTGTAAAGGTACCCCCTCTCCTATATCAGGAAAGAAAAAGGACTCATCACTGGAGATGATACTAAGATGAGTCTACATAAATAACTTATAGATGAAAAGGGGACCACATACTAAACCTGAAAAGCTCAGGGAAGGCTTACATGGCAGGCCTTAGAAATTTAGAGACTGAAAGTAACCATATGGAATGATCTTTTACCTCAAAACAATATGAACTATAGCTCTAATCAAATTACTTTAAGTGATGAATTTTCTCATTAGAAATATATATATTTGCTATTTGGGAATATATTTTGGAACATCTCAGTAAAACAAATGAGAAATTTCAGAATCCTAATAGGAATGTATTTCTAGGTTACTATGTAAAGCTGCCATAGATATTTACCACAAAATTAATGACATAAAACAACACAAGTGATAAGATCTTACAGTTCTCAAAGCCAGAAGTTTGAAATTAGTTTCACTCAGCTAAATTCAAGGTATTAATAGAAATATATTTTTAAGAAAGGAAACAGAAATTCTAATTTTTGGAAGTGACTTGCATCATTCAGATTATCCCCTCTTGAAAGAAAAGAAAAAGCAGTCTTTGAACTTTTAGAAAACCAAGAAAAATTATCACTAATTAGATGTTTAATATTGTTCATTCTAAGTAGCATATTAACCGTAGGTCAAATGTATAATATAATACAGCTGTATTTAGTGTAGGCTTTATGGAACAACCTCTTGCATTAGTATACCCTTATTTCCATTTAAAGAATAATAGCTAGATTTATGTAATAATTCATATTTTATAAAGTATTTTAAAATATATAACCCCACTTGATCTTCAATGTGCTCTAATCTCACCACAATTTTTCCACATTCAATACTATAGTGTACTCAAAGTTAATATTACTATTGCTTTTATGATATTGTTATGCAACCCCAAAGTACAACATTGTTCCCATTAAAAAACATTATTTACAACAATCTGTCTACAAAGTCACTTTTAAGAATGCGTTGCTGAAGAAAAAAAAAACTGCCATCAAATGATTAGCTTCTTAAATTATAAAATCCTATTTATTTTCATTCACCTGGTAAAATAATATTAATACACTTTAGTCTAAATTTCCTGATTTCTACTTTTTGCCTTTATTTCAATATGGGAACTAATTACTAGTGTTGGTTCTTTAGGAGATTGTCAGTGAAAGAGAATGCCAACATGGAGATTGGACATTATACAGGGATTCCTTAAAAGCATGTCATCACATTGTCATACTTTAAATCCACATTACTTTGTTGCATGCTTTAAAGTTGAACAGTTTTTAATTCCTCTTGAAAGCAGTTACAATAGAAGGTAAGGTTGAATTATTCCCCTTGATGATTGAGAGAGTGACTAATATCTTTGGCAAAGGGATAATTTCACCCAGTGATATGCTTCCTCATCCTTAATCATGCGTTCTCTCTTAGTGCTAAGGCAGACTTCTTCAGTACACTGTGCTGTAAGTGAGCCAAGAAGGCACTGAATTAATTGCCCTTGCTCCAGGCACACTGGACAGTCTAGAAGCAGACAGAATCACATAACTCCAAAATAGATAAGTCAGACATCAGCCCACAGTAAAATGGCTGGAAAAGGCCTGGTCTCAATTTATCTTTGATCTTTTTACCTTCCTATAACACATTTGACATAATACATTTTGTTCTTTGTGCCAAGTAACACAACTACACAGCCAAGAGTGCTAATTATTCCAATTTATATCAGCTAAGGGTTTGCAAGGTTTTTCCTAAAACCTTCAGATAATCATTTTATAAACTGCGTCTCAATCTAAGCCTATCCATTTCCTTCTACATCTTTCTAATTTTTATCTGTGAAGCATAAAACAAACTTTGCCCTCTTTTCTTCATCTGGTTATTCCCCGCCATAACACCCAGGTGATATCAATTGTGACCTAAACTGGAGAGGCAAGGAGACTCCTAGCAGCTATCCTACTGGTTCAGATCTGCAGACCTGAAGACTCACTCATTCATTTATTCAATAGATACTTATTAAGTGCCTACAGGGCATTCTGCTAAATACTGTGAAAGAATAAAGATGATTCAGATCCAGGGCATATCCTGAAAGGATTTACTATCAGTAGAGATAAAACATGCACAGAATAACTACTATAATGCCAGGAGTGTACACAATCCATAGGGGAAAAAAGCCATCAAAAGACAGGTAAAGACAAAAAGAGTTGTTGAGTGCTAGCTGATAGAATCTGAGAAAGTCTCATAAAGAAGGTGGCTTGTGAGGATAAGTAGGATTTGAACCTTGGAGAGGGAGGGAGGGTCATTTAAGCTCAGTGAAAGCCTGAGCAATAGTAACAGTGGGACAGAGCACCAGTGCATACAGCAATTCCTGACAGTTCAGTATAGTACAAAGAATCCTACACTTGAAATCAAAGCCATGGGTCAAACCCCAAATTTGCTACCTTTTAGTTCTGTAACCTCAGTCATTTAACTTCTCTGAGCTTTAGTTTGCTTCTGTAAAGTGCGAAAGGTAAGTATTTTCACATTTGCATCCTGTTGTGAAAATAAAATAGGATAATGAAAAGTTAATGTGCACAATTGTAATTAAATTCACATCCCTTCTTCTCAAGACTTCTCCCCATTTGGTCCACATTTCTGCCTCTTGATTTCTCCACAGAGTTTTCCTCACTTTGCCTGCAATTCCCCATCCTTTTTCAACAGAAAAATAATAAGAAGAATCTCATGAAATATTTATCCCTGCTTCTTCTGAGGCTGAGTGTAGGTGGTATTGTTTTGCTATTGAAGATGGCTCCAGATTGACATCCTTGCTAAAACTACCTACACAATTTACACCCAGTGAGAAACAGCCTTCCAAATTCACTGGAGGACATTGGAGTTGATATTTTTGGCTCTTCTTCCAGTGCCATTTCACTGTGATAAATATGCAGATGAGACAACCTAAAACGGGTCAAAGTCAAAGACACATATACTTCCTCAAACTTTCTTCTGATAATCACATCAGAATTTCCTTGAACCCTAGGTTATAAATTATAAGTAATTATGTTTGTATGATGAAACTCCTTCTAATACAAGCCTATAATCATAGCAGAGCTGACAAATACAAACATAATAGTTACGTTGTTGATTTTAATTATTTACAAATACTTTTTTGAGTGCAGGAACTGAATTCACTTTAAAATAGCTATAATTTCCTGATTTTCCAGGACGAGGAACCAAGATGGCGGCATAGGTAAACACCTATTGTGCTGTCCCACACAACAATTCCAAAACTACAACATAACAACAAAACAAACATCATCCAGAAACACCGGAAAACTGGCTGAGTGAAAATTCCACAAATAAAAGTAAAGGTGGGACACTGAGACTCAGAGGAGCAGCAGCCTTGAAGATACGCATGGAATCAGAGGTTAGGAGCCTTGGGCCAGCGCAGGCTGTAGGCCTTGTAGCAGCAATCAGCTGGATTTCTCCAACGGGGAGGGCGGAGAGGTCCCACTGCACAGATTCCCCAGTGCCAGACGAGGTCCGAGGTCTGGGGTACGTGCGCTAAAAGCCAGGCGCCACAGTGGCCTCCGAGTTTGAGGAGAGTTCGCGTAGCTTAAAACAGCAGTTTGCGAGCGTAAAGTGCAAGACAGCACAGACGCGCGATGTGCTCCCTCGTACGGGAGAGCACCGAACAACTTTGTTTTACAACCCTGGGTGAGACTTTGGGTGTGCAGACTCATTTGGGGAGTGGCAGCGTTGTCTGGCAACGGGTGGAGACCAGTGCCGGCTTTCTCTTGGAGGTGCCTGCAGGCATTACCACCTGACAGAGACCCGCACACAGCATAGGAAGTAGCTGATGCTGCATGCTCAGCTCAGAGACTCCGCCCATCCAACCTGAACACAGCTCACCTCCACACCTAATTGGCCTGGAGGTCAAACCCTCCTAGTGCTAACAACAATTAGCTTGGCTTAACTCCAACAATACTATACAACCCATAAAGGATTGCAGTAAGAGTATCCACCTCAGGTAACTGGGGAGGCTGAGCCACTGTCCCTTAGAAGACATCTACCACACAAAGATAATTGACCAACTCAGGAAAACAGCCACAATGCAGAGACATGGAAAGAAATCAGATGTGAAAGAAATGGAGGGAAAAAAACGATTGGACATAGAATTCAAAACCACGGTTACAAGGCTTTTCAAGAGGCTCCTAGAAAAGGTCGAGAACTACAAGAAAATAAACAAGACCTACAAGGAAATGAATGAGACCTAAAAGGAAATCAATAAGACCTATGAGGATATGAACGAGACCCTCAAGGATATGAAAACCAACTAGAAATCAAGCATACACTGACTGAAATAAAAAATATTACACAAAGTCCTAAAAGCAGTCCAGAAGGCCGCAAGAACCAAGTCAAAGATTTGAAATACAAAGAAGCAAAATCCACTCGGCCGTAAAAGCAAGAAACAAAAAGAATCCAGATAATTGAAAATAGTATAAGGGGCCTCTGGGACAACCTCAAACATGCCAACATCCGAATTATGGGGGTGCCAGAAAAAGAGAGTGAGCAAGATAATGAAAATCTACTTGAAGAAATAGTGACTGAAAACTTCCCCCACCTGGTGAAAGAAAATGACTTAAAAGCCCAAGAAGTACACAGAACCCCAAAATATAGGAATCCAAAGAGGACCACACCAAGACACATCATAATTAAAATTCCAAGAGCAAAAGATAAAGAGAGAATATTAAAAGCAGCAAGAGAAAAACAGTTAGTTACCTATAAGGGAACACCCATATGATTGTCAGTGGATTTCTCAACAGAAACTATGCAGGCCAGATCGGCGTGGCAAGAAATATTCAAAGTGATGAGTAGCAAGAATCTACAACCAAGATTACTCTATCCAGCAAAGCTATCATTCAGAATTGAAGGTCAGATAAAGTGCTTCGCAGATAAGAAAAAGCTAAAGGAGTTCATCACCGCCAAACCAATATTACATAAAATGCTGAAAGAAATTCTTTAAGAAGAGGAAGAAGAAAAGGTAAAAATATAAATTATGAACAACAAATACACATCCATCAACAAATGATTCTAAAAATCAAGGAAATTAATAAGCTGATGAACAGGATAAACTGGTGAACATAAAAGAATCATGGACATAGAGAGGGAATGGACTGACAATTCTTGGGGAGAAAAGGAGTGTGGGAAGTGCAGCAAGAGACTGGATAAAAATCTTGCAATAATGGGAGAGGACAGTGAGAGGGGAGGTGAGGGCAGAGGGTAGGGTGGGTACCGGGTGGAGGGGAGCTATAGGGAGATAAAAAAGGGGGAACAATGTAATTAATAAACTGAACAATTAAAAAAATAAAATAGCTATAATTTTCTAATACCCATTGGCTGTTCAAGATTCTCCCTGTACCCCTTTTTCTTACCCCTTACCCAAGACTGAAGCAAAAATTTTTTAGACCAATGAGCTGAAACACAGAGTTGAAGAAAATGACTACAAGTATTTGCTTCACAAAATACTTTAGCTAAAATGATTGACAATCACTCATACATAATCCAGTTACCATTTCTTGAGGGCCTACTGAGTATTTATCAGGTACACTATTTAAATAATATCTTATCCTATTCTTTGAGGTAAATGATTTACTATCCATTTATAGATAGTAGCTAATGATTTTCAAATCTGTGGAGTGCATACTACGTCTCACGCACTGTTCTATGCATTACCATGTTTTTTCATTCAACAAAATATTTACTTAGTATCTGCTATGTGCCGGGTGCTACAGAGCAGTGAGTAAAAGACAAAACCTCTGATTTTATGGGGTTTACACTGGGAAAGGTGAACAGTTATAAAAATAAACAAGGAAACTAAAGTAAATGAGATCATGAAAGGTACCTAAATGAAAAAATGAAACAGGAAATGGTGATATGAAGTTCTTATTAATCCTCACAGCAACTATATCTTCTTTTTACAATTAAAATAACTTGAGAGAAAAAGAGGGCTCAGTAACTTGACCAGATTTTATGGAACTAAATATGGATGCACCAAGGGAGTCTGTAGAGGCTTAAAATGTCAATTAGGTGCTATAGAACAGTGAGTAAAAGATAAAACCTCTGATTTTATGGGTTTACACTGGGAAAGGTGAACAGTTATAAAAATAAACCCTAAGCTTTGAAATAAATAACTGGTGTTTTCTCCATCTTATGTTAAAAGCTCAGGAGAGCAATCCCAACACTTACCAAAGCTCTACAGGATAACCATATGATTATCCCAGCTACTGTACTGTGCAAGTTCTGCAACTGCTACAATAGATGAAGGACAAAGCTGGTGTGGGATTTGTTGATAACAAAAAGAGAGAATTATTACACATCCTAAAAACAGCCCTGGGAGACAGGTATTATCCCAAGGTGTCTTTTTTTGGTGGGGGAATTGCCTTTGATCATATTTTTATTCAAAATTAGCTGTCCAAAGTGATTTGACCTTTATAGAATAAACAAATTTAAGTTTATGCCACAGGCTTCTTTTCTTCTGGGTGGGTTTCTCTTCTGCGGGCTTCTTCTCAGCTGCTGGTTTCTTGGTAGCTGCAACCCTTTTCCCCACCAAAGGCTTCTTCTGCTTCTTTAACACCGACAGCCTTCTTTCCTTTCTTCCCTTCAAAAGGCTTCTTGCCTGGAACCCCCTTCTCATCTGATTTGACTTCCAGTGCTGCTGCTGCTTTATCCACCCGAAGCTTGTGGTTCTTGGCCTGGCAAAGAATGGTGTTCCCATGCATAGTCTTTGCATATGGGTTTAGCTTCAACATGATTCTCAGGCTTTTCAGTGGATTCTTGTTCAGGACTCTCTGGCGAATCTTCTTGTGAGGTGCTTGGAGGGCTCTTTGGATCTCTGGGCTTTTCAAGATTCTGCTAAGGTCTGTATTAAGCATCTTGCACATGGGAAGGCTGAAGTTACTCTTGAGGGAGGCAGCTCCAAGCCAGTGCCATACAGCTCATGTAACTTGCAGAAAGTACTTTCAATCCAAATGCAGAAACGGCCCACATGCCCTCCAGGAGCAAGTTTCAAAATGTTCAATTTGCTTACATTAATCAAGTAATTCCAGGAATATTACTGAAGGCTTTGATGACACTGTTATCCTCATTTTAGATGATGCAAAGACCCCTGCACTGGATACGACTGTTTCTCATTTTGCCCTTGCCAGCCCTCATTCGCTGAGAGGCATAGACCTTTTTTTATATCATTCCAGGCCTTAAGTTTCTTAAGAAGAAAAACAGCCTCCTTGGTTTTCCTGTAGCCTTCAACTTTATCTTCCACCAAAGGAAGTTCAGGAACTTCCTCAATACAGTGCCCTTTAAACATGACCAGCGCTGGTAAGGCTGAGGTGGTGTCAATGGCACCAGGTTTTCATTGGTGCAAACATTCGGCCCCCACGGCACTTATTTCCAAAAGAATCCTGGCCAAAACGATAAGTTCCACCACCTCGGACTTTGGGAATTTGAGCTACAGCTCTGCCAGTACCCCAGGACTAGGCACTGGTTTGATGACCTGAAAATTCACTGAAAGCATAGGGCTGTCTATTATTTTTCACAAGTTGGTGTGAACAAAATTTACAATATCTGGAGGGATGGGAGCCTTGAACACAGCAGGCAAAGTGACATTTTTGCCAGATATTTCCTCCTTTTCAGAGTACACAGATATCAGTGGTTGAGCACACGCCATGGCGGGGAGAGGAGAAAGCCTAAGACACCAAGGTTTTACAAATGAGCAAACTGAAAAATATATCTTGTCCAATGTCATACTGTAACACTGGCTGAGGCAGGATTTCAACCCACCTCACTCCAGTTCCTAAAGCTAAGGGAGATGACTCCCGTGGGGGCTACAGCTCCAGACTTCAAGATGTCTTCTCAGAGTCACATCTTCTGGACTTAGGATATAGCTGCCTGTCTCCAGCAAAGTCTCTTGTGAGAAAGCAAAGGTGTATATTGAAAGAAGGTACCTAGGAATCATTTCTGAGAGAGAAAAAAACACACAAAAGGACTCTTCTCACACACACTGAAACCAAACAAACAAACAAAAACCATCAAAAAACACCAGTATGAAATGTTTGGCTGAAAGTAGATGTGTCTTGAGTCTTAAGTACTTTTCCACTCCCCGAACAACTTATTGAGCTCCCCACCTCTCCCCACTTATGATTATTAGAATTTCATGAGCTGTTCAGTCTCCAGGCCATTTTGCTTTAGGAAGCTTTGATTTGAGAAATGAGACAAGTAGTTTCAGTGCTGTCATCATTAGGGGATAAAAAGAAATCTATTTAAATGGTTCTTAAATATTCACAAGAAGAGCCGGAGGGTCTTGGCCATGTTCCTCTCCTCTGTCCCTCTTGCCCAGATAACCTATTACATCAGAATAATGAACACAAACTGTGACTCTGTCAGCAGATGCTGAAGATAGTCACAGTGAGTATGGCCAATGTTGGCCTGAGCTCTTGTCCCTCAAGAACTTGGGTCTTTAAGGATATGGTTCAATAAAGGATTTTTTTTTCCAATTTAATATATTTTTTATTGATTTTTTTTGCAGTATAACTTATATTTAATAGTAGTACATGTTTTCCTTTCCCTCTCCCCATTATCCTCCCCCCATCCTCCCCTACCCCCCAGTACATGTCCCCACCCACCCTCCTCCCTGCCCCAGTGTCTTTCATTCATTGCTTATGTTCATATGCATGCATACAAGTCCTTTGGTTGATCTCTCCCAGCATCCAGGAATGTTTGTCTCTCATTGATGTTTCTATCTTTCTATTACTCTCCCTTCCTCTCACTCTAAAAATCAGTAAAAGCATACATTTTTAAAAGGTTAAGATATAAGTGATTCAACAAGGAAAAAGATCCACAACATATTAATATACACAAAGAAAAAAGTAGGATGTAAGGCAGTACATATAGTATGAACTCATTTACATAAAATATACACTCTGATGGCACTACGCAGCTGTGCTCAGCAAGAAGTTCCCTGACCACAGAGTTCCCTTTGTTCCTATCATGCTTTGCCCCCTCCTCTTCCTGCACTATAGACCAGGCAGCAACCAGAAGGGCCAACTAAGGAACCTAAGAGATCTGAGCTCTTAATCCTCAATCCTTCAATGACCAAGAGCCTGTTACCAGAGAAAGAAGGAACACCCATGTTTGGGAAAGGTTATCTAAATCTAGCATCTAACTCCAGCCATGTTGTATTCAGAGCTATATCCTATATAATAAAGAGCTCATATGCAAATAGTCATCATGCCCTCGCACCCTAATGCGGGACCTGAGACCGCACCCTCCGCCCAGCGGGGCTTGACTGGGGTGGGACCTGCTGGGTCTGGATCTCCTGCAATTTTGAGGCCTGCTCAGTTGGGTGGGGACTTGACTCTGAGTCCTCCTGCATGCCCCAAACTGATAGAAAAGAGATTTTCATATACGTTTTACTAATTTTCTTTCATCTCTGACACTTGTATTATAGAGAAAGGGCAAATAGCAATATTAAAATATTTCCTTTAATTCCCTTTTAATGGGCACAAATTTCATACACCGGGCCACTAGTTTGTATATGAAGATGGTCATAGTGCAATCTAACCTTGTCAAAAGGTGATTTGTTGAAAGATGAGTGCTGGCTGCAGAGCAACTGCTTTTCCCATCATAACTGTCTTCAGTGTTTAAAACTGTATTTAAAAACCAGAATGATCCACACCAAATCCTAGCAGCCATTTGCTCTTGCGATTAGGGAGGCTGGGGTTTGGGGAGAGCAGCCTGTAACTCTTTACTGCATGTAGTTTTCCATTAGTGGAATTTTCACAAGCAAATGATATTTTCTATTTTTTAAATGATACTTTTAAGCTTAGTCACTCATAGAAAGAGAAAAATTAAGCAAATCAAATACAGCACACTAGCAAATGGAGCTTTAAGCATATAATTATGTGGTTTGTTTCAGCCATTTTAACTGATTTCAATTTGAATTATGAAAATTTTGCTTTGTTTTTCAATATACATTTGATCTCAAACTGTTTAATTCAATAAATGTACACTTTGTTTTCAATTTTATCAACTTGCTGATCAGGAATTCCCTTGCAAATATGTATACCTGCTTGCTAGATACTTCCACCTGGATGCTCCAATGTAGTTTAAACTGACATGTCTAATACCAAATCCATCATCTTCCCCAAATATCCTACTTTTCCTAAGGATATTCTCTTCCACCCATCATCCAGACTTGAAACTCCAATACTTGTTGACTAGTCCTCTCTGTCTTATTTCCTCAATAAATTAATGGCCAGACATTTCTTGTGTTTCATCTGTGGTGTCTCTGACATAATTTCCTTCTTTGCCATTCCCAAGGCCAATCCTTAAATGTAGGCCTCCCATCTCAATGTCATCTTGTATATTTATTACAATACTTGAGGCCCAGTGCATGAAATTCATGGATGGGTGGGGTCCTTAGTGGCTGCCAGCCAGGGTCTCCCTTCCTCCAGCTGCCTACCCCCACCACTGGCCAGTGCCTGCCTTCCCCCAGCTGCTGGGTAGGGTCTCCCTTCATACCTGCCTTGGCCTGCCACCACCCGTTTCCTGATCCACCATCCCACCGCAGTCCTGCTTTCATGGAGGCCTATCAGGGCTGGCAGCACCTCCACTACCACCTGCTGCCAGCACTGTGTCACCAATGCCCACCATGTTTCATGCCAACCCCTGGTGGTCAGCACGCATTTAACTCCCAGTTGATCAAACTCTGCCCATAGGGACAATTTGCATATTAGCCTTTTATTATATACTAGAGACCCAGTGCATGAAATTTGTGCATGGGGAGGGGGGGAATGTGCCTCCGCCCAGCATGCACCATTTCCAATCTGGGACCCCTCGAGGGATGTCTGACTGCCCATTTTGGCCTGATCTCAGTAGGATAGGGCCAAAATAGGCAGTCAGACATCCCTCTCACAATCCAGGACTGCTGGCTCCCAACTGCTCACCTGCCTGCCTTCCTGATTGCCCCTAAGCACTTCTGCCTGCCAGCCTGATCACCCTCTAACCACTCCCCTGACAGCCTGATTGATGTCTAACTGCTCCCCTGTCAGCCTGTTTGCCCCCAACTTTCCTCCTCTGCTGGCCTGGTCACCCCTAACTGCCCTCCCCTGCAGGCTTGACTGCCCCCAACTGTCCTCCCTTGCAGGATTGGTCCCTCCCGACTGCCCTCCCCTGCTAGCTATCTTGTGTCCACATTGGGGCAGGATATTTTACTAGATGGGGGCAGCCATCTTGTGTGTTGGAGTGATGGTCAATCTGCATATTACCCTTTTATTATATAGGATAGAGACCTAGTGCATGGGTAGGGGCAAGCTGGTTTGCCCTAAAAAATGTCCTGGATCAGGGTGGGGGTTCCCTTGGGGCATGGGGTGGCCTGGGCAAGGGGCCTATGGTGGTTTGCAGGTCAGCCATGCCCTCTGGCAACCCAAGTGGAGGCCCTGGTATCTGGGATTTATTTATGTTCTACAATTGAAACTTTGTAGCCTTAAGTGGAGGCCTAGGCTGGCCAGGGTGTGTGGAAAGCTTGGCTTCCCCCATCACTGGGGAAACCCTAAGTCTCCCTCCTGCTCTCTCCGTGGCTGCAGCCATCTTGGTTAGGGTTAACTTGAATACTTGCTCCTGATTGGCTCGTGAGTGTGGCTTGTGGGTGTAGCAGAATGATGGTTAATTTGGATATTACTCTTTTATTAGATAGGAGGATCTATAATATTGTGTACAGCTCTACACTCCATTCCCCTCAACTGTAACCCCTAATAGACTATATGGTCCTTCAAAAGGATTCATGTGCTAGTCATCCCAGCACCCACCATCATACCTACAATACAGTGGATGCTAGATTAATATTTTTTCATTGAACAGATATATGGAAAGAAGCAGTTGGCCTTTATTTCTAGCAGATTCTCCTTTTCCCATTTCTGTATCTCCCACCCATATTCTTCAATAGTTTTTCCTAGTTGATAATTCAATATATCATCATCATTGGTAATTTCCCACTTTTCAGATAAGAGCGTATCCTTTCAATTCAATCATAAATGGAATTTTAAAAGCTTTATTTGATATATTTAGTGCTTTTCAAAGAAAATCTGAAAAATTCAAAGGTATATAACCTGGAAAACTCCAGCAATTTAAATTTCTATTGAAACTCTAACAAAAGAGTAGAAATGAGCATTTATAAAACATTAAAATCAATTCTCTTAATAGTCAATTCTTAAATATTATTTTATAAGGGGAATGAATACACATTAAGAATGGAATCATGTAATTTACAAATTATTTCTAAATAGCTCTCTAACTATGATGTTCAGCTTATTAGTAGTTCTTAATATTCTATTACTCAGAGGCCATTAGCACATCCTGCTAGCAGTATAGATCACATAATATCAAGTGACAAGGGGAGGACATGAAGTGTCCCAATTATTATATCTTTTAAAAAGAGCTGTCGTGACCTTCTTCCCAGAGTGTGAACTATATTTTATAAAGTCTGAAAATGCTACAATCCTTCCCCCTTAAATCGAAACCATAAGGAGAGGGGAAGATTACCTAAACAGAATAAAAGCTAACATTTATTATCTATACTCACTATGCACCAGGCACAGTTCTAAGGGCTTTACAATAATTCACTAAATCCTCAAAAAAAACTTTAAGATAGGTAGTTATTGTTCCCATTTTACATAGAAAGAGACCAAGCCCCCACTGAGGTTTTAAGGAATATGTCCAAGATTACATAGCTTCTAAAAAGAGAGCCAGGAGTGGCAGTCATGGAGATATGCCACCCAGAACCCTTCACAGAAGAACTTGTCCCTCCTTGCTGCAGGGAGTGCTATCAGCAATAGCCTCAAACTGTCAGTTCCTTCTAAGTTTTTCTCAATTGTATAAAGCAGCTCTCCCAAAAATACACCTTTCCCAGCCCAAACCTAATCACTGATTATCACTGAGATTTTTTTATCTTTATTGTTCAGTTTATTAATTACATTGTTCCCCATTTTTATCCTCCTATAGCTCCCCTCCACCCTGTATCCATCCCACCCTCTACCGTCACCTCCCCCTCCCCACTGTCCTCTCCCACTGTTGCAAGATTTTTATCCAGTCTCTTGCTGCACTTCCCACAGCCCTTTTCTCCCCAAGAATTGTCAGTCCATTCCCTCTCGATGTCCATGATTCTGTTATGTTCACCAGTTTATCCTGTTCATCAGATTATTAATTTCCTTGATTTTTAGATTCATTTGTTGATAGATGTGTATTTGTTGTTCATATTTTTACCTTTTTCTTCTTCCTCTTCTTAAAGAATATCTTTCAGCATTTTATGTAATATTGGTTTGGTGGTGATAAACTCCTTTAGCTTTTTCTTATCTGTGAAGCACTTTATCTGATCTTCAATTCTGAATGATAGATAGCTTTGCTGGATAGAGTAATCTTGGTTGTAGATTCTTGCTACTCATCACTTTGAATATTTCTTGCCACGCCCATCTGGCCTGCATAGTTTCTGTTGAGAAATCCGCTGACAATCATATGGGTGTTCCCTTATAGGTAACTAACTGTTTTTCTCTTGCTGCCTTTAATATTCTCTCTTTATCTTTTGCTCTTGGCATTTTAATTATGATGTGTCTTGGTATGGTCCTCTTTTGATTCCTATATTTTGGGGTTCTGTGTACTTCTTGGGCTTTTAAGTCAGTTTCGTTCACCAGGTGGGGGAAGTTTTCAGTCAATATTTCTTCAAGTAGGTTTTCATTACCTTGCTTTCTCTCTTTTTCTGGCACCCCCATAATTTGGATGTTGGCACATTTGAGGTTGTCCCAGAGGCCCCTTACACTATCTTCAATTATCTGGATTCTTTTTGTTTCTTGCTTTTACGGCCGAGTGGATTTTGCTTCTTTGTATTTCAAATCTTTGACTTGGCTCTTGCAGCCTTCTGGACTGCTTTTAGGACTTTGTGTAATATTTTTTATTTCAGTCAGTGTATGCTTGATTTCTAGTTGGTCCTTTTTCATACCCTTGAGGGTCTCGTTCATATCCTCGTAGGTCTTGTTCATTTCCTTGTAGGTCTCATTAATTTCCCTTGTAAGTCTCATTCATTTCCTTGTAGGTCTCATTCATTTCCTCATAAATCTTGTTCATTTCCTCATTGGTCTTGTTCATTTCCTCGTAGTTCTCATTAAGTTCATCAGCCTTTTCTAGGAGCCTCTTGAAAAGACTTATAACCATTGTTTTGAACTCTATGTCTAGTCATCTTTTTCCCTCCATTTCTTTCACACCTGATTTCTTTCCATGTCTCTGCATGGTGGCTGCTTTATGTGGTAGATGTCCTCTAAGGGACAATGGCTCAGCCTCCCCAGTTACCTGAGGTGGGTACTCTTACTGCAATCCTTTATGGGTTGTACAGTATTTTTGAATTTAAGCCCAGCTTGTTGTTGTTAGCCCTAGGAGGGTTTGACCTCCAGGCCAATTGGCTCTGAAGGGAGACTGTGTTCAGGTTGGATGGGTGGAGTCTCTGAGCTGAGAAGGCAGCATCGGTGTCAGCTACGTCCTATGCGGCGCGTAGGCCTTTGTTGGGTGGTAATGTTTGCAGGCACCTCCAAGAGAAAGCCGCTAGTCTCTACCCCTTGCCAAACAACTCTGCCTCTCCCCAATGAGTCTGCACACCCAAAGTCTCGCCCAGGGTTGTAAAACAAAGCAGTCCGGTGGTCTCTGGGACCAGGAGGCAAGTCGCCAGGGAGCAAGTCGCGCGTCTGTGCTGTCGCACACTTTACACGCGCTAACTGCTGTTCAAAGCAACCTGGATTCTCCTCAGACTAGGAGTCCTCTGCCGCGCTCAGCTTTTACGGTGCATATCCCGGACCTTGGACCTTGCCTGGCACTGGGGAATCTGTGCAGTGGGACGTCTCTGCCCTCCCCATTGGAGAAATCCAGCCGGGATTGCTGCTGCCAGCCCTACAGCTCGCGTGCGTGGCCACGGCTCCTAACCTCTGATTCCGTGCGTATCTTCAAGGCTGTGCTCCGCCGCTCTTCTGAGTCTCAGTGTCCCACCTTTACTTTTATTTGTGGAGTTTTCACTCAGCCAGCTGTCCGGTGATTCTGGATGATGATTGTTTTGTTGTTATGTTGTAGTTTTTGGATTGTTGTGCGGGGCAGCACAATAGGTGTTTACCTATGCCACCATCTTGGTTGCCTCCTATCATTGAGATTTAAAGTCTAGCCTTTTGGGATCTCTGAGGGAGAGCTGTAATGGGTCTTATACATTCCAGGGCTCTACATGGGGTGGGCTGAGGCTTTGCTGGACCAGCATTGCAATTCCTCTCCTCCCTCTGCCCAAGCCTGCTTCCTCCTTCTCCTGTCTACAGGAGTCAATCCCTATAAATATCCTACATGCCAAACTCTGTTCAAAGTTCCATTTTTGGAAAATGGAGATCAGGCAAAAAGCAACTGTCTTAAAAGAGTGGATGATGTTCCAACTTTTGAGTTTTCAAAAAGGGAATATAGCCATGTGCCTTGTATAGCTCCTGAGAAGCTTAGTACTTGAAAGCAAGAGAGGGAGTAAGGCTAAAAAACTGATAGACATCTTAAAAATCTGTACTGATTGGTTGGTCACCAGTCTCCTTCACTGCACAGCCAATTCAGTGATTATCTTTCCCCCATGGAAAACAGGATTATTTTTTTCTGGAGACACTGAGCCAAAGAAGCTCTAATCTTGGGTATACCAGATACAATGCTATGACAGAAAAAAAAAAAAAGCAGGGTGGGAGGGGAAGCAGGTAATAAAAGCCCTCTTTCCCACCCAATCCCAGAGTACCTACAGACTAGTGTATGTATACACATACTCTGAATAGAAAGAGATTCCACTATTCTTTTTTAAATATATGTTTTTACTGATTTCAGAGAGAGGAAGGGAGAGGGAGAGAGAGCTTTAAACATCAATGATAAGAGAATCATTGATGGGCTGCTTCCTGTACATGGGGAATCCAGCCGGCAACCCAGGCCTGTGTCCTGAACAGGAATCTAACCATGACTTCCTGGTTCATGGGTCCACGTTCAACCATTGAGCGAGGCTGCAGTATTCTTTTATAGGGAACTGAAGGTCCCCTCACAAAATACTTTAACTTACTGGTATTTGGAGGTCACTTTCCAAATGAAACATATCAGTTGACAAATCCTTCACAAACACACTTTGGTCAATATTTCATTGCCTCTTTCTTAAGTAAAAATGAACAATCAAAAACACTTAAGGGAAATTTCCAACATAAAAGAAAAGCAAACAAAGGAGAAAAGAAGACTAGAGAAAATATAGCAATATAGGAAATTGAAACAAATGCTTTTACAATCATTTTCAAAACAATAAGAAAATCCATCACATTCATAAAGCAAAACTGAAATGCTCTAAAAGAAAATTTTAAAAAAGGAAGCATGAGAGAATAAAAAGGTAATCCTGGAAGTTAATGTTATAACCAAGTGGAAATTTTCATTGAAGCGTCAAAAAAAGAAAATCTCCAAAAATAAAAATGGGATCAAAAGAGAATGAGTTAGAAATAAAGACTAAAAATATAAGAAACAGCTCTCTCCCTCTCCCAACATGGCGGCCTCAGCAAAAAAGAAGAATAAGAAGGGGAAGACTATCTCCCTAACAGACTTTCTGGCTGAGGATGGAGAGACTGATGGAGGAAACACCCATGTCCCCAAACCAGTCAGCTGGGCCGATGAAACAGGTGACTTGGAAGAAGATGTTTCAACCACTTGGCACAGTAATGATGATGATGTGCATAGAGCACCTCCAATTGATGGTTCCATCCTGCCCACTGCTCCATGGGCTGCTCTGGAACCCAATATTGACAGGAGCCTTCTTCCCAAATCACCACCCTACACTGCTTTTCTAGGGAACCTGCCCTATGATGTGACAGAAGACTCCATTAAGAAATTCTTTAGAGAATTAAATATCAGTGCAGTGCGTTTACCACGTGAGCCCAGCAATCCAGAGAGGTTGAAAGGTTTTGGTTATGCTGAGTTCGAGGACTCAATGGCAGTGACAGTGATGCAATGTCTGGAATCTGGTTGGGCAGTAGGGCAGGTATGAGGAAGAGGATGAGATTTGTATCTTTAATTCTTATATCCTAATGTGGCATTTATGGTTTTTCAAATACCTGAATAAATTCCCCATCCTTGGAAAGATAGGTTTAGTCTCTGAAGTTTCCGTCTTCAGGAGGCTGCCAGTCCCTCTTATTTAATTCTGAGTCCCTGGGGCCAGCCTAGGGGGAATGCCTTCATTTTACTCCCCAGGGGGAGTAGCTGGGAGTGAGTCTACAGGCCTCTAAAGAATAGGACTGCTTGGTGACCAAAATAAGTGGGAAAATCGTGGTTTGAAAAGAAGTTTTGGGGAGGTGATGAATTATTTTGAACCAGAAATAGGGAAAAATGATATGACCTCCAATAAACACATGAATGGTTACTTCCTGGAGCAGGAAGCATTTAGGGGTGTGGGAATTCCCAAGTTTCTTATGTGTCCTGGTTTTGCCCTTTTTTCAACACTATCCTTTCTCAAAGTTCAAATACCCACATTCTGTTGAAATCTTTGAAGCTTTTAAATTTAGACTGTCTTAGCCGCTCCCGCCTGTGTCCCAGGTCCTGGGAGCGCTGCCTGCCCTCCGCCCAGGTCCCCACCCCGTCTTGCTCCCCCCCTGCACGCTTAGCCCGCTTGCACCGAGTGAAGACCTGCTCCCGTGAGCGCGGCCTGGGGATGGGCAATGTGAGCTGCTCCTGTGTGCGGGGCTGAAACCCTGTGGGATGAAAAGACCCCTTGTTTCCCTGCAACCCAAACTGAGCGGAGGGCCTGGGGGACCTGCGGTACGGGCGGGGCCGGGGGCTCAGGGCTCAGGGCTCAGGGCTCGGCGATGGGGGCTGTGGCCGGAGGGAGAGCCTAGGCCAGCTCACGGCCAACTGACCACGGACCCACGAACTCCCGCACCCGGGGTCACGTGAGCTGCAGGGAACCCCGGGGCCCTGGCGTGGCTGTGCACTCGCTGCGTCTGCATTTCTCCCGGGCTGGGGCCCAGCACTCTCATGTCCGCGGCCAGGAGAGACCAAAAAACACATGTTTAAGAAATAAAAATGAATGAACTTGCAAAAAAAAAAATAAATAAATAAAAAATAAATTTAGACTGTCTTGTGTTCCTCATGCTACTCTTTCCTGTTACCCCCCAAAAAGCAGCTTCTGTTGAAGCCACAGACACAGTGCCCTAGGCATCTGGATCAGCCCTGGGAGCTGTCAAATGAGGAATCACTGCTCTTCTCACGTAAATCCTGGCTCCTTTGCCTTTGGACGCTCCTGCTGTTCAATCCTGACCCCTTTCACACCTCAGAAAACCAGAATGGTCTTAGGTGGTGAGGGCGGTGGATAAATAGGGACGGTTAAACTGGCAGCCTTTCTTATGACCTTGATTGGGGTTTTTGCTCCAAGGTTTTAATTTTTGGGGGGTGGGGTGTTTGTGTGTGTGTGTGTGTGTGTGTGTGTGTGTGTGTGTGTGTGTGTGTTTTCCTACAAGTTTCCTTTTCTCCACTGAAATCCCACACCAATGTTTAGATTTATAATGTGGCCTAGACCAGTGTGTGGTTTTGTTTTGTTTTTAGCTTCCCTTGAAAATAAATGATAATGGAGAGAACTCTTTAATAAGGTACTGGTTTCTCTTGCAACACAGTAACTTAACTTGCCTGCTTTTGTGTTCCTTTGTACTGTCAGCTCAGTAGGTGGACTTATGGGCAATATTGGTACCTAACAGAGAAATGAGATCTTGGTGTCTTGTTTGCAAGCCCTCCTCCCATCAGTCCTAGGTTAGAGCCTGTCCAGCTCTATGCGGGGGTGTTGGTTTATGAGTGTTGCAGTAGTTGGCATAATGAATCATTTACCCAGTGGACATAAAGAACATACAAGTAAAGTAACTAATTGGCTTGGATGGCCAGGAAATGGCTTTTAGAGATCCAAGGTTGAAAGGTTTTTTTTAACCATTTGCTGTAGATTATGAAAAGGTAGGGTTTGCCTTCTTCAAGTCTACTCCTTCCAAATAGTTATGCCCAAAAAAGCAGTTCTTTCCCACTCCTCTACCATGCCCCCCATTAAAACAGGGATTTCTGTCCTACTCAATACATGTAAAATTTGTACAAAAATATCTTCTATGAAAATGATTTGTAATCTGTATACTTACTACCTAGGAGATGTCTTGAGATGTGAATCCCATCCTTTGGATTGTGGGGTTTTTTTGTTTTCTCCAAATAAATCTGATCTTTAAAGTTCAATATATATATATATGAAACAGAGGATCAGTTCACAATGAATAGATGTTCCCCAAAAAGAAAATGATAGAAAGGGAATTGCCAAAGAAAGAATATAAGAAAAATTTTCACTACTGGTTATAAATTTACCAGATAGTATGTAGCATAGTGAATTTTTAAATTCTTTACTACAGTTCATCATCATGATATTTCAGAACATAAAGGGTAGATCAAAATCTCATACATAGTAATATTCAAAAGAATAAAATCATCAAAAATGTCATTAGATCCTCAATATCAACACTGGATTCTAAAAGAAAATGTGGAGGGGGGAAAGTGCCTTCAGAGTTCTAAGAGGCAATGTTTCTGCTCCCCATGCCAGAAGCAAAGAGAGAGAGCCCTAAGGATCTAGTATCACCAATGAAATGTTCCTGGTTTAAAGTGGCACAATTCATTTCTGCTCACAGCTTACTGGCCAGAGCCACAAAAAGGCCAGGAATGGTAATCTGTACCATGTGATCAGAAAGCAGCAAAAACTGAAAATATTTTATGAATTGTACTAATCTCAGTCATATAGTGATGGAAATGGTCTAAGCCAGTGGTTCCCAAACTTGGCTATGCATCTAAATCACTTGGAGAGTTGTGGTTTTAGTATAAATTCCCAGACCCCACCCCATATCTACAAAATTGAAATATCCAGAGCAAAGGCTGCCATCCTGTAGCTCTCCCCATCCCCCTCCCTCTTTATCTCCCCCCTTAGCTTGCTGCCCTGCCCATTCCTGTAGCTCGTCCGCACCACCCACTTGTACCACACTGGCCCACCCTCCTGCTGATCCGTGATCTGGTTGTGACCCCCTTGGTCATTACGCCTCAGGGCATAATGACTAATCAGCATATTCCTCTCTTATTATATAGGATAACTTAAACAGAGTAAACCTTTCCTTGTTGATCCTGAGTGATCATTCAGTTGGCCAAAAATTTCTACCTTTACTCCAGCACTTCACTAATGGTATATGGATGCCAGAATTAAAATAGATCTTAAATGATGAGCCAATAACGATAAGAGGTGAAAGTCAATAAATACAACTACAAATTTCTACACCATATTACAAAAATAAACCATAAAAGTATAATTGGGAAGACATATCGTATTAAGAGCTCATATTTGAAAAACCAAGAGTTTGTTTGTCAACAGCATGATATTCTTTGCCAAAAAACCAATGAGATCTTGGCACATTCTTGGAAGCAAAGTCTCCAAAATGAAGAGAGTTCTACTCTGCTCCATGCATATATTTGGCTCCAGATAAAGTCCTTTAATAGACTCATTAATAAATGAGGACCAATCTATTATAGTGATTAAAAACATGAATTAGGAATTCAAAAGATGGGAACTGGAATATCAGCTCCAGCAACTCATGCATGTTAGTTTACCACTTTGGGCTTAGTTTCCTTTCTGCCAAATGCTTATATTAATAATGTATATATCATGGTATTTTTATGAGAATCAAGTGAGAAAATACCTAGCAATATTTACTGTGCTCGAAAGGTAAATACTAGCCCTACCTGGTTTGGCTCAGTCAGCCTGCAGACCAAAGAATTCAAAGTTTGGTTCTGGTCCAGGGCACATACCTTGCGTGCAGGAGGCAACCAATCAATGTGTTTCTTTCACATCGATATTTCTCTCTGCTTTTCCCTCACTCTTTCATTCTCTAAAAATCAATGAAAAAAATAACCTCAGATGAGGATTAAAAAAATAAATAAGTAAATAAAGGTAAGTTACTAAGTACAATGCTTATCAAAGATAAGATTCTCAAAAAATGGTTGAAACATTTTTAAGTATAAGGAATTACACAGGGCAATCAAATTTCTTTAAGTTAACTTCATACGAAAATTATTAATAGAACTGGGAAGATTTAGCTGGGAAAATGGTCAACTTGAAAAGAACATTGGGGTTGATATGTTCAAATATTTGAAGGTTATAACACAGATAAAAAGAACTAGAACCAGTAAGTCCAAGTTATAAGGAGACAAATAGCTTTTAACTCAACACAGGAAGAACTGTTCAATGAGCAGTTGAAAAGTTAAGCTGCTGCTACATGAAGTGTTGAGTTTTACAGTATTGAGAAGTTCTATAACTACCTTAAAAATTTATGAATCTATGAAACCCCCCTAGTGCTCCTCTACTGTGTGGAGGCTCTCTCTGGACATCTCATCAACTTATCCTACCGGGATCGGGCCTAAACAAGCAGTCAGACATCCCTCAAGGGATCCCAGATTGGAGAGGGTGCAGGCTGGGCTGAAGGACACCCTCCCCGTGCCCAAATTTCATGCACTGGGCCTCTAGTATATATATAGAAAAGAAGCTACCACCAGATCATCCCAAAGCTGTTTCTATATAGTTAAAACTCTGTCTTTCTGACACTTGCAAGGAGTAATGTGTCCCATTGAACAATTTCATTCTTTTAGTGTCCTCAGGGACTTATGTAAAGATGAATGTGGAGGTTTTTGATACACTTCCTTCATAATGCTAAGAGTATACACCTCCTCAGGAGAACATTCATTCTCTTTCTTAACAAAGAGCATGACAGTCTCAACCCCTGGCACTTCTTCTTTAATAAACAGGGAACTTGTACATGAGCTGAAAAACATCATTAAACACATTTCCTTTAGTCATGCAGTAATTTAGTTGCCATGGTAATCTTTGGTAACTTGAAAAGTACTTTGAAGTGTTCATTTCTAATGCTTGTTTTTAAAAATCCTAGAACTTTTTAAAGTCCTAGAGTATAAAGAGGCTGAAAATGCTTTTTTCTTCAATTTCTAACCAAGGACTCATTAAATAGAGCACAGCTATTCACAATATGACAGCCATTACACCTCTGACAATGATCACTTCATCATTTCCCACCTCAAGACATTCTTAGAGACTATCCATATCTTCCCAACTAAATGAAAAGCATTAACTCAGGTCTCTGTGGCAGTGAAGAGAATTAATTTATGAAATAAGCACTTTCCCATAATAGTCTCAAAAGCTCATAGTTGAGCACTGTCATTTTAGCCTTCCATCAATAATAATAGGGTGACAAAGTACATTTTGAAGCAGTTTAACAAAGAAGCATCAGATAACTTGGGACTTGAACACATCCAGGCTTTACCCAAGGAAACACTGTCAGACAGAAGGCTCTGATAATTCACAGCTCTAACCCACTCTGTTCATTAACTATGTCAGGGCACAAAAGGTTTCAGGAAACACTGTCTGGAAGACTTTTTTTGGCTAACAGCTACATTTGAAAACTGACCTTTAATCTTTATTTCACATTATCATCCTATCATTAGTCAAGGATAATACACGAGCATTTTTCAAATATGATTTCATGGACTGAAGATGTTCTAAAGATTTCATCCAAAGAAAGACACTTATTAGTTTTACCAGACTCTGACTATATCCTGGGTTTTATAAAAGAACTTAAGTAAAATTAATGGTTTTATTAGAGTTAAATAAGCAGTAACCCTCAATTCTTTCTGCCGGGCTCTCTTGGTCACATTAGAATAGAGTTAACACTCATGAAGTAAAGCATTGCAGGCTAAGTGATAAAAGGAGTAGTGACCTGGAAGACAAGAGTCTGCTTTGATATTAAGCAAACCTATTTACTATTCCTAAGTCTGTTGTCTCATCTTGTAATCTATGAGCTAAATAGGAGAGCAGGTGACTCCAGTCATTGTGTAGCTGGAACACAGAGAGAGAAGTAAAGCACATAGAAGAAAAGATGAGGTTTGGCCAGATAGGCAGGGGCCAAGCCATGCCTTGTAGGTCTTCTCAAATAATGTGATATTTACCCTAAGGGTTTAATCTCCAACATATACAGAGAACTCATACAACTTAACAAAAAGAAGATAAACAACCCAATCAAAAAAATGGGCAACTGATCTAAATAGACACTTTTCAAAAGAAGACAGAAGGCAGGCCAAGAGACATATGAAAACCTGCTAAAGTCACTAATCATCAGAGAGATGCATATCAAAACCACAATGAGGTACCATCTCACACCTGTCAGAATGGCTATCATCAACAAATCAACAAACCACAAGTGCTGGTGCGGATGCGAAGAAAAAGGAACTCTTTTGCACTGCTGGTGGGAATGCAGACTGGTGCAGCCACTGTGGAGAACAGTATGGAGTTTCCTCAAAAGACTAAAAATAAAACTGCCATTTCACCCAGTAATCCCACTTCTAGGAATATATCCCAAGAAATTAGAAACATGAATCAGAAAGGATATATGCACCCCATGTTCATAGCAGCACAATTCACCATAGGTAAGATTTGGAAACAGCCTAAGTGCCCATCAGCAGAGTGGATTAAAAACAGTCGAACATCTACACAATGGAATACTACACTGCAGTAAAAAAGGAGTTCCTGCCATTTGCAACAACTTGGATGGAGATGAAGAGCATTATGCTAAGTGAAATAAGCCAGGCAGAGAAAGATAAATATCATATGATCTCACTCATTTGTGGAATATAATAAATGGCATAGACTGATGAACAAGAATAGATCCAGAGACTGAGAAAAGTCAATCAGAATGTCATACTTCAGGGAAGGTAGGGAAGGATGGGGGTAAGGTGGAGAGATCAATCAAGGGATTTGTGTGCATGCATATCAGCCTAATCAATGGACACAGACAACAGGGGGGTGGGGCATAAGTAGGGGGTTGGCGGTAATGTGGGGAATAAGAACACATATGTAAAAATAAAAATTAAAAAAATTATAAGGAAAACAATAAAATATTAAATCTAACCCATACTAGTGTTCACCATAACCTTAAGAGAAATTGTTTCATGTGACAAAAATTTTTTAATGAAACTCTCTATAGCCTGAAGATTATTTTGGAAGGAAACAAAGAGAAATTTCCTTCAAAAGTCGTAAGGATTGTAATTGAAAGTCAATATATTTGGCCTCTTGAACTAAAGTAAGTAATTTGTGTTTTTGCCTCCCTGACAAAGTTTATATAAAGTTACAAAAAGAAACTGACAGCCAGTTTGAAATTGAATTGCCATGGCCTAGAGCAAAGAATATCCTTACATGATATTATTCTACAATGTCATTATAATTTTTGATATTTTATGACAACATATTGTACATTATCCCAAAGAAACTTACAAACTAATTCTTTGAATGTTTGGCAGCAATTTAAAAAGAGAAATGAAAGTATTTAATCCCTTTCAGAAGGAATTAAGGCACTGGGAAGGCACTTGACCATTTTACATTGGCCCCTCTTGTCCTTTTTGCCAAGAGGGACCCTCTTCTCACAATCCAATTGCCCTCAGCTGTTGCTGAGCTTTCTGTTCATGCTGAGGTTGAAGCCTCGTGGTGGCTGATTCCATGGATCTATCTCTCACCCAATTGTGTGAGCTGGGCCCTCACTGGAGAAGAAACCTGAGTTCCCCAAGATATGTGACTAGGCCCCACCAGCAGGAGAGGGATCCCAAGGCAGGTGCTGGGCATGGAGGCCACAGGGGCATAGGCTACCAAGGAGATAGAACTGAACCTCATATCACCCTGCTTGGCCCTGGCGGATGACTGGCTAGCCAAAATAATCTTCAGGCTATAGAGAGTTTCATTTAAAAATTTTTGTCACGTGAAACAATTTCTCTTAAGGTTATGGTGAACACTAGTATGGATTAGATTTAAGATTCTTCAGGGAAGGAACAACCTAAGACAGGCAGAGGGGCCTGTGAATACAGAGGGGCCATCAGGAGAGAACTTTACCCTAACCCCCCAACTTTGCAGGGGCCTGAACCCTCATCCCTTCTGAGGGAGGTCTCCTGCCCCCATGGCTGCTTCACTTCCCAGGCCCAGCTCAGATCAGGACCCAGGTAACAGACAGAGACTTGGCCCAGCTCAGATTGGGACCCAGGTAATAGACAGAAACTTGGCTGACAGCAGCTGCCCTATATCTAAATCCTGCCTAACACCAGGAATGCTCAGGGCCTACTCGAGAATGCAAATAATCCTTTCCACTAATATTTACAGGTTAAAATAAGATTGTTGGTAGAGTGTTAAATTTGACAGTAAAATAGTAATCAAGTTTTATTTAAATTGGCTAATTGAAATAAGTGAATATTCAAGAAAATTTGATTGTACTGGACAAAAAGCTGTTCCTAAAGTATTAACTAAAATTTTTATTGGTAGTTCATCTCATGGTAAAATTGTTTAACATACAATGAACCTAAAGCAGTCATATTTTTGTTCAAAAAATTAAAATTTAATGTTATCAAGACTGCATTATAAAATTTACAAAAGCCTCCATTAACCACAAAAAGGGATAGTAGGGTAATATCATGTATGGAAAATATCTTTAGTAAATTACATCTAGAAAACTTTTACTTTACAAAATTAATTTTCATTTGTAATGCTAACAGCAAGACACCCATGAAAAACACACATGATGTCAAAATAAGCCAAAGGAAAATTGTTTGGGCAACAATAAAAAGGATCCCAAGTCAATTTTATAGAAAAGATTCCTGTATATTTTCAGAAAACAACTCCAAGACCATGTGGATTCCTGCAACAGAGAGGAATTGCCAGGTCTGCTCCAACCACAAAGATAAGAGGAGAAACAGTCCAGAGATGGAAGGTGCTGACGCCTTGCCATGCTAGCAGTCAGCAGCTGTGCATTGCTGCAGGTTGTTTAGGACCAAACCAGAGAGGGTCGGACCTACATTGCCACCATATGTCCACGACCCAAATATCATCGCTGACATGTACACATAAGAAACTGTTTGACATTGAAACTGGGTCTCAAAACTGTTGGACATTGAAATTGGGACTCAATGGATGGGAGGCAGATGCGGGGGGAGATCAACTGAAGGACTTGTATGCATGCATATGAACATAACCAATGAATGAAAGACACTGGGGCGGGGAGGGGGGGAAGCTGGGGATATGTGCTGGGGGATGGGGGAGGCTGGGGGGAGGATAAGGGGGAGGGGGAAAGGAAAACATGTACTACTATTATACTGCAAAAAATCAATAAAAAAAATTTTTTTAAAGAAATTGGGACTCAAACATTTTTTTATTATTATATGTTTATTTAAAGAAAAGAAACGGGAAAAATAGATACAAAGAAGCATTGAACAGACTGTCAAACTACAGCAGGAAGGCAGGGGAGGTTGGGGAAGTGGGGCTGTAAGAGATCAACCAAAGGACTTGTACACATGCATATAAGCATAACCAATGGATACAAGACACTGGGGGGAGGGGCAAGTGAGGGCATGTGCTGGGGGTAGGAGAGGCTGGGAGGAGGTCAATGGGGAGAAAGGAGACATATGTACTACTACTTGTAATACTTTAAACAATAAAAAAAATAATTATAAAAAATACAAAAAAAGAGGGGTCTTTCTAGAGACTAAAGACCTGTCACCAAATTCTACCTCCATACCTGGTTTTCTGCCTCCTGCATATAAATATTCTCCTTCCCCACAAAGCAATGTTCAGCACTCCTGCTAGAATGTGCACCTGTTTGGTCTTAGAGTCAGGAGTCCTAAATCCCCAGTCCCCATTTGGATACTTACTAACTATGTGAGCTCAAGAAGGTTGTTTATGGTTTTGTCTTCATCTATAAGAGGTGGGGTAATAACACCTATCTCAGGTTGGGGTCAGGATGATAAAATGAGATTACTTATTGAAAACACTTTGGAGCATTCGGCATATCCTAGACTTCCTTGCATTCTCCATTCCTGAGCATCAGTCATACTGTAGAACTCTGGGATCTTCTAACCTATTCCATTGTGGATGGACCCTGGTGTGGTAGACTCTGTCCTGTCTTTAGAAATAAATCATCTCCTTCTTCTAATCCATGAAACAGTCATATCATCAGATGATGATGGCCCCACTTGAAGGCCCTCCTTTGTTTTCATTCCTATTTAGTAAAACCTCCTCTAAATACTCTCCTTTTTCCCAATAATGTTACTTTATCTCACTACTAGCTTCAGTTTTCATTAGATTGCTCCCCTTCATCCTCTATAATTTTCCAGTTAACTATACTAGTCTAGACTTCTAAGAAATGTGAGGGTAGAAAGGCTGGAGGAGCCTGGGAATCCCTTGACAGTTTCTGGAACATGTGTATCATGGGGGTGACTACTGCTTGAACAAATCTCATTAGTTTTCCAGATGTCTCTCTGTGTGTATAGGACAAGCCTTTATGAATCATAGTCCCAACAAACCCTTTATATTGACAGTGATTATGCAAGTGTGACATTTGTTTTAATGAGCATGTCAGGTGTGTTTTGCTGTATCATAATATATGATTGACTATGGTATTAAAGTAACAACTTGGTAACTTTATAAGAATATGTGGAGCTGTAAGAACAGAGCTCTTGCAAATTTCTCTACTAATGGCACAATCTCTGCTGGTCAATAGGAGCCTAAATTTTCTATAATTCTAATCCCACTATGTGACAAAAAATTCAGATATTCAAGACCCTTATCTAGTGATCAGTTTTGCCAAACTCCTTTGAAGGCATAAAAGTGGATTGGGGCTACAGCCAGCAGTCAGTACTCTTGGTTTTCAGGCTATATGTGAACTTTTTGAGGAACTGTCCAGGTTTAGAGGAAGGACATTCTTTATTCTGGAGACACACAATGGTAGAGTTCTTGTAGAATTAGACCACACTTGAGTTTGAATTCTAGTTTCTTCCCTTTCTTGTCACATAATCTTAGCAAAGTAACTGTGGATCTTGATTTTCTTATCTGTAGAAATAAAGGACTGTGCCTACTTAGTACATGAGCCCTCAATAATATTTTTAGAGGCTAAGACAACCAAGCCATTAGATTGATGTGCACTGTCTTAGATGTTAATGAAAGTACTTTACCCTAGATTTGTCTACCTATATTTTCCTCCTGCCTCTAGCCTCAAATCTCCCTATCATGACTGCCTCTTTCCACCTGCATTGTTAAATGTCAAACCTTCTTCAGAGAGATACATTTAAGTAATCAAAACAATGGGAATTGATGATCTCTCTTCTCACTGGGTTCTACCAGTTGTCTGGCAGGATCAGGAGAAAAGCTCATTGACAAGAAGGTTCTCCCACTTCAGCTTCTGTTTTTTCATTATACGTGGATGGGTAGGAAGTAAAGGTGGCCTGCTGGAGGAAGAACTCCTATCATTCTCAGGAACACAAACAAGGCAGTACCAAGGATATCAACACGTCAAAATTGAGTCAATCATCAATTTAGTTTGATGTAGTTCTAGTTGTTTGTTTTTGCTTTTATTGCTTGTGCTGTTGGTGTCAAATCCAAAAAATCATTGCCAAGACCAATGTCAAGGAGCTTCTTCCCTATAGTTTTGTTGTTGTTTTTTGAGTTAGGAAAATAGGATATTGAAGAAATATCTATACTCCCATCTTTATTGCAACATTATTCACAATAACCTAGATAGGAAAACAACCTATGTGTCCATTAAGCAGATGAATAGATAAAGAATAAAATATTATGAAACAATGAGAAATAAGGAAATCCTGCCATTTGCAATAATATAGATGGATCTTAAGGGCATTATGCTAAGTGAGATAAGTCAGACGGAGAAAGGAAAATCCTATATAATAAAAGCCTAATATGCTAAGTGTCTGACTGTTTGAGTGTCTGACCAGCCGCTATATGTGCACAGACCACCAGGGGGAAGACACTCCAACCAGTACATTAGCTTGCTGCTGGGGTCCTGCCGATCAGGACTGGGCAAGATGGGCCAGACATACCCTGGAGCCCTCCCACGGTCCCTCCCTGCCCTGATTGTGCACCGGTGGAGTCCCATGGCCTGGCCTGCATCCTCTCGAAATCCAGGACCCCTTGGGGGATGTTGCAGAGCCAGTTTCAGCCCAATTCCTGTAGGCCAGGCCAAAGGACACCACTGGTGCACTGGTGCACAAATATGTGCACCAGGCCTCTAGTACTGTATAATACCACTTACATGTGGAATCTAAAAAGACCAAGCTTATAAAAATAGAGAAGAATGGTGGTAACCAGGAACTGTGAAATAAGAAAATTGGGGAGATACTGTTTAAAGGTACAAACTTACAACTAGGAGATACATACATTTTGCATGGCATAGTGATTATAGTCAAAAATAATCCTATCAGATAAAAGAGTAATATGCAAATTGACTTCACCTCCACTACATTCACAAGCCATGCCCACAAGCAATGCCCACCAGCCAATCAGGAGCAAATATGCAAATAAACCCATCCAAGGTGGCTGCCAACCACAGAGAGCAGGAGGGAGGCTTGGGTTTCCCTGGTGATGGAGGAAGCCAAGTTTTCTGCCTGCCCTTGCCAGCTCAGACCTCCGCTTAAGGCTACAAATTTTCTCTTTTTTTTCTTTTTTCTTTCTCCAGATCCACAGTTTATATATTTATTTTTTTTGTTTTGTTTTGTTTTAATCTTTATTGTTCAGTTTATTAATTACATTGTTCCCTTTTTTCCCCCTATAGCTCCCCTCCACCTGGTACACATCCCACCCTCCGCCCTCACCCCCCTGCACTGTCCTCTCCCATAGTTGCATGACTTTTGTCCAGTATCTTGCTGCACTTCCCACACCCCTATTCTCCCCAAGAATTGTCAGTCCATTCCTTCTCTATGTCCGTGATTCTGTTACATTCACCAGTTTATCCTGTTCATCAGCTTATTAATTCACTTGATTTTTAGATTCATTTGTTGATAGATGTGTATTTCTTGTTCATAATTTACCTTTTTCTTCTTCCTCTTCTTAAAGAATATCTTTCAGCATTTCATATAATATTGGTTTGGCAATGATGAATTCCTTTAACTTTTTCTTATCTGCGAAGCACTTTATCTGACCTTCAATTCTGAATGATAGCTTTGCTGGATAGAGTAATCTTGGTTGTAGATTCTTGCTATTCATCACTTTGAATATTTCCTTGCCACGCCCGTCTGGCCTGCATTGTTTCTGTTGAGAAATCTGATGACAATCGTATGGGTGCTCCCTTATAAGTAACTAACTGTTTTTCTCTTGCTGCTTTTAATATTCTCTCTTTGTCTTTTGCTCTTGGCATTTTAATTATGATGTGCCTTGGTGTGGTCCTCTTAGGGTTCCATTATATTGGGGTTCAGTGTGCTTCTTGGACTCCTAAGTCTATTTCTTTCACCAGGTATGGGAAGTTTTTGGTCACTATTTCTTCAAATAGGTTTTCATTGTCTTGCTCTCTCTCTTTTTCTGACACCCCTATAATTCGGATGTTGGTATGCTTGAGGTTGTCCCAGAAGCCCCTTACACTATCTTCAATTTTTTGGATTCTTTTGGTTTCTTGCTTTTTCAGCTGAGTGGATTTTACCTCTTTGTATTTCAAATCTTTAACTTGGTTCTTGGGGTGCTCTAGAGTACTTTTAGGTCTTTGTACAATATTTTTTATTTCAGTCAGTGTATGCTTAATTTCTGGTTGGTCCTTTTTCTTTTTTCATATCCTTCAGAGTCTCGTTCATATCCTTGTAGGTCTCGTTCATTTCCACGTTGGTCTTGATCATTTCCTTGCAGGTCTCGTTCATATCCTTGAGGGTCTTCTTCATTTCCTTGTTGGTCTTGCTTATTTCCTTATAGGTCTCGACCTTTTCTACGAGCCTTTTGAGAAGCCCTATAACCGTGGTTTTGAATTCCATGTCCAGTCGTTTTTTTTCCTCCATTTCTTTCACACCTGATTTCTTTCCATGTCTCTGCATGGTGGCTGCTTTCTTGAGTTGGTCAATTAGCTTTGTGTGGTAGACTTCCTACTAGGGACAGTAGCTCAGCCTCCCCAGTTACCTGAGGTGGATATGGGCTACACAGTCTTGCTGAAGTTAAGCTCAGGTTAATCGTTGTTAGCACTTGGAGGGGTTGACCTCCAGATCAATTGTCTGTGAAGTTCAGCTGTGCTCAGGTTGGATGGGCGCAGTCTCTGGGCCAAGCAGACAGCGTTAGCTCTGCCCTATGCAGCCCCAGGGACTCTGTGCCGGGGGCAATGGCCGCCAGCACCTCTGAGAGAGAGCCGCTGCCGAGCTCCACTAGCTGCCGGGGAATTCAGACTCTCCCCAAATGAGTCTGCACACCCAACGTCTCACCCAGGGTTGTAAAACAAAGCAGTCTGACGGTTTCCCTAATGAAAGAGCAAGTCACGAGTGCTCTCTGCGTGGTCAGGCAGCTGCTTTGTTCCCAAGTTCACGCACACTCCGCACAAGCTCGCCTTCTCCACAAGCCCACAGAACCCTGCAGCACCCAAGCTTCAGCGTGCCCTCCCACTGTCCAGTTTTTACCCAGTATGATAGTGGGTTCCCTGGACTTCGCCTAGAGCTGGAGAATCAGTCCAGTGGGATGTCTTTATCTCTCCCGTTCGAGGAAACTGGCCGATTTTCACCCGCCTGCCCTATCCGCTGGCGTGTGCTCCTCCAAACCTCTCTCCGTGCATATTTTCAACGCTGTCCTCAGCCGCTCCTCTGAGTCACAGTGACTTATCTTCACTTTTATTTGTGGAATTTTCACTCAGCCAGCTTTCTGGTGATTCTGGATGGTGTTTGTTCTTTCGTTAAGTTGTAGTTTTAAAATTGCTGTGTATGATGGCAAGATAGGTATTTTACCTATGCCTCCATCTTGGTTCTCTTAAGGCTACAAATTTTCAATGATAGAATCCCAACAGAAATGGCAGCAGCCACAGAGCAAGCAGAAGGCTTGGCTCTGCTCCAGGCTACAAAGTTTCAGTTGTAGAAGATACATAAATCCCAGATACCAGGGCCTCCACTTGAGTCGCTGGGGGGCCTGGCCAGCCTGAAAACCACCACAGGCCCCTTGCCCAGGCTGCCCCTCACCCCAAGGGAACCCCCCACCCTAATCTGGGACACCCTTCAGGGCAAACCAGCTGGCCCCTACCCATGAACCAGACCTCTATCCTATCTAATAAAAGAGTAATATGCAGATTGACCATCACTCCAACACACAAATGGCTGCCCCCATGTAGTCAAAGATCCTGCCCCCATGTGGACACAAGATGGCCAGCAGGGGAGGGCATTTGGGAGGGACCAGACCTGCAAGGGAGGGCAGTTGGGGGTGACCAGGTCGGCAGAGGAGGGAAGTTGGGGGTGACTGGGCCTGCAGGAAAGGACAGTTCGGGGGGACCCAGGCCTGCAGGGGAGAGCCATTGGGGGAAAATCAGGCCTGCAGGGGAGGGCAGTTTGGGGTGACCAGGCCTGCAGGGGAAGGCAGTTAGGGGCAAACAGGCTGGCAGGGGAGCATTTAGGCATCAATCAGGCTGGCAGGGTAGTGGTTAGGGGGTGATCAGGCTGGCAGGCAGAGTGGTTAGGGGCCTAAACTGGGCAGTTGGACATCCCTCGAGGGGTCCCAGATTGGAGAGGGTGCATGAATTTTGTCACCGGGTCTCTAGTGTATTATAAACTTCAAAGTTGCTAAGATACTAGATCCTAATTGTTCTCACCATAAAGAAGAAATAGTAATTAATAAAAAAAAAATAAGGGCAAGAAATCTGATCTTTAGGTTTATTCTCTTTCAGACAGTACCCAAGCCCTTTTTATGGTAACTTTGGGAACAGCACTAGTAGCACACTATTCTCTTAAGTTCTTCTAGATAATTTCTGCTCAGTTCTCTCTTCTTAAAATGTCAAGTTCTCTATATAAATGGTTTTGCCTTACAAAATAAGGTCCTCTATTTCTTGTGCCATCAGTGGACCTATGATTATTTTAGAATTTGGGTGTGAATTTAATCTATGCTCTCCTTGGAGTGCCAAACTGTGTTAAGTTTATTATAAAACAAATTTACTCATTTCAAATACTGGAGGCCTTTTTGAAACTGCAATTTTTAGAAATCTTGGCTTTACGATCCACAAATAATCCAAAAACATTTTAATAATTAAAGGTCTCAACCTTCACCCTCATGAAAAATTCAGCCAGAATTCCTAATGAAATAAAATTATTTGAACTTTAACTCATATAACATAGGCTTGAATGTTTTCAAAGTAGGTCCTTCAAAAAAGATCCAAAAGGCCTAAATAATTCATTGACAGTCAAGAATTGGATATCGTTACTCAACCCCCAGAATAGGGTCAAGCTGAATGAACAGAGAAATTATATATAAAGGTAGACACAGCTTGGTAAGGCCTTCCCAAACAGGCAACACAGTAACACCTCATCCCTCACAACACAAATAGCAATTCATCATCATATGCTACTACGATATATTTTTCACTTAAGAATAGAATTTAACAAGCTTATTTTAAAACCTGATTCATTACAATTTTTAGAAAACTTAAAGACTTTAAATCTTTTCCATACTGTGTGTGATTACACCTAATTAAAGTTTGCATCTTCCACAGAAAGGTAGAACATCAGTTCTAATTTTATACACTAGTGTGATGGAGAGCATAAAGCATCAGATTGCAAATCAGGAGACTCGTGTTCTATTCTTGACTTGGTCATTGCTTTTCTTAAATGCCTCAGTTTTGCCACCCATAATAAATGGGCAGAGTTCATTAGAACTTGTCAGAGTTCATCAGAACAAATTATGTCATCAGCATTCATTTTTTAACTATGGGCTGAACACCATGCTATTTAACAGTATACATGTGAACAAGAAAGGCATGATTCCTAATTTTTCACAGAGTTCTATTTGTTCTAAATATTTTTACTGCTATTGAATCACTATTATGACACTGCCAGGATGCACTGAGGACACATGAAGTCAATAAATCACAAGATAGTAAATATTTTTTTAATATTTACAATGTGCAAAACATGTTCTAGATGAGTTGGAAGATAATGTCCCTCATTAGACTTATGCTCATAGCAAGAGGGTAGAGTCATGTTCATCATTGTATTCTGTGATTCCAAAATCTAGCATAGTGTCTGGTACTCCATATGTGCTCAATATATAATTGTTAAATGACCAAAAGAGTCAGTTTTGGAGCAAAAAAAAATTATGGTCTCTGCTGTCAAGGGATTAGAATCTAACAAGGAATTTTTAAAGCATCTGTGCATCTATGCATCAACTACAATAATTCACAGCATGTTATAAAAAGACATTAAGGATACAAAAGAATTAAAAGCAGGAATGCAAAGATACTTATACTACACCAAAGGTCATAGCAACATTATTCACAATAGCTAAAAGGTGGAAACAACCCAAATACTCATCAACAGATGAATGAATTAATTAAATGGAATATATCAGCCTTAAAAAGGAAGAAAATTTTGACATATGCCACAATATGTATGAATCTTGAAGACACGCTAAGTGAAATAAGTAAGACACCAAAAAACAAATATTGTATGGTTCAACTGATGTGAGGTACTTAGAATGGGCAAATTCACAGAGACAAAAAGTAAAGTGGTGGTTACCAGGGACTGGGGGAACAAAGGATGATGAGTTAGTTTTTAATGGATACAGAGTTTCTGTTTGGGATGAGGAAAAAGTTCTGGAAATAGACAGCCATGATGGTTGCTCAACAATGTGAATGTACTTAATGCCAATGAACTTAACCTTTAAAATAATGAAAATGGAAAACATTATGTTATATATGTTTTTCCACAATAAAAAAATGATAGTTATAAAAAAGACATGAAAGAGTTTGGGAGGCAGTAACATCTGCCTGGCTTAATCTACCTGAAGTGGTATTATTTGAACTTGCACTTCCTTTTAATGCATAAAAATTCAAGTTTCCACTGTTAATGAGAAGCGCACATTTTTTATATGGTTCACTAGTTTTATATGACTCCTTATTCTATAAGAAACTGATAAAAGTGGTTGTTTTGGGGGAGAGGCACCAGAATTCTACAGGTTTAGGGATCTAATGGCCTATGGTAGGAAATGACTTACTTTTCACTGTACACTTATTCCTTTTTTATTTAAAACTAGAGAGCCAGAGCATGAAATTCATGCACTGTGGGGAGGGGGTATTGGGGGGAGGGTGTCCCTCAGCCTAGCCTGCACCCTCTCCAATCTGGGACCCCTCAGGGGATGTCCAACTGCTGGACATCCCTCTCACAATCTGGGACTACTGGCTTCTAACTGCTTGCCTGCCTGCCTGCCTAATTGTCCCTAACTGCTTCTTCCTGCCAGCCTGATCACCCCCTAAACGCTCCCCTGCTGGCCCAATTGCACCCAACTGCCCTCCCCTGCTGGCCTGATGGCCCCCAACTGCCCTCCCCTGCTCCCCTGTTTGCCCCTAACTGCCCTCCTCTGCTGGCCTGGTCACCCCCAACTGCCCTCCCCTGTAAGCCTGGACCCCACTACCCAAGAGCTCTCCCCTGCTGACCTGGTTGCTCCCAACTGCTAGCCTGATCTCGCCTCCAATAACCCTCCTCTGCCAGCCTTATCTCACCCTCAATTGCCCTCTCATGCTGGCCTGTTCTCACCCTCAACTGCCCTCCCCTGCATGCCTGGTCACCCCCTACTACCCTTCCCTGCTGGCCTGATCTCACCCCCTACTGCCCTTCCCTGCTGGCTTGATCACCCCTAACTGCACTCCCCTACAGGCCTGATCTTGCCCCCAACTTCTCTCTTCTGCCAGCCAATTTGGTTCTGATTGGTCAGTTTCTATGCCAGTCAGCATCAAAAGCTTTGTCTCCTAGGCAGCCATTGGCTCCTCACAGTTGACACAGATTTGGTTCTGACTGGTCAGTTTCTGTGCCAGTCAGTGTCAAAAGCTCCACCTCCTAGGCAGCCATTGGCTCCTCACAGTTAACTTAAATTTGGTTCTGATTGATCAGTTTCTATGCCAGTCAGCATCTCTGGGCCTATCAATGGGTCCTGATCAGAAAGGCAGAGCTAATCACCAGCCCTAGTGGACTGCTGCTGATCAGGCCTAGAGCTAAAGAGAGAGGCAAGTGTTGATCAAAAGATGACACAGAGTCTGTGGATCATACCCTGCTTCTCTCTTCAGGCCTCTCTCTGGGCCTGATTTGCAGCCCCCTCAGCATCAGTGCTGAGTCACCGTGCCTGCTGCTACGCAGGACTGACTTCTAGTTGGTTGAGCCTCCTGGTCATTGTGCATATGACAGTTCCAGGGATTTTATATATTAAGATACTAATATTAAAATAAATTTAGAAACAAATGACTCCTGATGCTCTTTATGAAGATTCTCTACAAGTGATCTGAAAGACATATCAATTGTCTTAGTTTTCTATACTCCTTTTATTCAAATGGCATAAAATAGGCAATATTCCATATCAAAAGCATTAATCAGATAACTACCAAAGCACCTTTTCAATTTGAAACTCTAACCATCCCTTCTGGAGACACTGGTATTGTAATTTTGAAATATCCATCCTTGCTAATCACCCCTCAACACACAAATACAAAGAACTAAGTAGCATATGATTTCACCCATATGTGGAATTTAATTAACAAACTGAGTTAATAGCAAAATACATTCAGATTCAAAGATACAAAGCAGACAGATAGCTCTGGTAGAAAGAGGAGGCTTTGGGAGAGGGGTTAAGAAATTGAGCAAAAAAGAAAAAAGAGAAACAAAGAACTCCTGGACAACAGTATGGTAAGTACAGGGGGAGAGAGAGAGGTGAAGGAAAAAGAGTATGGTATAGGGGGAATAACTGAGGATGGAAAAATAAAATAAAGAGGGGAAAAAGAAATATTAATATCAAAATATGCAGACAATACAATATTAACCACCAACCCTTCCTTCCTGGCATCTTAATTCAGGGTCTTGGTCTGCCTCCCTCCTGTGAATTTATTTTATTTGGGAGCATAAACCATTGTTAAGCCACTATTATTTGGAGCTGCTGTTAATATGCTATTTACAATAGTTTTCTTTCTCTCCACACACACATTCTTCATGCCCACTTTTCTGTAATTCCTATACTTTTCCACACTGTAATACACTCTGTCTTTTGCTTAGGGCCATTTCTAGGTGTTCTCCATCTCTGTCTGCTGAGGCTGTTTGATCAGCCCCCTTGTGCTGTCCTCTATACAAAATGCTGCATCCTTGGCAGTTCTGCTATTTTGCAGTTAGTTCCCACTAGGAATGTCAGGTCTAAGTAAGAGGAGCTGTCCCATTTTTTTAAAATGTATTTTTATTGATTTCAGAGAGGAAGGGAAAGGGTGAGAGACATTAACATCAATGATGAGACAAACATTGATTGGCTGCCTCCTGCACACTCCATGCTAGGGATTGAGCCCGCAACCTGGGCATGTGCCCTTGACTGAAATCAAACCAGGGACACTTCAGTCTGCATGTCAACATGTCTTGTCTATTGACAGCTGTATTCCTAGAACTTAAAACAGTACAGTACTTGACTTTTAGTAACTACTCCATAAATATTTCATTGTGTTTACTGAGCACCTTTCTAAGCACTGGGGACACCTCAATGAACAAAACAGATAAAAATCCCTTCTCTGTGACACTCAAGCTCTAGTGTGGAAGAAAGAAAAATAAACAATAAATATGAAATCAATGAATCATTCAATGAAAAGATGAAAAACGAACCCAGTGTGTTACCAGGGAATAAATGCTATGGAAAACAAAGCAAGGCAAAAGGACTTGAAGGAGTCAAGGTAGAGAAAATGTGCAGAAGGAAAAGATGGTCACAGTTTTAAATTGGAAAAGGCAACATTTGAGTAAAGACTTAAAGGTGGTGAGGAAGGGAGCAGTTCAGAATCTCAAGGAAGAGCATTCCATGCAACTAATACATAAGGGAATATCTAGTACAAAGGCTCTATGGCTTTAAGGAATAGTGTTGAAGATAATGAACTAAAGGAAAGTGAGCAAATGGGAGAGAGGTGTACTAAGTGTAGTAAGAAGAGGTCAGACATCTTGAACCTTGTAGGTCAATCTTACTTTTGTGTCTATTATTCTTAGTGAGAGTAACACGGGGAACCATTGCAGGACTTGGAGCAGAAGAGGGACAGGCTGTGGTTTTAATTTTAGAAAAACACTCTGGCTGCTGTGTTAAGAACTGGTTATAAATGAATAAGAATGGAAATAGGGAGACTAGTAAAGAGATGTGCAATAATTCAGGTGCGATATGGTTAAACAAGATGTAGCAAGAAGTGTGGGAAAATGATAAGATTCTAAATATATTTTTAATGTCTCTAGAGCCATCAGGGCGAACCTATGACACGTGTGTCAGCACTGATACACATAGCCATTTTCGATGGCACGCGGCCACATGCGGTTGCATACAGAGAAGTATGCGACCAGGTGCAGTAGCCGAGGATGAAACATTTAATGTAGTACAGTGTAGGCACTCTGTGTCGGAGGTCTGTAGGCCAAAACAACAGAACTCTGGCACAGAGCATCTAGTTCTGGGACTTCCAGTTAGGCCATTAGGGGATCTTTGACCTCACTTTCGGCCAGCAGAACAGGGAGCAGCAGAATGCTGTGAGGGACTCATCTCTGAGGGCCCTGTGATCGCCATTACCAGCAACCACATAACCACAGCAACCATCATCCAATCTACTGTTCTGGGGTGTCGTGGATTTCTAATTGACCATCATTACTGAGATAAGTGAGGGGGAGGCTGGGAGAGACGAGGGCCTGTGCTATGGGTGCCATTTCCCCGCCATTAGAAATAGCAGCAGCCATCTTAATTTATATAAGGAACATCATTTTGCAGCATAGTGCAGACTCCATTTCACCACTATTACTATTGTGTGTCCTTATTAATCCCTATTTCTGCTTATTAACCCTGCCCTTTCCTAAAAGACAGTGACATGTGCCATCTTGTGGTCAGTTGGGCTAGTTAACTCCTAATTGCCTGCAGGGCTAACAGGCTGTCTATAATTCTATTTTCTGTCACTGCCCCACTGATGGAGAACCCAATAAATAAAAAATCAAGGTTAAGTAAAGGCAGTGGTAGTAGCAGTAGCCAACCCTTTCAAGAGACATGGATGAGATGTATGGCATTATTGAAAAAAAATGGCAGATCATTTTGCATTCTATGTACTGAAACCGTAGTAAGCAGAATGTAAAATATAAATAGACATTTTGAAACTAATCATTCCCAGCTCTTGAAAAAAAGTTAGGATGAAAGGAAGGAATACATTTCCAGGCAGCTACACCTTTATAAAAGCCAATCTAATTCCATCCTTAAGTTTATAAAAGGCTCTACAAATTTAACATCTGCAAGTCTGAGCATTGCTCACTCCATAGCTCAACATGGAAAAGCACTCATTGAGGGAGAATTTATTAAAGAAATTCTCCTAAGATGTGCACCAGTTCTATTTCACAATATGCAGAATAAAGATGCAATTATTAAGAGAATATCTGAGTTACCACTCAGTAGAAATATCATAAAAGACCGAATAATGAGACTGAACACAAATGTACAATATCAATTAAAGAGAGACATAAGTAATTGTAAATATTTTTCGATCTCTCTTGATGAAACTACTGATGTCACATCACATGCTCAAATGGCCATTATTGGTCGATATTCTGATGGTTTCACAATGAGAGAAGAGTTGATAAAGTTAGTATCAGTGCCAACAAGTACATTAGGAAGCAAAATATGTAAGGTTTTTATACAAACATTCCGTGACCTAAGCATTGATATCTCTAAAGTTGTGTCAGTGATGACAGATGGGGCACCAAATATAGTGGGGAAAAAGTTGGATTTGTCAAATTGTTTACAGAAGCTATTGGACATCCGGTTGTGCCTTTTCATTGCATTATCCCTCAGGAGGTTTTATGTGCCAAGGCAGGATTCAATTATGTAAATGACTTAATGTCAGTTGTTACAAAAATTGTTAATTTAATAGCTGCTTGCCCCCTTTACAAGAGAGAATTTTCTGCACTTTTGCTGGAGGTTGATTCCACCTACAGGGGACTGCTGATGTACAATAATGTAAGATGGCTGAGCCAAGGCAAAGTTATTAAGCACTTTGTGGAGTGCTTTGAAGAAGTTAAGGTATTTCTTGAAGATAAAGATCTGGGAAACTTTTCTCAGCTCAATGATGATAAGTGGGTCAACACCCTGATATTTTTTACAGATCTCTCTGTTCTTATTAATGAACTGAACTTAAAGTTACAAGGTTTTGGCAAAAGTATTGACATTATGTTTGGATACATAAAAGCTTTTGAAAGTAAACTTAAAATTTTCAAACGAGATGTAGAAACTAAAACTTGTACGTATTTTCCTCGAGTAACAAAGTATTTTGAGAAGGCCAGTGCAGCTGTACAAAATGAAATAGAACCCTTGCATATAAAGTACCAGCATGTTTTAGACTCGTTACTTGACAAGTTCAGTGATAGATTTAATCAATTTAGAAGCCTAGAACAGACCATAAAAATAATTAAGTATCCTGATGTAGTAGTCTCCAGTAGTTTGGAATTAAATGGTTTCAAATGGATGCAAATTGATGATTTGGAGATGCAACTTGCAGAATTTCTAGACAGCATCTGGGCTCAGGTGTTTGTCGACTTGAGGTCAAAGCTTGAGAATCTGGAAAGGTGCTGCTTGGAGAATCAAGATGAGTGCCACTACAAACAGAAAATTTGGAATGCCTGGAACTGATTACCAGACACTTTTAGCATCCTGAAAAATACAGCAATGGCTTTACTCACAAATTCTCCCTCCATGTACTTTTGTGAGACCTTATTCTCAGCGTTAAATAATATCAAAACCAACAAAAGAAAGAGATTGACAGATGAAGTTAGTAGCGCTTGCTTGGGCTTGAAGTGTACTAAATACCGACCTTCAATTGAAGGTTTAGCCAATGAAATTCAGCAACAAAAAAGTCACTAGTAGGCAGGTTAGTTAAAGAATTCCCCCTCTCCCTCACATATCTTAGTTCACGGCACTCCACGCAAGTTAAATAATATCAAGACCAACAAAAGAAACCGACTGACAGATGAATAAAGAAGTCACTAAGCAGGTAAGTTAAATAATTAGTTTTTGGTTTATTAAATACAGTTATATATTATAATTATACATTTTTGTTCTTTAAACTATAAATATCACGAAATTATGGTATTTTTCTTGAAGTGACACACCACCCAAGTTATGCTTGGTTTTTTGGTGAATTTTGACACACCAAGCTCAGAAGGTTGCCCATCACCGCTCTAGGGGTAAGGAGATTTGTCAGCCAATTGAATATGGGACATGACAAAAACAAGAAAATAATTCCTTGGACGATTCCAAGTTTTATTACCAAAGCAACTGAAGAATGATGCTACATTAATTGAACAGAAAGAACTGTGGGTGGAGCAGGCTCAGGGGCAGGATTTGAGTGTGGATGTGTAAGGTGGGAGAGGGTTTATCAGACATTCAAGTAGAGGTGTCCATAGACAGTTGGATCTACTCAGAGTTCAAAGAAAATCTGGATTAGGAGTATAAACTTTGGAGTCATCATGACTACATGGGAAAAAAAGAGCCCTGAACAGTGATAAAACATTTTTATCTTTACTCAAAGAACTTTAGCATTTTGTAGCTGAAGAAATGGATTCTATAGAGTGAACAAGACCATTTATCAAGGAAGCAAGTCAAAACCTCTATGATGCTTCCTAACCTTCCATTTTAAAGCAAAGTATCTCGAAGCATGGCCTGCAGATCCCTGGAATAAGAATAAAAGCAACTTTTCATCTATTTTCTCCTTCTGCCAAAAGATGGTTTATCTCTTTTTCATATTTCCAAGTCAAGAGGTTTCATAACTTTCCCTGAAAGTTCTATGTCAATGAGATTAATATTAAAACATAAGATAATTTACCTTCAGCTTTCCTCTTGAGTTTTCAACCAAGTTTCTCAGCCCATCACCACAAGAATAGAAACACTATTCTGTTTACCACTTACCACATGGTGGGTGTTTAATTGGTGTTAAAAGACTAACCATAATATGCAGAAGGTGAAAAAAAGTTAGATATTTTTAATAAAAGAGTGTGATAATTTAAAAAAATAAGAACATTGACTTTTGTAATAAGCACTCTCAGTGATTCTAACATATGTTCAAATCTGAAAATCACCCACTCTGTGTAACTATGTGGCATAGTGTCATTTGAAAGATTCCACTTTCATCCTTAAAATGGCAACTAAGTATGGGCTACACATGATGGGCACAGAGGGCAGAGTCACTAGGAATCGCTGATATCCAACTCATTTTATAATTGCCACAAACTGACACATGTTTCATGGGATTTATCAATATTCAAGGAAATATATTTCTGAGCAATCTTCTGAATCATTGCCTGCATCATTTCCATAGCAACCCATTCATTTAAGATGAATCTCTCTTGGGATGAGTTATAACAACTTGGTTTCAGACGAGCATGATGGTTCAGAAAAGAGGCTGCTGTTTCTCAGCCATATCTGATTCTCGGGGTCAATATTTAAAAACCTATGTGCCCATGACAGTTTTTCAGTTCTTTGTAATCTTGATTTTTTTTTCTTTTACTATTTTCTTGTTTGCTGATGAAGTTTAAGAGCAAATGAGACTATACTAAAATCTGATGAACTGGAAAGTCCTGACAAAGTAATTGGTTGCTCAGAGAAAAGATTACCCAGGTACCCATCCTTTCAGGGAAATGCTAATTCCAGAAGACTATGAAAACACACTTAGGTTTCTTGACTAATCATTTTAATGCCAGATTAACCTATAGTAACTAGGTAATATTTTCAAATTTTCTGGACCAGGGAAGCCATAAAACCAAGTATCTCTACAAAAATTTGTCAGAATACATGGTAGCTGTAGGTTTCATTCATGTATTGGTCGTTTTAGGTACTGGAGTTACCATTCTTAACCTAGATCTACTGTTCTCATGGGTTCAAGATCATGAAACTATATATTTAATCTATGTCAAAAAGAAAAAGAAAAGCCACTTGGCTTGGTATACTATGGAGAATCTAGTATTAGAGAATCTTTAGAAAGCACTTAGGCCATTTTTAAATCATAAAACCCAGATCTATAGTATCTCTAGGTTTTGTTTTCCAAAATTTTAAGTATTTCTGACTTCAGAACAATGACCAAGTATTTATTGACTGAACGAAAGCTTTACATTTTAAAATATAGTTGTCCCTTTCATTTGTTCAATTGTACAATGATATATGTTTTTATAATTTCGTTGCATAAAACATTAATACTTTTTATTGATAGGTTGCAGCAATAGTGCTCAAGGAGTGAAAGTTCAGAACAGAAATTAGAGATCATAAGGAATCACAATCACATGGTTATAAGAGAGTCTAAGTTGGATGTCACTGTCTCACAGCATCTCAGAACTGACATTTATAATCCAAAGAAGACGGGGCCCAGGACTAGGGAGGGCAAATGGTGCAGTGAGAAACTGCTGACTGATGACTCTCTGGCATTGTCCTAAGCACTAATTCTGACCTGGACTCGGGTAGTGGTGAGAGGAGAGCACAATGGAGGTACCAGTCCAAAGACAGTAGAAAGATGGCAGGGTTTCCTGGGAAAGTCACTCCACCTCCCTGAATGTAAACCAGAAGGAGAAGCAGTATTAAATAGAGAAACATTGACTTTTTCTAAGTAAATCCATGAGCTATGAGTCCTGACAGATAGCAAGTTTGTAAGTTACATCTTTTTTCCCCATTTCCCACTAGTTAATACCAAACAGATCAAAAAGGACTTTATAAATATTGAGATATCCCTTCAAACTTTTATCCTCCACTTTATACATATGACACTTCATTCAACTCTTGCTTCCTCCTGGGAGGCACTGAATCTTATTTCAAAATATTAAACTACATTATTTCTTTTTCTACACATGGTAAGTAGGAAGCACATGGCCATGAAAAGCACTAGGACCAGTATGAGATAAGATGGTAAGGGAGCAAATACCATGCCAGGGCACATTACAATGTCTGGGAAGTTCTGCTATACTTTCTTTTTCCCTCCCTGACCCCGGCTCTAGCCAAGGCAGGAGACAACCAATCAACGTGGCTTTCTCACATTGATGTTTCTCTGTCTTTCTGCCACACTTTCTATATGCCTTTCCATGATGTCATTTTCTCTTCAGTTATGTTAACAGTCCCTGCAATACAGACATCTTGTTGTCCTATGTAGTACTTGGAGTTCTGTTGCATTATAGGTAACCACCAAGTATTTATTGATTCATGATCTATGCAAACTAAAAAAGGGAAAAAATTAAGATATCCGACCAAACCCTGGCTGGTGTGGCTCAGCTGGTTGGAGGTTGTTCTGTGCACCAAAATGCTGTGGGTTTGATTTCCAGTCAGGGCACATGTCAGACTGTGGGCTCAATCTCTGTAGGGGGCATGCAGGAGGCAGCCAATCGATATTTTGCTTTCACATCAATGTTTCTCTCTTTCCCTCTCCTTTCCTCTCTCTCTAAAAATCAATAAACTTATTTTCTTTTAAAGATATCCTACCATGTGTCCATTTTCAGTGCTGCAAATAGCATGAGATATTGTCATGGAGGCTTAGAAAAGTTGCAGTGTGCTTACGTATATGGCTAACCTGGGAGCTGTAAATAAGAAGAAAGATGTAATGTAACAAAATGTTTTCAACACTATTTGCCTAGAAGAAATTACCATTTGGAAGGTATCAATAGTGTCTGCTAAATTGTCTGTTATTAAATATATTGTCAAGAGAATAATTTTTTTTGTTGCATGTTGCAAGAAAACAGCTTTAAACAAGATTCCAAGAGGAAGGAAAAAAAGGGTAAGCATATTTGGTAAAATATCTTTTGTTAAAGTAGCAGCTGCCATTTCCCCCTTTATTTTTATTGCTGGTAAAGATGATGAAGACAAAAAATGTAATAGTCTCTAAATATTTCAATATATATATATATATTTACACACACACATAAAATTATATAACATTATCTTATCTTTAATGTTGTATAATTCTTTTTACAGCAGCAATATGAGATAATTCATAGAATTGCCTCAAAGGAATCTCTAAATGCTCTAGTAAAAACTTAGAAAATAAAGAAAAAAAAATGGCGGTGGTACAGCTGGACGCGTTCTGAATCTTGTCCCAGGGCAGACAGAGGGAGCAGCTGAGGGTCGCGTGGGGAGTGTTTGTTGGCGAGCTGGGGGACAGCTGGGCTCCAGGAGAAGGAGGGGGACTGCTGAATTTGCCTACCCTGACCGAGTGGCCCCTAGTGCGGCTGGGTTCTCTAGCGGAGCCACCGGCTCTGAGGCGGACTGCACCATCTTGAAGGGGAAGGGCCTGAAAATATACACCTGTAGTACCCACTGGATGGCTGAGACCCCCAGAACACCAGTTCCTAGTTGGCACAGACACGGATTCAGAGGAGCTCTGCGCTCTGCCACAGAAAGGTCAGATTTCCCCTGGGATTAGGGGGAGCTGGCAAAGCAGGGAGATCTGCACCTGAAAAAAGTCCATGGCTGTTGGAGCTGGTAAACATGGAAGAGGGCCCTCAGAGCTGATAGCAGAGGGCATTCCTAAAAAGCAACCCATTTGGACCTGACAAAGAAGGGCAGCCCAACAATTTTGGGAGGGTGCTGGTTGCTAAACCCAAGTGGGAAAGGGAGTTTGCACAGACATATGTGCGGAACCTGAGATCACGCACTTGCGTTTTTTCCTCTCCTAATCTGAGCTTCTGAGTGCTAAGCCAGGAACCTGGTATCACCTGGTGGGGTATTCCCTGGGAGACTGCAGGGGAGAACTGTTTCTCTGGAGCCTGGGGATCACAACAGGTGGCTACCATTAGAGAGGCATCTCTGGGGCAGCCCATTCCCACAAATCAGTATTGAATACCACAGGGATAACAGGATTTTAGTTCAGGCTAGAGAGGACCAATAGACCTGGAGGTCAATCCAGAAACACTGCCTCCCAGGGGCTGAATCACAAATTGACTCTTGAGTAACACAAATTAAGGAATCAATTTTATTTCTACTATTATTTCACCTTTTTTAAATTAACATTTTATTTCCTCTTTATTCTACTTTGGGATTAGTGTTATACAGTCTATTTTCATCTACCCTTTAGTATCATTTTACTCTACCTCAACTTCACCTTTATGCCACCACTCTCTTGCTAACCTTTCCCTATTTAGTGTCTTGTTTCCCTTATACTTTTCCTGCTTTAGATTTTCCTTATTCTTTCTTTTTACCCCCTGTTAAAATTTCACCCCATTTATATACCTAATCTCCAACCACCTGCTCCAAGTCCATACACACCTCTCACTTCTCTGACTTCACTATCCTAAATTGTTTTTCTCTCAGTCCTATTGTTGTTGTTTACTTGACTATTGATTATATCAATATTTTATGCATGTTTGTGAGATTGGTTTGCTTATTCTTTTCTTTTGGTTTGTTTTTTGGGGGGGTTGGCATTGTTTGGTGTTTTGTTGTTGTCATTTGCATTATTTTTTTGATGGATTTATGCTTCTGTGTTCCCTCACCTCCCTTGATATTAGTTGTTGTATGTAGTTTGTATCAATCTCCAGGTACTTGTTGTTGGCTTTTGTTGTGATTAGTGGCTGTCCTATAGAAGTTTTCACCCCATATTTATAGTTTATTCCCCTTTTCTTTCCTTTTACTTCTTCCTCTTTTCCCAATTTCATTTTGGCATACCTTTCTTTCTTTTTTTGTGTTTGTGTGGGTGTGTGAGTGTCTGTGTGTGTGTGTATGTGTGTGTGTGTTTTCTCTTGCTCTCTTCTTTCTCACCTATCACCTAATTTGCCTTTCTCTGGTGATCATCTTTAATTTAGAGTTACCAATACCGTGAATACATTCCTGTTCAGTGCCTGGTGCATTGCATCTGGTTGTGTTGTATTTTGAGCCTTTAAATCAACGCAGGAGAGTGAGAACTACATAACCAGACACAAGGAGAAGAGAGACTATGCAAAGACAAAGAAACAGCCCACAAATGAAAGAAAAACAAGCCTCACCAGAAAAGGAGGTAAACGAAATGGAAGCAAGCAACCTGTCAAAGAAAGAATTCAGAGAAATGGTCATAAGGTGGCTGAAGAGAATGGAAGACAAATTTGACATTATGAGTAAGAACCAAGAGGAACTGAAGAAGAACCAAGAGGAAATGAAGAAGAGCCAAGAAGAAATGAAAAGTAACATCGTTGAGGTAAAGAACTCCATAGAAAGTATCAAGAGTACACTAGAAGAAGCAGAGGACCGCATCAGAGAGCTAAAAGACAAAGTAAGAAAAAATACCCAAGTAGAGCAGCTTCTAGAAAAAAAATTAAAAAGCAGGAGGAGAGCCTAAGGGAACTTTGGGACAACATGAAACAAAAAAACATCCATATAATTGGGCTTCCAGAAGGACAGGAAACTGAGCAAGGAATAGAAAACCTGTTGGAAGAAATAATGACAAAAAACTTCCCTGATGTAGGAAAGAAAAAACCAAAACAAATCCAAGAAGCTCATAGAGCCCAAACAAAATAAACCTCAAAAGTCCTATGCCAAGGCACATTATAATTAAATTGGCAAATACCAACGACAAAGTGAGAATCTTAAAAGCCGCCAGAGAGAGACAGAAAGTCACCTACAAAGGAACCCCCATCAGATTAGCAAGTGATTTCTCAACAGCAACTTATCAGGCCAGAAGGGAATGGAATAAAATATACAAAGTCATGCAAAGGAAGGGTGTGAATCCTAGAATACTGTACCCAGCAAGGCTATCGATCAAAATTAAAGGTCAAATCAGGAGCTTCACAGACAAAAAAGGACTAAGGGAATTCATTACCACCAAACCAGCAATGCAAGAAATGCTAAAGGGTCTGCTGTAAAAAGAAATAGGAAGCAAAGAAAGAACACACTAGTAAAGAACAAAAATGGCGACAAATAATTACCTATCAATAATAACTTTAAATGTAAACTATTTAAATGCTCCAATCAAAAGACATAGGGTAATGGACTGGATAAGAAAACACAACCCATATATCTGCTGTCTACAAGAAACCCACCTCCGAAAAAAAGATGCACACAGACTGAGGGTGAAAGAATAGAAAAAGATTCTTCAGGCGAATGGAAATGGGAAAAAAAGGTGAGGTAGCAATACTTATATCCGAAAAATTATATTTCAAAGTGAAGGACATAACAAGAGATAAAGAAGGCTACTTCATAATACTAAAGGGAGCAATCCAACAAGAAGAAATAACTCTGGTAAACATATACGCATCCAATATAGGAGCACCCAAATACATAATAAAACTCCTGGAGGATATCAAGGGAGAGATTTATAGCAATACAATCATAGTAGGAGACTTTAATACCCTATTATCACCATTGGACAAATCCTCTAAACAAAAAATCAGTAAAGAAACATCAATCCTCAATGACTCACTAGACCAGATGGAATTGACATCTTCAGATCATTTCTCCCCAAAGCCACAGAATATTCATTCTTTTCAAGTGCCTATGGGTCATTTTCAAAAATAGACCATATTTGGGGTCATAGACAGAGTCACTCCAAATTCAAGAAGATAGAAATCATATCAAGCATATTCTTAGATCACAGTGGCATAAAGTTGGAAATCAACTACAATAAAAACAATCCAAAGAAATCAAACATATGGAGACTAAACAGCATGCTATTAAACAATAACTAGGTTACCAGAGATATCAAGGAAGAAATAGAAAACATCATGGCAACAAATTACAATAATAGCACAACAATCCAAAATATATGGGACACAACAAAAACGGTTTTGAGAGGGAATTTCATAGCTCTACAATCCTACTGCAAAAACAAACAAACAAACAAAAAAACAAGAAACAATGGCAATAAATTATATAACCCAACAACTCAAAGAGTTAGAAAGAGAGCAACAAGAAAAGCTCAATGTAAGCAGAAGGAAGGAAATAGTAAAGATCAGAGCAGACATAAACGACATACAGACCAAAGAAACAACACAAAAGATGAACAAAACCAAGAGCTGGTTCTTTGAAAGGATAAACAAGATTGATGAACCTCTAGCCAGGCTCACCAAGAAGCAAAGAGAAAGGACCCTAATAAATAAAATCAGGAATGAAAGAGGTGAAATAACAACAGACCCCAAGAAATACAAAGGATTGTTAAAAAATACTGTGAAAAACTCTACTCCAACAAACTGAACAATCTGGAGGAAATGGGTAAATTTCTAGAAAAATATAACCTCTCAAAACTCAATCAGGAAGAATCTAAACAGCTCAATAGAACAATAACTATGGAATAAATTGAAGCAGTCATCAAAAAACTTCCAGCAAACAAAAGCCCAGGGCCAGATGACTTCACAGGAGAGTTTTACCAAACATTCAAGGGAGAACTAAAACCTATACTCCTCAGACTATTCCAGAAAATTCAAGAGGATGGAACATTTCCAACATCCTTCTATGAAGCCAGCATCACGCTAATACCAAAACCAGAGAAAGATGTCACAATGAAAGAGGCCTATATCCCTCATGAATATAGATGCCAAAATCCTCAATAAAATTCTAGCAAATCAGATCCAGTAGTACATCAGAAAGATCATACACCATGACCAAGTAGGATTTATCCCAGGAATGCAAGTATGGTGCAATATCCACAAATCAATAAATGTGATACATCACATAAACACATTGAGAGATAAAAATCACATAGTCAAATCAATTGATGCAGAAAAAGCATTTGACAAAATCCAAACCCATTTCTTGATAAAAACGCTCAACAAGGTGGGAATAGAAGGATCATACCTCAATATAATAAAAGCTATCCTATATAATAAAAGAGTAACATGCAAATTTGACCATACCTTGGCTCCTGATTGGCTATGCTACCAGCCAATCAGGAGTAGGGGGCATGGCCAGCAGGATGGGAAGTGAGGCCGGCGAGGCATGTGGGGGGCATGGCCACAGTGTAGCATGCACTCCCCAGGCCGCGGCCCCACTAGGGGCGGGAGGCGACAGCTGCAGCAGCAGCACAGCGTGCGTGCGTGCGCTCCCCAGGTAAGGGCCCCATGGAGGGGCAGGATGGAGCAGGTGCTGCAAGCTGAGCAGCGATGCAGCGTGCACTCCCGAGGCCGGAGCCCCGCGGAGGGGTTTGACTGGGCGGACGCCCGGGCCAGGAGGAGGTTGCTGTGGCAGCAGTACAGCATGCGCTCCCCAGGTGGGGGCCCCGAGGCGGGGTGAGACGGCTGCGGGAGGACCGCATGGGGCTGCGGGGCACACTGTCTGTGAGGTGTGCTGTCGGAGAGGTGCCTGCCTGTTGGGTTGGCACGGGACCCCCCAGTTCTGGATGCATTTCTCTGCTCCTTCAGTCTCCATGACCTCATGTCATTTTCAGTGGCAGTGTGTGCGTGTCCAGTAAAGTCACCCTTTCCCCAAGTACCACAGACACTCCATGGCTCCCCATCTCCTCAGGCCAGGAGCAGAGCCGGGAGCCTTCCAACCAGGTGCTCCAGCTTCTGGAGATGCTGAGGAAGGTGCACCTTCATTGGGGCTGCAGCATCTCCAGTTTCTCAGCTCACGCCCTCTCCCCAGGAGGCTGGGGAGAACATATATGGCAAAGTTCTCTAAGCCATGGCAGTTAGAGTGGTGGGACGCGGCCAGGCAGGCACATAGAGGGGCTGGGGCCCTTTCTGGCCCTGGGGTTAGGCAGCATTCCCTGTGGTCCTGGGTGCCTGTGGGTGCCTGTGGCTGCAGTTGGCCTGAGTGAAGCTGGCCCAGGTCCTGGGTGCCTATAGCTGGCCAGAGGGAGGAAAGCCTGAGTCCCAGGTGTGGGGCGAGGCAGAGGCAGTTAGGAGAAATCAGGCCAGCAGGGGAGCACTTAGGAGAGATCAGGCAGGTAGGCAGAGGTTGTTAGGGGTCACACATTCCTGAAGGGGTCCCTGATTGGAGCGGGTGCAGGCTGGGCTGAGGGAACCCCCTTCTGTGTACTAATTTCGTGCACCAGGCCACTAGTATATGATAAACCCACAGCAAACATCATACTCAATGGGCAAAAACTACAACCATTTCCCCTAAGAATAGGAACATGATAGGAATGCCCTCTCTCACCACTCCTGTTCAACATAGTACTGGAAGTATTAGCCATTGCGATTAGACAAGAAGAAGAAATAAAAGGCATCCAAATTGGAAAAGAAGAAGTAAAGCTATTCTTATTTACAGATGACATGATATTGTACATAAAAAACCCGAAAGACTCCATAAAAACACTAATAGACTTAATAAATGAGTTCAGCAACGTAGCAGGATACAAAATTAATGCCAATAAATCTATGCACTATTAGTGAAGTTACAGAAAGAGAGACTAAGAAAGCAATCCCATTTACCATCACACCAAAAAAATTAACATACCTAGGAATAAACTTAACTAAAGAGGTAAAATACCTACTCACGGAAAACTACAGGACACTGAAAAAAGAGACAGAGGAAGACATAAACAGGTTGGAAGAACATACCATGTTCATGGATTGGGAGAATCAACATCATTAAAATGTCCATACTACCCAAAGCAATCTATAGATTCAATGCACTCCCCGTTAAAATACCAATGGCATATTTCACAGACCTAGAAAGAACTCTCCAAAAATTTATCTGGAATAAAAAAAAGACCCTGAATAACCACAGCAATCCTGAGAAAGAAGCACAAAGTCGGTGGGATTTCAATACCAGATTTCAAGGTGTATTACAAAGCTACTGTTCTCAAAACAGCATGGTAGGCACAAGAACAGACATATAGACCAAAGGAATAGAGAATCCAGATATCAACCCAAACCACTATGCTCAATTAATATTTGACAAAGAAGGCATGAACATAAAATGGAGTCAAGACAGTCTCTTCAATGAATGGTGTTGGGCAAATTGGACAGATACATGCAAAAAAATGAAACTAGACCACCAACTTACACCATATACAAAAAATAAACTCAAAATGGATACAGGACTTAAACATAAGATGGGAAACCTTAAAACACTAGAGGAATCCACAGGAAGAAAAATATGACATATGCTGAAAGAACTTCTTCACTAATACTGCTCCTAGGGCAATGGAAGCTAAAGAAAAAAAATAAACAAATGGGACTACATCAAAATAAAAAGCTTTTGCACAGCTAAAGAAACCATCAACAAAACAACAATAAACCCACTGTATGGGAGAACATATTTGCAAATGTTATCAGTGATAAAGGTTTAATCTCAAGCATCTACAGGCAACTTATATAACTTAATAAAAGAAAGACAAATGATCTAATAAAAAAAATGGGAAACAGACCTAAATAGAATCTTTTCTAAAGAAGACAAAAGGAAGGCCCAGAGACATATGAAAACCTGCTCAAAGTCACTAATTATCCAAGAGATGCAAATCAAAATGACAGTGCTGTACCATCTCATACCTGTCTGAATGGCTTTCATCAACAAATCAACAAACGACAAGTGCTGGCGAGGATGCGGAGAAAAAGGAACCCTTGTGCACTGCTGGTGGAATTGTAGACTGGTGCAGCCACTATGGAAAACAATATGGAGTTTCCTCAAAAAACTAAAAATGGAACTCCCATTTCACCCAGTAATTCCATTTCTAGGAATATATCTCAAGAAACTAAAAACATGAATTAGAAAGGATATATGCTCCCCTACGTTCATAGCAGCACAATTTACTATAGCTAAGATTTGGAAACAGCCTAAGTGCCCATCAGCAGATGAGTGGATTAAAAAAACTGTGGTACATCTACACAATGGAATACTACTCTGTGGTAAAAAAAAAAAAAAAAAAGAAGGAGCTCCTACCATTTATAATAACATGGATGGATTTGGAGAGCACTATGCTAAGTGAAATTAGCCAGGCAGAAAAGATAAATATCACATGATCTCACTTATTTGTGGAGTATAATGAATGGCATAGACTGATGAACAAGAACGGATCCAGAGACTGAGAAAAGTCCACCAGATTGTCAAACCTCAGGGTAAGTGAGGGATGGCAGGAGTAAGGGGGAAAGTCAATGTATTTGACCTATTGAACTAAGATAAGTAATTTGTGTTTTTACATCCCTGACAAAGGTTATATAAAACTATAAAAAGGCAAACCTGAGGGAGGAACCAAGATGGCGGCATAGGTAAAACACCTATCTTGCCGTCATACACAGCAATTTTAAAATTACAACTTAACGAAAGAACAAACACCGTCCAGAATCACCAGAAAGCTGGCCGAGTGAAAATTCCACAAATAAAAGTGAAGATAAGACACTGTGACTCGGAGGAGTGGTGGCGGACAGCGTTGAAGATTCGCGCAGAGAGAGGTTTGGAGCACACGCCAGCGGAGAGGGCGGGCGGCTGAAAACCGGCCAGTTTTCTCAAACAGGGGAAACAAAGACATACCACTGGACTGATTCTCCAGCTCTGGGCGAAGTTCAGAAAACCCACTATCATACTGGGTAAAAACTGGACAGTGGGAGGGCATGCCGAAGCTCGGGTGCTGCAGGGGTCTGCTGGCTTGTGGAGAAGGCAGCTTGCGCGTGAAATTGGGAACAGCGCAGCAGCGTGACTGTGTAGAGAGCGCTCGTGACTTGCTCTCTCATTCAGAAAACCGTCAAACTGCTTTGTTTTACGACCCTGGGTGAGACGTTGGGTGTGCAGACCCATTTGGGAAGAGTCTGAATTCCCCCGCAGCCAGTGGAGCTCGGCAGTGGCTCTCTCTCAGAGGTGCTGGCGGCCATTGCCCTCGGCACAGAGTCCCTGGGGCCGCATAGGGCGGAGCTAACGCTGTCTGCTTGGCCCGGAGACTCCGCCCATCCAACCTGAGCACAGTTGAGCTTCACAGACAATTGGCCTGGAGGTCAACCCCTCCAAGTGCTAACAACAATTAACCTGAGCTTAACTTCAGCAAAACTGTGCAATCCATATCCACCTCAGGTAACTGGAGAAGCTGAGCCACTGTCCCTAGTAGGACATCTACCACACAAAGCTAATTGACCAACTCAGGGAAACAGCCACCATGCAGAGACATGGAAAGAAATCAGATGTGAAAGAAATGGAGGGAAAAAAACGACTGGACATGGAATTCAAAACCACGGTTATAGGGCTTCTCAAGAGGCTCCTACAAAAGGTGGAGACCTATAAGGAAATAAGCAAGACTGACAAGAAAATGAATGAGTCCTACAAGGAAATGAACGAGACCCTCAAGGATATGAAGGAGACTCTCAAGGATATGAAAAAGGACCAACCAGAAATTAAGCATACACTGACTGAAATTAAAAATATTATACAAAGACCTAAAAGTGCTCTGGAGCACCCCAAGAACCAAGTTAAAGATTTGAAATACAAAGAGGTAAAATCCACTCAACTGAAAAAGCAAGAAACCAAAAGAATCCAAAAAATTGAAGATAGTGTAAGGGGCCTCTGGGACAACCTCAAGCATACCAACATCCGAATTATAGGGGTGCCAGAAAAAAGAGAGAGAGAGCTAGACAATGAAAACCAATTTGAAGAAATAGTGACCGAAAACTTCCCACACCTGGTGAAAGAAATTGACTTAGGAGTCCAAGAAGCGCACCGAACCTCAATATATAGGAACCCTAAGAGGACCACACCAAGGCACATCATAATTAAAATGCCAAGAGCAAATGACAAAGAGAGAATATTAAAAGCATCAAGAGAAAAACAGTTAGTTACCTATAAGGGAGCACCCATACGATTGTCAGTGGATTTCTCAACAGAAACGATGCAGGCCAGACAGGAGTGGCAAGAAATATTCAAAGTGATGAATAGCAAGAATCTACAACCAAGATTACTCTATCCAGCAAAGCTATCATTCAGAATTGAAGGTCAGATAAAGTGCTTCGCAGATAAGAAAAAGTTAAAGGAATTCATCACCACCAAACCAATATTATATGAAATGCTGAAAGATATTCTTTAAGAAGAGGAATAAGAAAAAAGATAAATGTGTAAATTATGAACAACAAATACACATTTATCAACAAATGAATCTAAAAATCAAAGGAATTAATAAGCTGATGAACAGGATAAACTGGTGAATGTAACAGAATCATGGACATAGAGAGGGAATGGACTGACAATTCTTGGGGAGGAAGGGGGTGTGGGAAGTGCAGCAAGAGACTGGACAAAAATCATGCAACTATGGGAGAGGACACTGGAGGGGGGTGAGGGCGGAGGGTGGGATGGGTACCAGATGGAGGGGAGCTATAGGGGAAAAAAGGAAACAATGTAATTAATAATCTGAACAATAAAGATTAAAAAAATTGGCAGCTAGTTTGAGAATGAATTGACATGGCCTAGAGCTTGTCATCTCCTATAGACACCAGTCCTTAGGTTTGGCCCCCCTTAACCTCCTGTTACACCATAATACCCTTACATGATATTATTCTACAATGTCATTATAATTTTTGATATTTACAACAGCATTTTGTACAATTATCCCAAAAAAACTTACAAACTAATTCTTTGAATGTTTGGCAGCAATTTAAAAAGGACAGGAAAGGAATTAATCCCTTTCAGAAGGAATTAAGGCACTGGGAAGGCACTCAAGCCTTCTATATTGGCCACTATTGCCCTTTTTGCCAAGAGGGACCCTCTTCTCACAATCCAAGTGCACACAGCTGTTGCCTGAGCTTTCAGTTCAAGCTGTAGTTGAAGCCTCTGGGCGGCTGGCACCATGGATCTGTCTCTTCCCCAATGCTGTGAGCTGGGTCCTCCCTGGAAAAGAAACCTGAGTCCCCCGAGATTTGTGATCAGTAATGGGACCCCGCCAGCAGGAGAGGGGATCCCAAGGCAGGTGCTGGGCGTGGAGGCCATGGGGGCATAGACTACCAAGGAGACAGAACTGAACCTCACATCACCCTGCTTGGCCCTGAGGATGGCTTGGTTAGCCAGAGATGGGTAAGATTCCTCAGGGAAGGAACAACCTAAGATAGGCACAGTCTCAGAGGGGCCAATAGGAGAGAACTAAAAGGTCAACAGAGGTGGGGCACAGACCCTCACTCCCTAACCGTGCAGGGGCCTGAACTCTCACCCCTTCTGAGGGAGATCTCCTGCCCCCACGGCTGCTTTGCCTCCCACACACAGCTCAGATTGGGACCCAGGTTACAGACAGAGACTTGGCCAGCAACAGCTGCCCTATATCTAAATTCAGTCTAGTACCAGGAATTTTCAGGGCCTACTCAAGAATGCAAATAATCCTTTCCACTAATATTTACAGTGTAAACTAAGATTATTGCTTGAGTATTAAATTTGACAGTAAAATAGTAATCAAGTTTTCAGATTAATTTAAATTGGCCAAGTGAAATAAGTGAATACTCAAGAAAACTTAAGTATACTGGACAAAAAGTTGTTTCTAAAACATTAACTAAAATTTCTATTAGTAGTTTATCTCATTGTAAAACTGCCTAACATCCAAAGAACCTAAAGCAGTCATATTTTTGTGCAAAATTTAAAGTTACCAAGACTGCAATATAAAATTTACAAAAGCCCCCATTAATCACAAAAGGGGGGGGGGAGAGTGGGGTAATATCATGTAAGGAAAAATATCCTGTAAGTAAATTACATCTAGAAAATCTTACTTCGGAAAATTAATTTCCATTTGTGATGCTAACAGCAGGACACCCATGAAAAACACACATGGTGTCAAAATAAGCCAAAAGAAAATCATTTGGGCAAAAATGAAAAGAATCCCAAGTCTAATTTACAAAAAAGATCCCTTTATTAACTTTTGGTCGAGAATATGTTTATATTCAGAAAACAACTCCAAGACCATATGGATTCCTACAACAAAGAGGAACTGACAGGTCTGTTTCCAAGTGGGAAGGCAGTCCAGAGATGGAAGACACTGATGACACTTTGTCATGTTAGCAGTCAGCAGCTGTGCATCACTGCAGGCGGCCCAGGACCAAACCAGAGAGGGTGGAACCTGCATTCCCACCATATCTCCACCATTCAGATACCATCACTGACATGTACACATAAGGAACTATTTGACATTGAAACTGGGACTCAGAACAGTTGGACACTGAAACTGAGACTCAAACATTTTTTGTTCTTATACATTTATTTCCAGTATGCAGATGCAAGATCTTTTTAAAGAAAAGAAATAGGGGAAAAAGATTGATACAGAGTCAAAGAAGTATTGAACAGACTGTCAAGCTACAGAGGGAAGGCTGGGGAGGGTGGGGGGCGGAGGCTGTAAGTGATCAATGGAAGGACTTGTATGCATGCATATAAGCATAACTAATGAATACAGGACACTGGGGCGGGGGGGAGGGCAGCTGAGGACATATGCTGGAGGGTAGGGGAGGCTAGGGGGAGGACAATGGGTGGAAGAAAAGGAAAACATATGTACTACTATTGGTAATACTTTAAAGAATAAAAAATAAAATAAAATAAAAACTTAGAAAATAATTGAATTCTTCCACAGGAGCATTTTCATTAAGTCAATTATGATGAACTAGGATATTAACTAGACTTAGTGTGGTGATTATTTCATAATATATACAAGTATCACATAATTATGTGTACACCTGAAACTAATCATGTCAATTATTTATCAATTAAAAAAAGAAAGAAAACTCAATTAAGCAAATAAAATGCAGGAGCAGAGAAAAATAGGTATAGAAAAGATCAGGTAAGTAGAAAGATTAAATAAGATATAAATAAATATATCAGTAATCAAAATATAGTCTAAACATATTGATTAAAAGTTATAAATTGTCAGGTTTAATTTTTAAAAACCAACAAATCCATCTGTGTAGTGTTTACAAAAGACATATCTAAAGCAAAAGGATAGATGCAGTTTGGAAATAAAAAATTAAAAAAATCAAACATATACTAATAAAAAATAGCAATATAGCTATAGTATTGTTGAAAGCATGATTAAAGATAAAGATGATCACTATGTTATTATAAAAAGATAAAAAATTCATCAGGAGTGTTTAGTAAATCTAAATATTCATTTATTTAATAACATCAAAATATAGAATGAAAATTTGGTAGAATTATACTTTATAAATCGATAATCAAAACAGAAGATCTCAACATACCTCTCAGTAACTGTTAGATCAAGAAGATAGTAAAAACATGGAAGATGTAAATGATACAATTAAGAAAATATCCTTTTGGTTATATCTTCACTGGTCTAAAAATCTTCCATCGCTCCTTACTGCCTCTGGCATCAAATCCAAAATAAATATTCTACTTGATCCTAAAAGTACTCCACAGTTGGTACTGCCCTACCTATCTAGCCAAGCTATGTCATACCCATCTATCCTAGGCAAACCAAACCTCTAATAGACTACAGGAAGCTCTATGGTATAGAGTTTATGTGCCTGGTTTAATAGACTATAAAAGTTCGAATTCTCGTTCTACCATTTACTAATTTTATGACCTAGGACAGTGGTCAGCAAACTGCAGCTCATGAGCCACATGTGGTTCTTTGGCCCCTTGAGTGTGGCTCTTCCACAAAATACCACAGCCTGGGTGAGTCTATTTTGAATAAGTGGTGTTAAAAGAAATTTAAGTTTAAAAATTTGGTTCTCAAAAGAAATTTCAATCATTGTACTGTTGATATTTGGCTCTGTTGACTAATGAGTTTGCCGACCACTGACCTAGGACAAGTTACTTAACCTTTGTGAGGATATTGGTAATATCTAGGCCTATTTTGAGGATTTATAAAGAATATCAATGCCTGATACTTTCCCCACAAATACTGGCTACAAGTCTTTATTTATATTGTTATCACCCTGGAACACATTTTTTCCTCCTCCTTTCTATTCAAACTCTATTCAAGCTCAAAGGTCAACTCAAGTTCCTTTTCTTTCATAAAGCCTTCACCAATTACTCTATCTAATCTTCATTTATTTCCCTCTTCTACAGTACAGTTGTTCTTAACCTTGTGGGGGAGAAGTAGAAATTCAGAGATGCCTTAGAGAATCTTATGGGCAAGTGGGAATCTTCTATTCATAAAAATACACATGCATCACCAGATATTTTGCATAAAACATTAGGGGATTCATGTCTCTCTGAAGCTCACCCTGGGAATCCCAATTAAAGTTCCTCTGTGGAGGGGCATGGGGAGCAATGGGGGCACAAGGACACATATGTTAATAACTTAATCAAGAGAGAGAAGAGAGAGAGAGAGAGAGAGAGAGAGAGAGAGAGAGAGAGAGAGAGAGAGAGAGAGAAAGGAAGGAAGGAAAGATCCTCTGTGGTCAAGTCCATGTGTGTTTGAATAATTTATCTCCAACTCACAGAGCTCTAAAATTGAGAAATAATGTTATCCCATTATTCAGATGGGCTGATTATCCCTTGGGGAATTTGTCTCCAGGTAATCAGGCCAGAATTCACCAAGAATCATTCTTAGAATGATAATTGCCAAATATACCAGAAATATCATATTTTATTCTACTTTACCTTTCATATTTTGAAATTCTCTCATTAATTTTCTCTGAAGCAACACCAAGCTAGGAAAAACAAAACTTGCCCCAATTTTATTATTTGAGGAAGTTAACTTTGAAACTTTATTTAAAACTTTTCTATAACTATAATAATCAAAGAATATCATCAGTTCTACATCTTGAGCCCGGAAAGACACAGATAAAGCCAATCCAAAATCTTTCATTCTCAGACCCGACCTTATAAAATATAAATATTTTAATAAAAAATTCATAAATCTTTCTTCTATCTTTTTCCCTAGAAGATATTTTTTCCAGAATCACTAACAAATAGAAAAATTAACTATTCCTTGCTCATTCTCTACCCTACTTTCCAATTCTCAAAGTAGTTTAATGGTTAACTAAAGAAAAAAGAAAATATCATGAATAATCTATAAACAAAATAATTAGCCTCCATGTTATTAAAAACTGATTAGCATTTATGTAGTCACAGTCTCCTTGTGCATGCAGGAAGCTGTTCCACTGTGTGAAGTCATACAATCAGCCCACAAATGAAATAAATGACTCAGGGGTGAGGGAGGTTGTAAAATAAAATTTATTAGTCAAAAACTTTAATCAAAGAATTTAAAATAAATAAACTATAATCAATGACCCAACACCTGGTCAGATAGTTCAGTTGGTTAGAGTATCACCTGATAAACCAAGGTTGGGGATTCGATCCCCAGTCAGGACACATATAAGAATCAACCAATGAATGTATAAGTAGAACAACAAGTAGATGTTTCTCTCTTCCCCTTCCACTTCCCCTCTCTCAATAAATTTTAAAAAGAGAAAAAAGAAACAGTAAAGCACTTTATAAAAAAAATTAGAGGCCTGGTGCATGAAATTCATGCATGGTGAGGAGGCCCTCTCAGCCCAGCCTGCATCCTCTCCAATCCAGGACCCCTCAGGGATGTGCGACTGCCAGCAGTCAGACATCTGTCACATAATCCAGGACTGCTGGCTTCTAACTGCTCACCTGCCTGCCTGCCTGATCACCCCTAACTTCCTCCCTGCCAGCCTAGTCACCCCCAACTGCCTCCCTGCTGGCTTGGTCACCTCCAACTGCCCCCTGCTGTCCTGGTTGCCCCCAACTGCCAACCCTGCCAGCCTGGTCACCCCATGCAGCCTGCTGTCCAGTTGTTTGGTCATCCCTCACTAACCCCCCTGCCAGCCTTGTTGCCCCATGCAGCCTGCTGTTTGGGTCATTACTGTTACTATGATGGTATCCTGGATAATTTGCATATTCCTCCATTAATGGTATAGATAATATTGGAACACCTGAACAGCATAAAACTTTTAACAAAAGAATCGATAGTATAATACTGATTCACAGAGATGAATCAAAAAGACCATCTAGTTAAAACCTTTTATTTTCAATATAATAATAAACTGAAGCCTGAGACTTAAACTGTATCTACTTTTAAATCCACAGGCTTTCTGGGAAAGGGAACCTGGGACCCACCACAGTAAGTCAGTTTCCCCAACTGAAAATTAACACTATCTTGGATGAGGCAAGTGAAATAAACACTGTAGAGTACCAGGAACATTATTTATACACTAGAGGCCTGGTGCATGAATTCATGCATAGGTGCCCACCCCCCACCCCCTGGTGGCCTGCAGAGATTGGGCCAAAACCCAGTGCAACACTGCCTGCAGCTCCTACCTGCTGCTCCTGCTCATCCCAGCCCCATTGTGCCTGCTGCAGGCTCGCACCCAATCAGTCCCAATTGGGAGAGCCTCGTGCTACCACAGCAGTGCTCACCAGCCATGAGCCCTGCATCTGGCGCCCTCCCAAGGGGAGTGGCCCATGGGATCAGGCTGAAACAGGCTCTCTGACATCCCCAGAGGGGTCCTAGATTGTGAGAAGGCACAGGCCAGGCTGAGGGACCCCACCGGTGCGCTATCGGGCAGGGGAGGGACTATAGTAGGGCTCCAGGGCATGTCCGGCCCATCTCGCCCAGTCCCAATTGGCTGGACCCCAGCAGGAAGCTAACCTACTAGTTGGAGCATCTGCCCCCTAGTGGTCAATGCACATCATAGCAAGCAGTTGAGCAGCCTTAGTATATATTAGCATATTATGGTTTGGTTGTCTATTTGCATATTACCCTCTTATTATATAGGATTCTAAATAACAAGTTCTATTTAGGCGTTGTGGGAAAGTGGACACTACATAAGCAACTGAATCTTGTGCATTACCAAGTGGCTTAGGGAAATTAGATGAGACTGAAGTGCATTCTTGGATTCTAATAAGGATACAATGACAGACCTCCTTGCCAATAAGAGGCTCTTTCCTTTGACAAGTAAAAATGCCTAGAAAAAGGAAAGTGTTGGCTATAGAACTTAACTTACATCTGTATATACATTTTAAAAAAAGTTAAGCAACCATTGCAACCCGTCAACTGAACAATCGGTACGTACCACACACACTGTCCACCATGGAGCAGATGCTTAACACTGACCCCTGGTGGTCAGTGTGCTCCCACAGCCAACCTCCCCGAGCCAGCCAATCTCCTGCTATTCCTTTCCCCAGCCAGCCTGCCCCATCAGTCCTGATCAGGATTGAGCAAGTCGCCCAATCAGCCCGGATCACCAGCCAGGCTGAGGAACCCCACACTTGCACAAATTTGTGCACTGGGCCTCTAATGTAGTTATAGTTTCAGTATTTCTATTAATATTTTTTCATATATGTATTCTAAAAAATAATGGATCAATAGTGTTCAGAAACAATGCTTGATTAAGAGAGGCTAAGAATTAATGTTTTTTGGCATACCAATAACTTGCTGTATATTATTAATATTGCTTATGTGGGAAATTTAAAAGTAAATGTGATTAATGTATATTCACAGATGGTCTATAGTTGCAAAGAAAAACTGAAGGTTGAGTGACAACAAAGTTGCTTTCCTGAGAGGAAAGATATTTATGACTCAGTTGCCTAATTGAGAATAAATCACTGTAAAGTTATTTGCAAAAGCCATTCATATTTTATGATTAAGAATACACAAAAGGACATCTTACTCATTGTAATTTTACTTTCGAAAATTAAAATATAATAGAAAAGGATAACTGAATTCTTTGAGTATAAATATCCCTAAAATTCTAAAATGTCAGTTTTCCTTTTTATATCAATCTTTTGCTCTCTTATTGAACTCCTTATAGATGTAAAATCTGAAGCTGAATACCAATCTCATTCCCTTGGGACTTGGTGATGAAGTCTTATGAATGAAAACCATCAGCCAGTGGTGCTTACCTATCTTATAGGTAATAGTAAGATTTGGCAAATAAAAAAACTGCATTTGCCAATTTTAAAAACACAGAAATCATTGTGTGTTTTATAGAAAGCAAAACAAATTAAGTCAATTAGAAAATACTACCATCATTTTTACTATCCTAAAATCCAAAGTACTTTCTAGGCAAATATATGTTTACTAGAGGCCCGTTGCATGAAGATTCATGCAATAGGCGTTCCTTCCCCTGGCTGCCAGGACCAGTTTTCCTCTGGAACCTGGGACCCAGGCCTTCCCTCTGGCTGTTGCCTTCCATTTTTGCTTTGGCCGGCTGGAGGCTTCACTCCAGCTGGAGCCTTCAGTCTTCTCTGCTCTGGCTGGAGGGCCGCACTGCCTCTGCCTCTTCTCTGCGTCCAAGGGCGGGCACTCGCCACTGCCACAGCTTTGTCTCCGCCTCCAGGGCCAGGCGCTTGCATCACTTGGCCCTGCCCTCTGCTCCTGATTGGCTGGTAGCATAGCCAATCAGGAGCCAAGGTACAGTCACATTTGCACGTTACTCTTTTATTAGATAGGAGGAGGTGTGTGTGTGTGTGTGTGTGCGCGCGAGTGCGCGTGTGTGTGTGTGTGTGTGTGTGTGTGTGTATTATCTGCTTCTATGGTATCTAGACACAATGTGAATGCTACACCTTTTTTGGTCCTTTTAAAAATAATTATATTTTGTACAGATTTCTGACTAAAACTAAAACAAATGAATACACAGATTTTTGTCTCTGATTAAGAAATTTCTAAATCAGCTGAAACTGGTTTGGCTCAGTGGATAGAGCGTCATCCTGAGGACTGAAAGGTCCCGGGTTTGATTCTGGTTAAGGGCATGTACCTTGGTTGTGGGCACATCCCCAGTAGGGGGTGTGCAAGAGGCAGCTGGTTGATATTTCTCTCTCATTGATGTTTCTGACTTTCTATCCCTCTCCCTTCCTCTCTATAAAAAGTCAATAAAATATATTTTTTGAAAAAAAGAAATTTCTCTAAATTAAATTGTCCCTTCAGATACTGCCAAACTATGTGAATAAAATAAGCATTTAAGAGTCCTTTTTAATTACTTTATCAAAATACTGGCACACTGAATTTCCTATACAAAAATAATAACTATGTTGAAAGAATGGTTGAATTAACCCTAAAAATTTCCACTACCAAAAAGAGGCAACTGAAAACATTTAGCATGTAAATCTAAGTGAAAGGGTTGAGCCGGGGGTAACACAGAATGGACTTAAGGCTCGGTGTAATCAAAATGGTATTTATTCAGTCACCTGGATGCAGGTGAAAGAGCCAGTGGTGAACTGGGGAGGGAGCAGGCTCTTTGTGTGCTCAGGGAGAGCTGAAGATGGGGCTTCAGTTTGGCCATGTTTTTCACCAGGTCCATAGTTTGAAGGCCTTGCCTTTGTCCTGCTGGCGCCAGACATCCTCTCTAGGGGGAAGAGAGGATCTTCAGCAATTTCTGTAAGGTAACAGCTCAAGAAGAGCATGTTTGTGCAAGGCTTAGGCCCATGGTCGACAAACTGCGGCTCGAGAGCCACATGCGGCTCTTTGCCCCTTGAGTGTGGCTCTTCCACAAAATACCACGGCCTCGGCAAGTCTATTTTGAAGAAGTGGCGTTAGAAGAACTTTAAGTTTTAAAATTTTGGCTCTCAAAAGAAATTTCAATCGTTGTACTGTTGATATTTGGCTCTGTTGACTAATGAGTTTGCTGACCACTGGCCTGGGCTAACAGAACAAGCTTTCCCTTTGACATATGTTAGATTTTGTAAGACTCAAACCTTGTGTTCTCCAGTTAACCCTTTTACCAAGTTAATGCAATATCAAAAGAATGAAGAAATTGCTTACAAAAATGTTTTACTGGCCAAAGTAATTATGTTTTGAAGGAAGGTGAAAGGTGTTGCTTTCTTTCATGTCTTTAACTTTCCTGTTCCTGATTGAAGGTGAGGGTTTAATCTCCCTATAGGTTTACTTTTGTTAATGAAAACGTCTCAATAGTTGCTACAAAAATGCAATCGTTGCTTCTTCCTTCCTGCATGTAATTTTTGCCTTTTTTGATAACTGTTCTTAAGTTTGTAGAAAGCTAATATAAAAAATAAGAATGGGGAAGAAATACTTAGAAAATATGCATAAGCAGTACTATCATACAATGTGAGTAAAGAGTTGTTTGAGGCTAGATCATAAATATCCAACACCAAGAACAATCATATTTTGTTGGGTAGAGAAGGGAGTTTTTGAGTGAAGTGATTTACTTTGGCCTGGTCTCTGGAAGATAAATGCTCAGAACTGGCCTGTAGAGACAGCCAAGTTAGGAAACTGTTAGGATGCTTCTGGGATAGATCTCTGGGTATCAGTTAGGGTCCTGGAAGGAAAAATGTAATAGTCAACCTGAGTAATTTAAAAAAGATCAACAATGGGAATATTACAAAAATATGGGCAGAGTTTTAAGAAAACTCAAAAATAAGAGTGCTACAATGGGGAGAGCTGTAACCACTACCAGGCCTACAGGAAGCAGGGGAGAAGTTAGAGGAGCTGGGAGAGGGTGGTTACAAGGAGAGAGATGCCTGAGTGGAGATATGGCCTTTTAGAAGAACCAGCCAACCAATAGCAATGTGCAGCGGGCTGGAGGCATGCAGGGCTTCACCTTACTCTCTTCCCACCCTCTGATCTTTTGTCACTGCTATACCCAGCTGGATGCCAGGGGCAGAGAGCAGAGTGGAGGGGGGATCTAGAGAAGCAAATGGAAAAGACCCTGTCTAGGGGTAAGGTCATGGTTGAAAAAATGGAAAGAGCACAATCTGAGACAAATTTAACAGGACTTTGCCTGAATGAATTTGGAGATGGAAAAAGAAAAGTCAAAGATGACATTCCCGTTTCAAACCTACTGTTACTAGACTAAAATAACAATAACCTCAATTGAACCTATTTTTGCTAACTGCAGGAAACTAGTCATTACCTCACCAATAGAGATGTAAATAGAACAAACAAGAAACCTGGTCAAACCTTAATGGATCTGTTTACTCACCGCTTAGGTGAAACATTGGTAGCTAAAGCAGATGCCATCTTTAGTCTTATGTTAAGTATGAACTATTCACATATTGTTTAGATGACACATTGGTAATTGAAGAAGCTTCCACACTTTTAGTCTTATGTTAATTCTTGCTGGTTGATTTCATTGTTGGAATTTCCTGACCTAAAGGACATGGATGTATCACTTAGCCCTAATAAAAGGGGATAGCAAAGCCAGAGCTGGTGGTGTCCTCCCCCTAGAGGTGGACTCCCGCCTGGCCCCCATGATTCCCAAAATTGATGCTTTTCTGATCTCTCTTCATTTGTGTGTGGCCTTCTCCGAACGCTGAACCCTGACATGGGAACCCTGGACACTCAGAGTGTGAAAAGGATTTCCACAGCTAACTATTGTATTTCCAATGCCTTGCACAGCACTTTGGGCATAAAAAGCTTCTATAAACAAAATGGAGTGGATGGATAGAAAATGAAGAAGAAATTCAAGGGAAGATGATGTGTATATAACCTTACACATACTGAATTTGGAGTATGGTGGAAGAGCCCAGCAGGTGATGGAGATTTGAGCCTAAAGCTCTGAAAAAGAAAGAAATAAAGATATACTTCCAAAAACCATCTGCACAAAAATGTTAGCTGACCAAGAAGTGGATGACGTGGCAGAAAAGCATGTGTAAAGAGAAAAGAAGGAGGGCCTAATACCAAACTTGAGAGCTCTGACACATGAGAACAAAGAAGGAAGAGAAACCAACAAAGATGGGGGCGGGGGGCAGGTAGGGGAAAACCAACAAAGGGAAAAGACAATATGTGCAACCATTTGCTGTATCATTAAAATAATTTCACATACATTTGCATATCCCTGGCAAGCTCTATTCTTCTTGACACTGCAGTATTGTCTAATATAAAGATAATACAAATGTAAGCTGGAGATCACCACTTACCTTCTTCCCTCAACAGACTTTTTTTAAAGCCCTAATTCCCCACCTCACCAGTTTTTCTCAGCCAACATTAATCCTTTCATAATTTAGAAAATCTGTTAATGAACACACACACACACACACACACACACACACACATATATATATATCTTTTAAACAATCATGTACTAAGTATCTATTACACATCCAGTACTCTACTTGGCAAATGGAAGTAAAAATCAATCTCCAATTATCAAAAAAAATTAAAGTCCCCTTGGACTAAAAAACCATTGAGTATAAAACAATTTAAGCTCAATAAAGAGCTGATCTGTATGATTCACACCAAGTAGCATTTCATCCAATGAGAATTCATACCATTCAGCACATGTTGACATCTGATTTTTTTTTCCCAGCTCAGATTGTAGTACTATGAAGTACTACATAGGTGTACTTCCTATTAAATGCCCAATTATGCCACATGGTAAATTTGTCTTTACCTTTCTTTCTTCTCCACTGTTCTCAATAATCTTTGAAAACAGTAGTCATTCAAATGTTTGTTATATGTGTGAATGAATCAGAAGCTAAGCCAGGTCCAGAGCAACTATCAATGTTCTTAACTCTCTCCTAAGGCAAATCTCAAAAGCTTTAAGGTTAAAAGTCTTGACCCAGGGGATGGTTGGTATTAAAGACATGGTGCTGAGTGTTAAGGTAAAGACTCAGGAAAACCCTGAAAAATCCTAAAATGCTTTTAGAAAAGAGGAAAAAGATGATTCTAGCAAAATTCCTGAAGCATAAAATGTGTTCAATTAATCCCAGTAGGGGGTGTGCAGGAGGCAGCCAATCAATGATTCTCTCTCATCATTGATGTTCCTATCTCTCTCGCCCTCTCTAAAATCAACTATATATATATATATGGTGTGTTCATTAAATGTTTATGAGTGAATGAACAAATGACAGCTGAGAAAAGAAAGACAGTGAGCTCAAGAAGAGACCAAACTCAGGAAGCATACATGACAAATGAGGCTGTGTTTAAAGCCCTCTCTAGCAGAAACTCAAATGAATTTACTTCCTAATGGCAATTATGTCCATTTCTATGGGTTAATTCTCCAGCATAACCTCTTCTTCACTACTTCCAAACCCCCTTTAAAGGAAAACAAAACCTCAACCCCACAATCAGCAGGGCCTCCCAAATTCAACTATACATACTCATCACCTACAGATATTGTTAAAATGAAGGCTCTGAATTATTACATCTGGGATGAGACCAGAAATTTTGCATTTCTAACAAACCCCCAGATGGGGCTATGATGCTGGTCAAGAAACCACACTTTTAGAGTGTCAAGAGCCTGAAGACATTACAGAAATTATGTAACTAGTCTTAAAGCTGTAAGCTATCTCCTGCTCCCATGTTTCCTAGTTGTACAAGCATGTCAAACTGTGGCCTGTGGGCCACATGAAACTCACACGAATATTTTTGCAACCCAGCCAATATAATGATATGTAAAAAATGTTTTAATAAAAATTTCATAACTTAATTTTTTTACAATATCCTGTTATACATAACTATAGGCCCGGTACATGAATTTCATGCACGGGGGGCGGGGGATGTCCCTTAGCCCAGACTGCACCCTCTCCAATCTGGGACCCCTCGAGGGATGTCCTACCAGGATCGGGCCTAAACGGGCAATCGTACATCCTTCTTACAATCCAGGACTGCTGGCTCCAAACTGCTCACCTGCCTGCCTCCCTGATTGCCCCTAACCGCTTCTGCCTGCCAGCCTGATCACCTGCTAACCACTACACTGACAGTCTAATTGATGTCTAACTGCTCCCCTGCCAACCTATTTGCCCCCAACTTCCCTCCTCTGCTGGCCTGGTCATCCCTAACTGCCCTCCCCTGCTGGCCTGATTGCCTAAAACTGCCCTCCCTTGCAGGGCCTGGAACCTCCAAAGGCCCTCCCCTGCTGGCCATCTTGTGGTGGCCATCTTTGTGTCCACATGGGGGCAGGATCTTTGACCACACGGAGGCAGCCCTCTTGTGTGTTGGAGTGATGGTCAATCTGCAAATTACTCTTTTATTAGATAGGACAGAGGCCTGGTGCATGGGTGGGGGCCAGCTGGTTTGCCCTGAAGAGTGTCCCAGATCAGGGTGAGGGTTCCCTTGGGGTAAGGGGCAGCCTGGGGGAGGGGCCTGTGGAGGTTTGCAGGCTGGCCACGCCCCCCAGTGATCCAAGCGGAGGCCCTGGTATCTGGGATTAATCTTTGTCTACAATTGCAACTTTGTAGCCTGGAGCAGAGCCAAGCCTTCTTCTTGCTCTGTATTGGCAGCCATTTCTGTTTGAAACTTTGTAGCCTAGAGTGGAGATCTAGGCCAGCAACTGCAGGCTGAAAGCTTGGCTTCCTCTGTAACCAGGGAAACCCAAGCCTCTGTTCTCTCCATCTCAGTGGCTGCTGCCATTTCTGTATCTTCTATAATTGAAACGTTGTAATATTGAGTGGAGGCCAGTAACAGCAGGCGGAAAACTTGGCTTCCTCTGTTGCCGGGGAAACCAAACCCTTCCTCCTGCTCTTAGTGGTGGCAGCCATCTTGGTTGGGGTTTATTTGCATAATTTGCTCCTGATCGGCTGGTGGGCGTGGTGGTGGGCATGGCTTGTGAGTGTGGCGAAGGTGTGGCCAAATTTGCATATTACTTTTATTAGATAGGATTATTAATAAGAAACTACAATGTTCGCTAATGACTGATTACTATCATGTTGCATTCATTTCCCTTATGTGCAGGTGCACCATTTCTTTCCACTAATACTAGCAGTGAATATTTTAGCAGCCAATTGCCACATCATTAGTCTTGTACTGGCTTGTTTGGTATGTGCAAAAGGAAATATTTTGCTTTCAGAGAACAAGAAAAATAGGTTTATTTGTGTTACGCTTATTAACTTGTGCAGTTATTCAATGTCTGCTAAGTGAATGTTCAAGAAAAAAATATTTAATTTTTATTAAAATGTTCTATTATTTAATGTTAACAATTACTCATTTATTTCAGCCCTTTGTATTCAGCGTGTCTCCATCGAAATAAACCTACATTTCTATGAAAACTTGAAGCTTTTGTGTTTTTGCAGCCCACATAAACTTAAACCTTATTTGGCCCATGTTAGCCTTTGAGTTTGACATGCTTGTTGTACAGCCTTAAGCAAGTCATTTTACCTTCCTGAGCCTTCCTTTGTCATCAGAAGAACATGGTGAATAACAACAGCTAAGACTTATTGAGTGCTTACAATGTACCGAAACTTTCATATTCATCAACTTATGAATAGGACTTAAGTTAAACAACCTGTCCAAGGTGGTTACATTAACCCTAGGTCTGATTCTAGATCCTGGTGTTTAATCACCGTGTAAAACTGCCTCTTCAGCTTAGGTCTCAGAGTCTTTATGAAAATTAAGTAACTGGTATGCAGCAAACATTTATTGGGCACTTACAAGTTCCAGGCCCTAGTCTAATCTCCCTTGGAAGTATATTAACTCAATTTATCTTTATACTAGCCCTGGAAGATTACAGATTTTAAAATAGACTGGTGTGGTTCAGTGGTTGAGTATGGACCCATGAACCAGGTCAGCGTTGGATTCCAATCAGGTCACCTGCCAGGGTTGTGGGCTCTATCCCCAGTGTGGGGTGTGGGGAGAGGCAGCCGATCAATGACGTTTTCTCATCATTGATATTTCTCTCCCCCTCCCCCGCCCCGCCTTCACCTCTGAAATCAATAAAAATATTTTGTAAATATTTCAAGCTGATAGTCAAACAGTGGCACAGTCAGGACTGGAACCAGGCAATTAAACGTAAGAGCCTGGCGCTCTTCTGTCACAAGCCAGGGGAGCACGCAGCCCAGACCCGGAGCTGCGGGCCTCAGCCAGCGGGACGGGTTCCCACCACTCCCCGCGGTCTGTCAGCCCCGCTCGCACCCAAGGCAAACCAAGTCTGCACTTAGCTCCACGTGTCTGTGGGGAGTGTCTTTCTCGGCCCTAACCCAGGACCCCCATGAACGGGTCAGGGTTCCGGTGAAATATAATCTGTCCAGTCTCAAAAAGGGCTGACTGGCTAAACATCTTGATAACACATTTTCACCGATATCGTGACAGAAAAGTTCCGGAGCCCCACACTCTGTGGGCCCAGGAACTTGCCGCCCACCTGAGCAGCTGTCTCCGGGCAGCCGCGGTCCCCCCTGGACCCTGGAATTTGTAGTCGTTCTCGCACCAGCTCCGCCCCGTCTGGGCACGAGCCAAAAGGGCCGCTTCGAATCCCATCTGCTCTCCAATACTGCCCTCTACCGGCCTCTCCTCCAGTCGCCCGCATTATGAGCCAGTTCCGGTTGCTCCGGAAGTGTTCTTCCGGGGTGAGCGTCCGAGCTCATGCACGTGGTGGTGTTACCCCGGCTTGATCCAGCGCTGGCGGAAAAGTAATTTGAATTGTTTTCCTGGAGCTAGTGAGCGGAGCCGGGACCATGGAGGGCCAGAGCGTGGAGGAGCTGCTGGCACAGGCGGAGCGGGATGAAGCCGACAAGTTGCAGCGCATCACGGTGCACAAGGAGCTGGAGCTGGAGTTCGACCTGGGTAACCTGTTGGCCTCGGACCGGAATCCTCCCACGAGCCTCCGGCGCGGGGAACCGACCCCGGAGGCCGAACTGCGGGCCTTGGCGCGGGACAACACGCAACTGCTTATCAACCAGCTGTGGCAGTTGCCCACGGAGCGCGTAGAGGAGGCGCTGGTGGCGCGGTTGCCGGAGCCCACCACTCGCCTGCCGCGCGAGAAGCCAGTGCCCCGGCCGCGGCCGCTTACACGCTGGCAGCAGTTCGCGCGCCTCAAGGGCATCCGTCCCAAAAAGAAGACCAATCTGGTGTGGGACGAGGTAAGCGGCCAGTGGCGACGCCGCTGGGGCTACCAGCGCGCTCGCGACGACACCAAGGAGTGGCTGATCGAGGTGCCCGGTAGTGCCGACCCCTTGGAGGACCAGTTCGCCAAGCGGATTCAGGCTAAGAAGGAACGGGTGGCCAAGAACGAGCTGAACCGGCTGCGTAACTTAGCCCGCGCGCACAAGATGCGGCTCCCCAGCTCGGCCGGTATGCACCCTACGGGACACCAGAGTAAGCAGGAGCTGGGCCGCGCCCTGCAAGTGGCCAAGGTCTCCACCGCTTCAGTGGGACGCTTTCAGGAGCGCCTGCCCAAGGAGAAGGCCCCCCGGGGCTCCGGCAAGAAGAGGAAGTTTCAGCCTCTTTTCGGGGACTTTGCAGCGGAGAAAAAGAGCCAGTTGGAGATGCTGCGAGTCATGAACAGCAAAAAGCCTCAGCTGGACGTGACGAGGGCCGCCAATAAGCAGATGAGGGAGGAAGACCAGGAGGAGGCGGCCAAGAGGAGAAAAATGAGCCAAAAGGGCAAGAGAAAGGGGGGCCGGCAGGGTCCTGCGGGCAAGAGGAAAGGGGGGGCGCCCAACCAGGGGGGTAAGAGGAAAGGAGGCTTGGGAGGCAAGCTGAATTCCGGGCCGCCCGGCTTGGGTGGCAAGAGGAAAGGAAGGCAACACCAAGGAGGAAAGAAGAGGAAGTAAAGTTGACCCTCTGCCCCTTGTATCTGTAAACCAAGAACTATTAATGTTAAGGTCTAAGTCCTGTAGGGGGGTGCAGAAGAAGGTGGCCACCGCCTTCATTGAGGTTGAAGGGATAGGATTACCCTCCCCTCAAGATACTATGAAAATGTTGGCCTTTACAAGTTAATGTTTTTCCAATAACCATGTCTTTGGAGATTTAAAGGATGTATTTTTTTATTATTAACGTTGGATAGTGGTATGAGGGACAGTTCATATTTCAGAGACAAAATAGTATTACCAACTTTATTTTTATAACAAGCTTGTGTATTTATCAAAGTAGCTGGGAGCACCCAGAAAGATTTCAGAACTGACCTTAAAAGTAATTGTTGTGAAGTTATTTAATAAAAGTGTGTCTGAATCTAATGTTGCTTTTCACTGTTTGGCTATTGTTAAGTAAACCCTGGCGCATATTATTTTCCTTTTCTTTCTAAAAAAGCAGCAAACTTGTGATTTTAGCAACACCACTGTAAAAACAAAATACTTCTTTTAGTATCAGATACAATATTGAAGGTATAGTATAATTGTTTTTTTGAAAAAAGGTTTCCGGTTTTTTAACACAAAATTTTGATTTGCTAGGTGTAAATTATAAATTTTGGGTATAACTGAATAACGGTGGTAATTGTCATTAATCCAGAAAATACTTAAATCTTTCTCAACGTTTATGTCCCCAATTTTTTTTAAAGCTTCAAATAGGAACTGTTTTGGGAAGACAGCCTACAAAATTCTTAATTGAAACAGTATCTTTAGATTCATTTGTCAAATTGGCCTGGAGCTGGTCTTTTTAGGTGTGGAAATTTTCTTGCCATTCCTGTTCTCTCTCCCTAATATCTCCTGAAAAGTATTCATAGTAGATCTCAAATCCAGGGGGTCTTTTTTTGCTGCTATTACAGAGCTGAGTGTCATTATACTCTGCTGTTTGGTCTGACAATTGAAAGGAATTGAAATTGAGAATTCATTTTTTTCAGTGTTGTCTCATTTTAATAAGTTTACTTTAGAAATTGCTATGAAAGAAAATAGATTTCATACCGGTTACTTAAGACACTTGTTGAGTCATTAGGTTACTTTCTAAAGTTTAACTTTTCCAATTTGATCATTGATCAACTTTCCCACTTGGACATAGTACACTTGGGGCTGCTGAGCCCTCCCAGAGTATACCATTTAATGGAATCCTGGGGCAACTTAATCAAAAGCCAAGCCATTCAGGGAGCATTTAATCTTTAATCCTCACCCCAGGATATTGTTTGTTTTCATTAGAGAGAGGGAAAGACAGAAGTCAATTACCGGTAGTTCCCTCCTGCACGACCCCACCTGGGCCAGGGCTAGGAGGAGCCTGCAACCGAGGTATGTGCCCTTGACCTGATTGAACCAGGGACCCTTCCATCTGCAAGCCAATGCTCTATCCATTGGGCAACACCGGCTAGGGCTAAATGGAGTATCTTAATTTTTTTCTGAAAATAAGGAACTCGGGAGCAGCATTTTAAAGAAATTACTGGGAAAAGCGTACCCTTGTTTTTCCCCTTTTCCCACATACGAAGAGACTCGAGTATCCAAGACCCTACGGAGCAGTTACCTCGCAATTTCCTAGGTAGATGAGATTGCAGTTGGAACACTGGAGGTTTTGACTCGTGGGAAAGTGGCCCTGAGCCACCTAAGTGCTAACCACGGGATTCGACCGGCTGAGGCGGGTGGGCGGGAGGAGGAGGGCGCGGCGGTGATTGGCCCGTGAGGGGGCGGGGCCCCGGGAACACCATTGCTCAGCCATGGCCGCAGCCCGCGCCCGGGTAGCGCACCTCCTGAAGCAGCTGCGGCTCGCGGCGTGAGTGCGGGACCGGCGGGCGGGCAGGGGACCCCACGGTGCCGCCGCGCCCACGCAGCCCCCCTGGGTGTGATCCGCCCCGCCCTGCGCATTCGTCCTCGGGTTGCTTTAAAGAACTAGGGAAGGGGGTTCGCAGTGCGCGCCCGCGGTGCACGGGTGGGACTGCGCAGGCACAGATTGTGCCTGGCGCACGCACACCGCACACCACGCTGGGGGCAGGTTTTACCCTGTTGTCTGTGCCGGGAAGGAAACAGACCCAAAGACAACAGCGTCTGGTCCCACGTCGTGCCAGGCAGTGGAGGGCTTGGCACACTGACCGAGATAAATGCTTATATCCAATCAATACATTTTTACTGGGTGCATGTGATGTGCCAAAAATTGTTCTAGGAGCTGGGGATACAAAGATTCTGGAGCAGTTTAAAGTCTAATAGGATATTGGATGAAGGAACAAGGTCTGTAAAAGGGGCCTGTGCGGAGTGCAGCCGATAGGGTGTAGAAGAGAAAGATGGAGTTGATGCCAGCACGTTAAATGCCATGACGTGCCTGACTCTCTCTCCATTAAGGAAATATCGGGTATATAGCAGCCACCTGATAAAATACTTGTTGAATGTGCAAGTGCAATACTGGGCCAAGGAAAACATGGAAATTTTAAAGCAAAGAGGTGGAGATATAAGGAGGGAGGGGGACTAAAGAGGAATTTCAGGTAAAAGAGAGCAGCACCAGGGACAAGAAATGTAGAAAATCTAGACCTCCCTTCATGGAGAAGACAGATGGTAAAAGACCATGAATATAAAATAGAATTTATTGGGCACTTACCATGTGCCAGGCACTGTCCTGCACATTTTACACATTATTAATAGTAACTCTAATCCTTACAACAACCCTATGCAATGCTGTATTATCCTATCTAATAAAGAGGGAATATGCTAATTGCCCATCACTCTATCACAAAGGTGGCTGCACCTACAGCTGACGCCAAGTCCCCTTAAGGAGCCTTAACAAGCAATCAGCAGGGACCTGAGGATATGCCCTCCCCAGCCCCGATGGGACTTGACAGGAGACCTCAGGCCATGCCCTCAGCCCTGGCATCAGGCTGGGGGACCTCAGGCCACACACACACCCTCTAGTGCCAGGCCAGGGGACCTGAGGCTACGCCCCCTGCCTGGCAGGGCTTGACAAGGGTGGGATTGGCCAGGTCTGGAGCTAGCCCAATGCAGGGGGGAGAGGGGGAAAAGGGCAGCCAGTGTGATCACAGGGTCTCATGTGATTTTGAGGTGCAAGTGGGTGGGTGGGGACTTGACTCTGGGTCCCTTAGTGTGCCCCAGACTCTGACAGGAGGAAGATTTTCATATGCATTTTACTAATTTTCTTTAATCTCTGACACTTCTATTATAGAGAAAAGGCAAATAGCAATATTAAATTATTTCCTCTAATTCCCTTTTAATGTGCACAAATTTCATACACTGAGTCACTAGTCTATATTATAAAAGGCCTGTGGACCTAACGCATATGACCAAAGACTGGCGTGCGATTTCTCACACTGGGCTTCTAGTATCCTCGTATTATAAGAAAAGAAATAAAGGCATGGAGAAAAAGAGTGCACAGTGTCACACAGCTAAGTAAATGGCACAGCCATAATCTGAACTCAAATATTCTGGCTTTACATTCCTTGTTTGCATCCTCTGCTAAAGAGTTTAAATTGTGTCATGTGGATAATGGAAAGTTATGGAAGCAATAATTCTCACTGTAAAACTGCATCTTGAAATGCTCCACGAAAAAAAGATAGATTTGGAAAATTGCTCACTGCTATGTAGCTCTCTTGTAGAGTCAGGATGTATGTCTGCACATGAAAGGGCTCTGAGAAGTCCTGCAAAAGGGGATGCAAGGGGTTGGCTGTATTTAAACTCTTTATTTTAAACCTGTGTCAGTCTAAAACTTGTTATCAAGCAACACCATTCCTTGGAACCTATGTCATGTAGAACATGCTTGAATGGCAAAGGTGTGTGGCATAATTGGAAAGCTGAGAGCTTTCTGGTGGCAGTGCAGAGTGGGGAAGAAACCCTAGAGGTAATCGTAGTTCTCCAGCTAAAAGGTGATGACTTCAGACACCCATGGGAGGCAGCTGGTACAAGGGGTAGGTATGAGAAATACTGAGGAGTTGGTTAGAATCAGCAAGATTTTGTTTATCTTAAGTGAAACAAGGAAGAAATTAAGGTTTCTGGCTGGGGCATCAGGTAAGCAATGGGGCCATTTAACCAAGATAGGTCCTAGAAGAGGTTTGCTTTAGGAGGAAGATGATGACCTAAGACTTGGGCATTTTGAGTTGGACATGCCTCAGGTACATCCAGATGAAGACCCCCGCAGGGACTTGAACATATTGTTCTGGAGTTCAGGAGCAAGTTGAGAATTCATCCTTGAGTGGGGAAGCAAGGCCTTGGCAAACTGTAAGCATAGAGGAAAAGGGCAGTATGCTAGCCACTGCAAATAAAGTTATGAAAAAGGGTAGCTCTTGCCTTGTTATCTCAAGGCAAATGCAACCAGGAAAAGTGTTCCGACAACAGTGTATAATAA